>VZTI01002652.1:2357070-2462038 GCA_013397865.1 Struthidea cinerea | reverse complement strand
GCGGCGGCGCGCGGGGCCGCAGCGCCGATACAAAGCCGGGGCGGTGCGCGGCGGCCGCCGCCATTTTGCGCGGCCCCGCCCGGCGCCGCGGCTCCTTGAGGCGCGGCGCTGCCGAACGGAGCTCGCACCCTCCAGGGCCGGAGAGGCCCCGGCGCTGCCGCCCTGGGGCAGTCCCTGGTCTGTTGCTGCCGGGCCCGGCGGGGCAGCTCCCTCGCAGAGAGGGCGGCGCGGCCGCTCTGTGTCCGTCGCTCTTCGCTGGGCGGCGGTGGTCGCGAGGAGCGGCGTGTGCCACAAAGGAAGGCGCCCCGCTGCCAGCGCTCGGGGGAGGCTTGCGAGCAGCTGGGATAATTTGCTGGAAAATTGAATTTGGGGGCAAAGAGAAAATCAAATCAGGGACAGAAAAGTGATAAGAATGCTGAACAAGGGCTTGTCCTATAAATAGCAGATGAAGACAGATTCTCAGCTGTAGAAAGCGCGAAGCACGCTGAGCTGCTTGACATTCAGAGAGGATGTGGGGAGGTGGTGTGAGGCATAAATGCCCAGCACAGGTGCACTTGGGTCTTACCTCTCCCTTAAACCTGGAGCCAGAGTTCTAGGAACTCAGAGCTGGGGAAATCAACACCAGTTCCTGGTCTCTTCTTAGGGAAGGTCACATTGAGGGACATTTTTCCTCATGCAATTTATGCCTTCCTCTGCTTAATCCCTGAATTTGGTCCCTGGAGATTGGTTTAGGCCATGGTGTCCATGTACACGTCTGATGGCATTGCCTGGTTCCAAATGGGAGATGTTTCCCATCCCCAGGGTAGTCCCAAGTGACAAGGTAACACTCCCCTGCCAGGGACGCTCCACTGAAAGGGGAACAGGGAGGGACAAGGAGCCCAGGCTGGGTCCGTCACAGCACTAGGTGTCACACTTGGTGATCCCCCTCCTGGAATATGCCAGGGGCACAGTGCAGGGAGCCTTTCTGGCTGGGGCCACTGTTCAGCGACAGGCCCCGTTCAGATGGATCCGTCCGGCACCACCACTTGAAACCACTCCTGTGTGCAGGAGTAGTCTGAACACTTAATAAAAGAAGGTGGAGAAGAATGCAAATTAGGAGATGAGGAGCTCGTAATGGGAATGATTTGTCATGACGACTGTGTGCAGAGGTGAAAGATGCTCAATGCCTTAGGCAAGTAAAGAGCCCAGTACTACTCTGACGCGAGTTGTTTTTGAAAAGCAGACTCAATGCAAAACAGCACAGAAACAAGCTTTCTGGCGGCTACAGGAAAATTACAAAATCTGAATGAGGGTATGTGGAAGAATAAGATACTGTCTTTTTCTGTCATTCTGCGATTTTGTGAAAATTAGTGAACACCCACAGCAAATCCATATATTTCAGCTCAGGCAGCATTTTGAGGCAGGTTACCACCATGGCTGTGTAGGTTTTTTTTTCTCTGGGGGTGCTGCCACCATTAAAGGGCGGAGATGGGAGAGATCATTGGATTTAACACCCTTCCTTCTTCCAAAACTGAGGTGGAGAGGAGCAAAATGCAGCCTCTCATTCATGCCCTGGAAGGTCATTACACAGCCACAGCTACCACCAGCCAGACACTGCAGGGCTGCTGGTCTGTGATGCCTTGGCAAGTTGTAAAACGAACTAGTGGCAGTTTGTTGCTACAACATAAACAAGAACATGTCACTTTTGTGCCCATCTCCTTTCTTCCTTAGTCCATGAAGTTTCCTAAAGAGCTGATCACAGCAGTTCACCTGAGTTTACAGGGACAAGTATCTTGTATCTCTCTAATAAAGCAAGGTATTTCAAGGGCACTGCAAATCCCCGTTGGACTGAGGGGACCTTTGGAACTCTCCTCATCACAGCAAAGTGCTGTGTAAATTCAGCTTTAAAAATGTTGCCATTCACGTGAGAAGTCTGCATACATCAATACTGGCAGCACTGATGCAAGAAGCTTCGGCAGGCCGTGAGAGTAGCTGCAGTGACACATTGGGAGCCAGTTGTGTTTTGTGTGGTTTTCCCACCTCGTACACACACCAAGGCACACACGCTCAGTCCTGTCTACCCTGGCAGCAGATCACTGACAAGTGTGTAACAACAATCACTTCTAGACAGGCTTGAATCATTCTCATGTCTTTACCCGTGCACTTCTCATCCAAAGTCGGGAATTTTCCAGTTCCAGCTAGAATTTAGCTGGAATATCCACAACTCAAAAATGTCTTTATGAAACAAAACAGTCTTTATAAAACAAAACAACCTGTTAAACTGGAGTTGGTGGCCACCAGCATGCTAACCTTGGGCATCTGGACTGGATGTCTTTGCTGCTTAACATGAATCAGAAAGCGCAGATAGCCAGAACAGGTCTCAGGAAAGACATCAAACGAGTACCAGAAGGAATTAATTAATACAAGGTTTTTCTTTCTTTTTGTGTTTTGGCTGATCTTCCCCATTTAACAGCCCTACTAATTTCCTTTATTTTAGGAATGAGTAATTCCATGTTTATAAACATTCTAAATCCTGCTGTAGGAAAGGTGTTGGGTCCTAAAACCTGCTGTGTGCATTTTGTGTCATAGCCTGACATCAATAAAGACATGAAGAACAAAAGAGATCTTGCTACTACTACAAATGGGGACATACTGAAGCCAATCCCCATCCCCAAGAACATGTGTTTCTGTTCTAGACAGATGAGATTGGAGTTCATCAGGGAGTTGTTTTCTTTCTTACAAGTATTAATTCCAACCTTGTTTGTGAATTTATCCAAAGAATAAATAAAACATGAACAGCAGCATTGTGAATTAATCACCCGAGGTGTGTCCATCCCAAAGGAAAAAAACCCACGGCTGTGGCATGGATGCTCTCTGCTGCTCACACAGCCAGTAGGATGTGCTGGTGACAGCAGTCTGCGTGGTGGAGAGTCTCTGTTAGAGCTGCACATCTCTTTTATGTGGGTGACCATCAGGTGATCACGCCAGTCCTTTTTGGACTGCTGAACTGAATTTGAACAGGCAAATGAGGTTTCTGTGCCTGTCAACCAGCAGTTGTAGTAATTGTCCCAGGCACAGTTGCTCTAAATAAAATCACAGATGTTGAAGTCTCCCTCTGTTTTGCTGCTGGTAGCAGAACACAGCTCGCTGCAGCTGATTTTCTGGTGCTTTCAAGCTGGTTTTGAGGGCCATATAAAAATAAGTTGTTTGCTTAACCCCAAGTAAGCACACAAGAAGGAAGTCTTGCACAAATGGCGAAGATCCTCAATCCAGTCCCTTTAATGTAGCAGAATGGAGTTGTAAAAGTCCCAGTTCTGCAGCAAAAGGATTCCTTTGATGTAGAGAATGTGGAATAAGCTTTGTAGAGATCTGGCAAATTCCAGTGCATGGTATGTGTGCTGAGAAGCAGGGGTTCTAGATGCGCAGCACAGGAGGTGCTGTGGAGGGAGTCCAAGCAGTGTCCTGGCCCCCACAATGACTATGGGGAGTGGGGGCTTGAGCAGTTTAGACAGTCCTCTGAACAACTTCAGTGGCTCAGCAGACTTATTAGAGGCTTCAAAGTAACTCAGACTGTGGGCGCCAGGGAAATTTTTGAAACTACTTTACACCCAACTTTACAATCCCTTCCCATTAATTTCATACATATTACTTAAGGATGGCAAAGATCTTGGCATCACCAGTATTCCTGAAGCAATTGCAGTTCAGTCATACAGAAACCCTTACAGGATCAAGGAGACTTCAAATGAACCATGTTGCTTGCTTTTTTCCCCATTTTATAATGTTTGTATCCCAGCTATTCTGGGACATTTACAATTGTTTTCATTCCTGATTCCCATCTACTGGCTCTGTGTTTCAAGTGGGTGGGAAGGAATTCTGTGTGTTGTTTTGAATAAAAGATTTTTTTCCAAAATGTAGAGCGTGACGTATATTTTCCTAAATCCTCAGGTAAAATCCAGTGTGTAGGAATGCAGCAGTCCAATCTCCCTTATCCTTGGAACCATCTACACAAATCTTCACTGAAACAAGACCGCCAAGGGGGGATGAGGAACTCATGACAAGTGGCATGTGACAAGAGGTCCTGGATGTCCTACCAGCCCACTCAATAGGGCTGAAATAGGCTGGGGCGTTCCCTGTCTCACTCCTATTACAGAGGGTTCAGATTAATCAGTAACCGATGAGTCCTGGTTGTGTGGAGTAACCCCAAGATGAGAACAGTGCTCAGACCAAAGGAGACAGGCCTCCTTGGAGAACTGAGGCCATGTGTGAGACAGCAGAGGAGTACTAGGATTTAAATGTGAATCGTTACCATGTCTGAAGTCTGATGCGATGCATGCTTGTGGCTCAGTCCTGACCCTACCCCCACTCACATTAAATTTTTGGGAGCTTTTCCTTACATTAGGAAACATGTCCAGATTCTAAGTTGCCTGCCAGCCAGAACTGGCCTGCTTCAGCTTCTACAAAGAGGCAGCTGCTAAAGCATGTGTTTTCCACTCACACAAGGACTCCAGCTTCAAACATGATGGGCATTTTTTTCCCTCTGTCTTCTGCTTTTCCAGCAGTAAAATGTTTCACAGAAATAACTTGGTCTATGTGGATTTGCATGACACCATATTCCCTGAACTGTTTGGCCCTGAACCATATAAAGGATACAGGGAGGGTCCCTGAGATAGGAAGGCTTCATTTTATAAGGAGTAATGAGAAATAACCATTTAATGCCACAGAAAAAGCTACATAAAAATGAATTTCCATTCCTGCTGCACAGTAATGGCCTTATTTCCAGAATCTGAAGGAGCAGAGTAAGTAACACAAAGCATCAGACCCATTTTTATGAAATATGCTGTTTTGTGTCAGTGATAGAAAGGACAAGAGGGGAAAATGCCTCCATCAAACTGTGCTTCCTGGTATATTTAGTGTATATTCAAGTGCTTCCTGGTATATTTAGAAACAACTGAATAACAGAAAATATGGTTTGTAGTTAAGGTCCCTTATTAACACTTTGACTGAGTGCAGAGTAAGGAAATACACAATATTCTGCAATGAATAAATGAATATTTAACAAATCTGAATGAAGATAAATTGAGAAAATCCTGTTAAAAAGACAAACAAATACATCTTTATTGCATAGGCAGTAGCTCCACATTGCACTTGACAAGGTTTGCTTTATGTAATAGGGTGAGGAGGTATTGCTAACTGTGTAAAATACAGTTGAATTGAGAAAATACATTTTTAAATTTCCATAATGGAGGAAGGCAGCATGTCTGAGGTTACTCACATTTTAGATTATTATTACTGAAGGCATTTTTTACATCATTAGTTTTTAATATAGATTCTGTTTGCTTCCACTTTGCAACTTACTCTGGTTTGTAGACTGAAGATACAACGCATGGTTGCCTGGAATGTAGGTTCTGTTGGAGCTAACCAGTTTTTTTTACTGAATTTTACACACATGTCTCTAGAAGAATAACCGTTTCCTACATTTTTTATTAATTAGCCCATCTGTTCCAGTCTTTTTCCATGTTTAAAAAAAAAAAAGGGCATTAAAAGCAGCATAGCAAAGTCAACATACTAATTTTTATCATACATCTGTTTGGGCAAAGAAATTTTCTTTCTACTGATGTTTGCCAAAAGAAGTTTGCAGCGGAGGTGTAATGGAATGCATTTCTCCCCGTCCCCTTCAGAGGCCCATAGGGATTCACACTCGTTCCCAGAGGAAAGTGTGTAACGCTGCAGAGGTGCTGTTGCAGAAAGCTGCTGGTGCGCTGGCTGCTCCATAAGGTCACATGTAAGAACATTGGTTTGCATTTTAAGCCTTTGTATTTTTGTATGCACAAATCCGTGCAAGTATCTTTTTTAATACCATAGTAGGCATCAATGGCTAAAGTGACTGTAATGGTTTTTCTTCCTCCTCCCATATTCAATATGTATTCATCAGAGATCAGTAATCTGAAGAATATTTCATATAAGATTCTATCATGTATGTAAGCCTCCAGAATTCTTAGAAAGCAAGTCATTCAAGTGGTTTCAGTGGGGTTACTCACAGAAATCAGTCCTTTATGTGAAGGAAACCTCATTTGCAGCTTACATACTCCATTTATATTCCAGGAATGCCAAGCACTTGGAAGTAATGCATTTCATTGGCACTGTAGTGATGTTGTAGTATAAAAAAATACTGGCATAGATGTAAACAACGATATCTAACACTTGACAGGAAAATACTAGGATTCCAAGCACAGGGCTCATTTTACTTTGAGACAAGTGGAGATTAAATCTGGGAATCTACCATATGCGTAAGTCTTCCTATAGGAGGTGGAATGCCATCAAAACCCCGCTGGTGTGGAGCCACTGTGAGGTGTTTGCAACGACTTCTCTGGATAACCAGAGCCACTTAGTCTTCTGTTTGATATTCCCAAACTTGAAAGAAACATCGTCATTACAGATGGCACATGCAGCTGAAGAAAACCCCATTCCACAAATGTCGTGGAACTGAAAACATTCTAGCAATATCCACTCTCAACAGCAATACTTTCTTTTCTCACACCCTGTTCTTTTCGGATCACAATTAATTAAAAGAGAAAAATACGGTAATTTACACCCACTGAAGTCAAGTTATTATGAGAATCAGGTAAAGATAGTGATGCTTGTTGCTCACATAAGCCAAATGGTCTTGGTATTAAAACTTTGTCATTATGCAATAAATACATTATGCAAGAGTTTAGTAACTAAACCCAAGAAATTAAACTTTTCATTTTTAAAAGTTATAGTCCATGATGAAAAGGGAAACTGTGAGTCCATGAAATAGATCTGCAGTCATTATGGGTCTTTTTTATTATGTTGCTGGAGTTTTTACTGCAGTAGTGGTAAATTTCTAAATACATTATGCTAATTTCCATATTTATTTTTGACTTAGTTCTCATTTCAAGTGTGTAAAGTATGATTTCATTGGTCTTCACTGATTCATAGGAAGTGTGATATTGCCTGTGTCTTTTTATTAATGAAAGGAAAAATAAGAATGATTATATAGATTGTGATGAGGTTTAGAAATGTGTTTTCTTCATCTTACAGTAGCTCTGATTCAAATTATTACAAGATTGGCAAGTCTAAGCTGTGTCGTGTATTGCTTGTAATACAAACCATGCCTAATGAAAAAAATTATGTAATCAAAAGCTGTATTTTAGAGACTCTATTTATTCCTCTCTATCCTTATGAGCAGGGCTTCTTGTCATAAACTAATGAATTAACTTAGGTATTTAAAAAAAAGACGGTACCGCTATAATAAAGAAATGGATATATTATTCAGAGAGTAAGAGCAGAGGAAGAACAGGTATCTCATTCTTTTCGCGTCTTCTGGTATTATGTGGGTTAAAAGTTAAATTTAGTTACTGTATTTTCCCAGTGTTTCACAAACTGAAAGAAAGAAATCCCTGCTTGCCCCAGTGACCTTTAATAGTCCAAACCAGCTGTTTGATAGGCTGTAGGAATTTAATACGAGTATTTTGGACACCTAACATGCATTCTGGGGGTAAAGTTTATAGTGGGAGAACTGTTTAAATTGGCACAGAGTCAAGGCTAAAACCTTCTTAGAAACTATAAAATGTATTAATTTTCATAGTTTGTAGTTTATGACAAATGACTGCTTAAAGGAAAACACATACAATCTTGGCAAAAAATTGGAAGGGTAAATCCAACAAAACCAGTTTAAATTTTCAGTATCCTGGTAAAATATATTCACAGCAAAGCTGTCATATTAAGGAAAAAAAGGCACCAGCCATAAGAAAAATAAATAAAAATACTTTCCTCTTTTTTTCATGCAACAGTAACAATACTTCCTATTTGTTCAAATCTTTACGTGGTACAGACAAATACAGCCTTTAATACAGCAGTCTTTTCATGTTAAGGTTCTGAACAGGGAATTATCCTCCCACTCTAGCTTCTAACTTCCTCTTCCTGTCCCATATATAAAACAGCTGGGTGCAGTTGTCTGATGAGACCAGCTGCCTTGGTCTCCAAAGCTATTTTACCCCTTCCTGTCTGGTGCACAAGCTCTGATCGGTTTAGGGGAAGAAGAGAATGGTGAGTAATTTTGGTCTGGTTTTTCATCTTTGTTTTAAACTCTACGTTTCTAAGCCCTGAGAAATCAAATGAGTACTGTATTTGTTCCATTAGAAAATTTGAAAAGAATGTACAGTAAGGAAGAAGTAGCAACTCAGAAGATGCTTAAAGAGAAGGCCCAGAGCTAAATCTAGAAGGATTTTTTTTGTCAGTGTTTTCTTTGTTTTTCAGTGAGGCAAAGCTTCTTCTGTTAGATGAAGAAAGACAGATTTTCAGCCAAGCTGCAAAGGGGTGAGAGCTATGGGGACTTTCAGCTGAGAAAACTAGGCCTGGTCTGAATGCAAAGACTAGAGAGCTCAAGGCAAAGAGAATCTTCTCAAATTTATGACACAAGTAGGCAAGTAATCATGTGGTGTAGATCGTGGTGATTGAGATCAAGAGATGGGTGGGAGGTGCTTAAAATAGAGGAAGGAGGAAGAATATCCTGAAGTTGTGTTGGGCTTTAGCTGATGGCTGCGTATCCATTAGGTTTCAGTGATGCTGATAGAGATTGCTGCTGTGAACCTGGGGAGTTAACAAACAAGTCTTTAGTCTTGAAATTACGCAGAAATAACCTAAAGAATAACATTTGTGTGGTACAAAGCAGAAGTCCCACAGGAACTGGAGGGAAGAAGGGAGGGTCTTTTTAAAGGATCAGTAGAAGAAAGAAGGTGCTTGGGATGCGTTGTTGTCGTTGCAATTAAGAAGGTTGTGAGGATGTAAATATTTATTTGAACATATGCACTGGAGAGTGTTAAAAATAACGATACATGGAGGGAATGAAAATTGAATACATGATTGTGAGATTTGTCTAGGAAACAATCTCTTGAAACTCTAATGACAGCATATTTATTGAAATGTGAGGAGGAAAGTCACACTAAAGAGGATCTTGGCTGAAAGCGGTGTGAAAAAAAAAACTTTGTAATGGTATTGACATCACAGAATGAGCCAAGAGATGAAAGAAGTCGGTTGCTGTGGTTTTGTGTGGTTGGATTTTGTGTATGTGTTTCAGGAGGAAGAATTTGTTCTATATCTCCATTTTAAAAGAAAAGAGTGAAAAGAATGCAGATGGAGCCTGAGGGGGGAGGTTCAGGAGGTGGTCATGGACTGGCTGGAGGAAAAAAGATGAGAAATTTGTGCACCTGTGATAGAGACCGTGTGGAAGAGACTTGGGGGTAATCGCTGAAGGCAAAGGTAAACTGATGAGAGACCAAGTCATGCTCTGTTAAGCTGCTTTTGAGAGATTGCCACAGCCCTGTGCAGTGAAAAGGAAAGCAGAGGCAGGCAAAGAAGATTGACACCACTAAAAACTGCAATCCAGAGACTTCTTTGTGCTGGGAGAGGTGTTCTCCTGGGATGAGACCAAAAGCGGGAAGAATAGGTTTCTGGTGGGGAAAAGTAATTCCAGGTTTTTGCCGGATACATTCTTGAGCACAAGAGGATGGGTGGAGGAAGCAGATGTTTGAGGGACTTGGCAAAGTGGACAAAAATGTTGAGGCACAGAAGATCTAGGAGAGAGGGAAGGAGCATGCAGCAATGGAGGGAGGTGCTTGAGAACAGATGTAGAGTTGTCTGCCCTTTGCTAATACTAGGCAGGTCCTGCCCTTGAGAGATGTGATCGAGTAAATAATAAGAATGCATCCAAACAGAATGTAACCTAGCGGCATCTGCCTGGAAACGTAATTGGAATCAGAAGGGTAATTTTATAACTGTCAGTGCAACTCTTTACATCGGCCGGAAGAGCCACATTAGGGTGTGTGGGGAGAGAAGAAATCCCGAGAACCTTGATTCATTCCTGTGCTTCCCAGCAGACTCGCATTGCCTGAGGTTGAAAATGGGGCAGAGACAAGAGTAGGAAGCCCTGGCAGCTGCAGACAAGGCAGAAGGTGGAACAGAATGGTCGCTTAAAATTGTTGGGGTTTTTTTTAAAAAAAGCATCCGGTTTTCCTCAGGAAAAACAGTCTGTTTTTCTTGCACCTAGTGGAACATCCAACAGAGACGGGGTGCCCTAGATGTGGGAAAAGCTAAATAAAAAGGGTTGCAGCTGATTTTCTTTTTTCCCCTCTAATTTTTTAGAGGGAAATAATGGTCTCCAATGACATCACATAACTTCACATTTTTTTCTGTTTCACAACATGATTGTATTTCTTAGCATTGTGTTTCCCATCAAACATGGATTCCAATTTTATGACCTCTCTCTCATTTTAGTAAGAGAAGCATATTTGGAAAGAGTTTTAAGCAGAAAAGCTCATTCTGTCAAAAACATCTGTAGACATTCAGCTCCTCTTCACACAAGAGGATTCCTTCTGTGAGTGCTGCATCTAGGAGTCAAATGCAGGATATAAGGCAGGATATTCTCACTTCTTACTTATGTAGATATAAAATACTATAAGCTGTGCTACATGTGACAAAAGCCACATGACCCAAAAACTATTCACATAAGCCCATGCAAAAAGCAGAAGCAAAACAAATAACTTAAAAACCAACATAATTGAACATGGAAACATGACAATGAGTCCGGTGTCATCTCATGCAATAGAAAAGTGGCACCTTATCCCTTAGGCTGCTGGGTATTAATCGAACACAGCCACCCTTGAAAGGATACTGCTGTCGAAGGAGAGAAGCCTTTTGTATATTCACTTTGTATTCTTTAAGAACTGCAGACCAAAGTAATGAATGGCATCTTAGACCATTTTTCACATGAGGAGCCAGTGTGTCACACAGGATTTCTTATTCCATACCATACTGTCCTTTCATGTTACGCTGCTTGTTTTT
The DNA here is from genome assembly GCA_013397865.1 of Struthidea cinerea. Lineage (NCBI taxonomy): Eukaryota > Metazoa > Chordata > Aves > Passeriformes > Corcoracidae > Struthidea > Struthidea cinerea. The sequence goes on along the minus strand of VZTI01002652.1, from coordinate 2,451,196 downwards.
CAGTATCAGGATATCCTTTATTACATGGCTTTTGGATTTTGGGTTTTTTAAGATTACTTTTGGGTAAAAGAATGTCTTTGCTGAGCTCCACTGCTGTTAGCAGTACTACAGAAGCAGCTCCTACAGCTATGTACACATTTTAAATTCCCAGTCCTCTCCTTCTGACTTTGCCCAGTGGTTTCCCTAGAAATGTGACAATTCCTGACAAGTCATAGTGAAGCTGGGAAACAAATCCTGGTTTTGCCTGGTTTGAAAACACTTGAAAGTCATTCAACCAAGTATCAAGGTCAGATAGAACAGAACAGTGTCTGTTCTGTTGGCCTGTTCTGATGGCTGTGATCTGTAAAAAGCGAAGATGGGGCAGATCCAAAATATTCTGTTATTATTCTAGTCCTCAAATGCTTAATCCTTCCTCACCACCCTGCTCTCCAGTGTCTGTGCTCTCTTTCCTCCATTCCCACCCCTTCTATTTCAAGACAGCCAGTGTGAAGGCTGGGGACTTATGTGATGGTGTCTTGGCTATCAAGGTGTTGGATAGACCATGATGTGGTCCGTGATCTGGGATTCACATGTTCGTGCGGAGATCAGTCGTACAGTGCCACTGCAGAGCATTTAGGGAATGGTTCCTGCAGGATATGGGCCACAGCCATGGGACCATGGGATTGCAGACACGGGGAATTGCTGGAGACCATGTCCTGCTTTAGCCTGGGAAATTTAAGCACAGGCTTCTCCAATCAGTTTGTATGCTAGGCAGGAATGACAGCATGGGTTCAGACTTTAAATACAGCCATGACTGGGGTGCCTCTGAGTCCTCCCTACTGACATGTTTTTCCCAGGGCATGGCTTTTTCAGTGGGGAACTGCCCCCAAAGAGATGTATGGCCTGACATTTAGCAGGGTGGCAAGCAAGCCTGTGGAGTCTGCTAAAACATTTGTGGGAGTCTGGAAGCACTTTAGAGGCTGATAGATAAGAAGTTAGAAACATCTGAAGTTTTGAGGAGGAACACAAGATTTATGGTGACTATGAAGAGGAGGAAATCAAAACTGTTAAGAAATCAGCTTCAGGTCATCATAAAGTTTTGATCCCTAGTTTCACATTAAGGAACAGAATGCTACTAGAAAATCCTGCCTGTGGTAATAAATAAAATTAAAAATTAACTCCTATATACTGCTTTTCATCTATAGATTGTGGTGATAAGAAGAACTCAGTGAAAGTCTAATTTATTGCAGCTAAATAGTTGACTGTTGAACATTTCTTTTTGTGGGACTGTAAATTCTACCTGTTGACATGAGCTCAATCTTAGCTGCTTTCTGGACTGGATTGCTTTATTGTCTAGAATTAACTCCATGCAGACGTTTTGAAGAGTTATTGTTTCTTGCAAGTGTATTATGAAAAGGAGAAATCCCAAAGGAGAGAAAGAAACAAATTGGCAAAAGTCTTTGGCACTAATTGTAGCCATGGCTATGTTTATTGTTACACAAATCAATTAGGACCATATTTTGTGAATTTTAATTGAGGAAAACTGCCATATTTTTCCTGCAAAACTTGATCCTCGAATGTGTAATTTTTTTAATCACATAATTTGTCTACAGTAGGAAGCACTTCTTTTATTATACTCTGAAAATGTAAGCTCATGTTGCAAGGCATACCTACTGTACATCTTTTTAATATAAGTAATAAAGTTCTGAAGTGCTTGTTGAAACAAAATGCTAGCGAGCTTTGTATTATTTAAAGGCTTTGGAATTTGCCCTATATTTACCCATAGATTTTGACCTTAACTCTGCAGAATTACTGATCCTTTGGTTTTGTTGTCCAAGTTGACCATTCAAGTGAGCTTGGAGTGGGTTCATGCAATGAAGAGCAAATTTGGAAGTTAAGTTATTTACAGTTCTCAAAAATTGGTTACCCAAATCATTGGTTAGAGTTGCAACATATGTTTATAAATCTCTTTTAAAACCTGATGCATGTGTCTAAGATACTACAAAGAATTACTGCAAGCACGAGAAAGACTCATAAGACTGGGACGATGTCTTTATGAAATCCAAAGGATATCCTTTGGTGTGGGTTGGTTTGTTTGAACAGTTAATAGGGCTGTGTGTCCCTAAACATGGGTGGAAGCTAAACTTGGAAGCAGGTCTGAACCCACGTGCTTAGACATGTTGTCCTGGTTTTATCTAGGGTAGAGTTAATTTCTTCTTTGATGGTTCACTGGATCATAGAGAATAGACTGGTGACCCTTAGCTGTTGAATCTTTTTAGAGAATTGTGAGGAAAAAGGAGGCAGATGGAAGTATGGTTCAAATCTTTGATTTATTTAATTGATTGGTATTTTTTTTCCTGCTTTCTTTTTCATATCTGATAAGAATCGTGTGAAGTCTATGTCCTTTTTAATTTACATATGACATGGGTACTGACTGGTGACAAGGCTTATTTGTTGTGGCCATCAACCAAAGCCAAAGACCGCTGGGGAAAGTTTGGATACAGATGTAAACATTGAAGCCCTGAGTCATCATGAGGGGGGATAAAGGTGTGTTAATGTACTTTGTACAAGAAGGACTTCTTAAAAATTAGATCAAGGAATTTCCCCTGGAACTTAGTGAGATCCTCTTGGCAACCAAAATGATTGGGCTGATGAAAAGGAAAAAGCACATATTTGTTGCTCTCGTTAAGGAAGAATAAGCTGAACGGGATGAGGGTGGTAAGGATCTCACGGGCAAAAAGGTTTATGCGATCACAAAAGGAGGAGGGCTTCAGGAGGAGATGCTGCTTTGACAATCTCTTTAGGGGAGGGGATGAAGAGAAACTTCTAAAAATAGTAAAATATGATTGCCCAGGACTGGCTTTTGTTACCGTCACCCACTTGAGTTCTGCTTTCAAGATTTATTATATCACTCTTAAATCTCTTGGAGTCATTACAATCTTGCCTTTCATCTAGTCTGTATATAAATAATTGATCATCATAAGGATTGAAAACTGTGGAAATGAAGACAGCTTAACACAGATATTCTTTATGACATCAATTACAGGGGGAATCATTTGATGAGAACAGAGAATATTTCAAACAGTACAATAATGCTAGCTCCTAAAATTACTTTGTGTTTGAAATGAAATGTGTACACTGATTGGTTCTGTTGCCAGTTTATGGAGAAAGTATATTATGGTTCAATGAAAAAGATGGTTAATTATCTGCACACAGGGCTTGCGTCACCCCTCCCCTACTTCTTTTACGCTCCTGTAATTCTGTTGAAGTCAGCTGTGTACAAATGGTGTAATGCAGTGGTGAATCAGGCCTATATTTTGTAAGTAATTTATTGCAAGCATTTGTAGTACTGAGAGAGGAAACATTCAGGCGTTGTTCAGTGCTGAGATTTAAACTCCCTGAGTGTGTGTTCTGTTGGCAGCAGTCACATGTGCTGGGCCAGGGGTGACGTAGGGTTAAACACTGAGCACTGCGACAGTAGCTGAGCACACTTGTGTTAAAAGCTGGTAAGATGCTAAAATACTGTAAGCAGCATCATTAAGTGTGATGAAAGGAAGTCAAAATTCAATTGAACTTTTTTTTCTAAGGTATTTAATATAGCGTTGACTGGTGAATTTATGTTTGGCTTGACTGGAGAGGACACTTCCTCCTCATCTTGTTTGCTGTCATTTTGTGTTGTTCCACTGTTCATCTGTGTGCGGGCCACAGGTGGTTGTGACCAATGTTCAAACTGAAGGGAAGTGTAGGAGTGTTCATGCTGTTCTAGGATGTGCGCAATGGTGCCTGCAGGACTTGTCTCCTTCTGTGCCTCTGGCTGCTAGGAGCATGCCAAACGTGTGCAGAGCAGTAAAGCCATCTTATTTAATCTGTCTGTGGAAAGGATGTCATGCTGAAAAACACCCACTGTACTTCTATCTGTGTGAGCAAGTGATAGAAACGGCATTGTTATAAATTCTGAAAAATTAATCTTAAATGTTTCATTTTATATGAGCCACTTCTAGAACAAGACAACATCAAGCGGAAATACTTCGTGTAACGATTTTATGGTGGACAGTCCCAGGAAATTACAGGAATTGAGTTGTGAAAGCAGAGCTAAATGTTGAGCTTGAATTCCTGTGCATTTGTAGACACTGAAGAAGATCCCAATTAGCACAAGTGAAAGAGGCAGTATTAGCTGTGGGTGTGTCTTGTGTTTTTCAGGAGCAATAGTTCTAATTTGAATTAAGACGTGTCTGTTCCATTACTCTCTAATGTAAATTCTTTTGCAACAGAGTTGATACGGTTGTATGTTGTAACTGCAAAGTTTTGGGAACTGGAATGTGAGAGATTCCAAAAAAACTTTTGTTCTTGATGATAGGTAAACATCATTTGTCCAGGATTCAATTCAGCAAAATACTGAAGTATGTGCTTTGTAATCAGGTCTTCAAACGGAAACATTTCAATGCCAGTTTCCACAGGTACTGTGTGAGTAATTCACGTATGGATTGTGATGGCTGTTCCTTCTGTCCTTTGACTCTTGACAAATTACCACAATATGTCCTAATAGTTCCGTTTCTTGCTGTTACTTGTTAATTTTAGAGCAGACCCCAGTAGCTCACAGTATTTATGCCGTCCATGTACTAGTATCAGTAGGTACAAAACATTTGCTTTGCAAGCAGAACTGTATGGGGATATGTGAGCAGCACTTGGATGCCTAGGATGTTTAAGGATTCTGGAGGAGATGCTTGATTTTAGTGTGAAATATTTTGGAATCATTCCGTGTTTTACAGCATTGTCTTAGACAAAGTACTTATCTTCTCTCTCTTCAACAAGCAAGCTGACACCAGACACAGAATTTCATCAAACCTCTCCTGCCAGGCAGAGTTTTGAGATGCCATGGAAGTCCATTGCCTCTCCCAATTTAAAGTGATGCTTGTGTGGCCAGAGAAGAATCTGTTGACCTCACTGAGAGATAGGAACAATGACCCACCCCTAAATGTGAGTAGGTTCAGCTCAGAAGCCTGCAGTGCTTGCTATGCATTTAGTTCCTTAATGAAGTATTATTTATTCTGGATTGTTTACTAGACTTCTACCTCTACTTCTTTCTTTCCTATCTTAGTGGAGATCACATCTAGCAACAGCTGAAAAAACACAAGTATTGCTTATTGGCCCTGTTGATTATGCTTGTGTCAAATCTCATCTCTTAATAGCATTGGGTTGTTTTTGCAGAAGCTTTTGGGACCTTGTTACAGATAGCATTTCGGGGGGGGGGAAAAAAACCCCTGAAACAGTGTTAACAATGAAGCATGCATCTAGCCAGGCATGGCTAATGAGCAGATGTGTTGTCAGGGTAGTAAGTTAGAAGGGTCATCCAGGGAATCAAGATTGCAGAAGGTAAGGGAACTTAGTAGGACAAAGAAGTACAGAGACAGACTGTGGCATTTTGAATATCACTTTCTTGAACATTTTTCAGACAAGACTTGCACAAATCACAATCTGAATAAATGTTCAGATTTTCCTATTTAGGTAGATCTTAATTGTAATTATCTTTCTTCATGTAAAATTACATATGATTAATGATAGGGTTTCATTTTCAAGAGTTTGATTGCTTTGAGTTAATGGGAACCACAAAGTGTAATACAATATCTTGTTGATTTAGACAGTAGCTTATTTTCTGTATTTCTCCATTTGACAGACACAGGTTTGAAGAACAGATGTGCAGATGTTAGCCTGGTGTGTAGTGTGCCCAGAGGGAGAAGTGTAGGTCAGGGATGAATTTTAAAGCTGATTTCTTTCTACGGGGTGGGATATAATAGCGCCTTTAATCATTACCTTTCTGGAACTTCTAGATGACATTTCTGAGTTTCTTCTGAGGAAACAAGCCCTTCCATCTCCATAATATCAAAAGGAAGCTCTGCCTAAGAAGTAAATGTAAGATCTATTCCTACTGCTGAAAGATGTAATTTTTGTTTGCTGTTTTGGAAAATGTTCCAAGTCATTTTTCATTGCGAATCATTGCAATATTTTCCTTTGGGAAAACAAGTAGAACACTTGAAGTTGTCATTACAGTCAACTGACTTCTGCAACTCAAGTTAAAGGTGAGGAAGCTGCAGTATGTCCAGTTGATTATGAGTAGTGGTGGACATTCATATTCTAACGGCATATACCAGAAGAAATTTGAAGGTGTGAAGCACAGTTTTTCTGTACAAATTCAAGGACAGGTTGCATCTGGTGACAGTAAGTGCTGAACTTTTTTAGCCATTCACTTAAGCAGCTAAATCTGACTGTAAAAATGCCGCCTTTAAAATTCCTGTAGTCATTTCAAACCCTGGATCTGTACGCACTTTATAAAACAGCATTATTTTGTCAACTTCTGTGGTGCATGTGAGCCCAGATGAGACTGGGACACTGCTTGGGTGTGCACTGCATTGGGTTCTGTGCAGATGGCACAAAGCGAGGGATTACACTCATGTGAGTGCAGTGCAGATGCAGATGGAGCAGCTCTCTGCTGTCTGGGACCACAGGCAGACCTGGGTCGAGCTAGCTGGAGGTCTATTATTCCATGAAAATTTGCCGCATCTTAAAATAATTGTTCAGTCACACTCCCAAGGTGGGTTTCACATCATCAGCTTCCTGCAGTTTGTTGTCCTGGAAGTTGTTCTGAAATTGAGGGATGAACTAGGAGCACCCTGGCAGTGCCTTGATCCTTCCATTAATGCTAAAGGAAAGATGGATAGCCAGCTCAGCTGGCACTCCCCTGACTGTTAGACAGCTGGAATTAGGTGAACCTCACCCTGCCTCGGTAAAGTGGGACCAGACTCCAATTATTATTTCATGCCCACCTTTTTTTTTTTTTTTTTTTTGACTGTCCAGGTTGTTTCAGACCCTTCCTGCCTCCAAGGACTAATTGTTTTCCTTTCCTCACTCAATAATGACTGCTTGGCTGGCTTATTGTGCAGCCTCCAGCCTGGAACCCCCAGGGTTTTCAGATAGGAAGGTATCTTAACTAGCAGTGAACTGCACTGGTCAATATTTTCCTCACCAGCAATTCCCTTACTTCTCCCTTTCTCGGTAGGAGAATGGCTTCAATTGCCCCAGATTTCCATGTGGCGTGGCTGTACTGGCTGTGTAGGTTCTTTGCTATAGCCTCTATATTTTTGTCCCCCTCATCTGTATTAAAAAAGTGGGGGGTGATCATGGATATAGCCCAGTTTAGTGGTGTTTTAGACTAAAAGTAGTAATGTTTTTAAGGCTCTTGGAAAGCCTGTGCAGGTATAAACCTTGACACTTACAGCATTTATTGAGAACTTCTGAAGTTGAACAGTGTAATTCTGTCAGCAGCTTTTGCATTTAGACAGTTGTGACCCATCACTAAATTCTTACATGAAGTTCATTCAGGAAAATATTTAGAAGTCTGGTTGAACTCCCAGACCCATTGGGCTAATAAGAACTTTCTCTACAGCCTGCTCTTACAGCTCAGATTGTTTAGATATCCACATAAAAATGTAACTAATACTCCTGTAAAGAGGAAAGCTGGAGTACCTCCACAGCAGAACTTCTGCAATAGCTCTGCTTTCTTCAGTTCCTTTCTTATTAAAATCATTGGAAAAATCTGTTCTTGACTTTAAGAGGCACAAGGTTAAACTAGCACAGTATGTTTTAAAAATTCCAAGCTAGTAATTTAATCTTCAGATTTAACCATAGTGGCCCTTGCAAATTTTTTTTTTCCAAAGCTGCACTCAAAATAAACGATGTGTTAGTCCCTAGTAAATGGTTCTTAGTAGAAGCAGGTATTATGCTTCCTTTGAAAAGTCATTTATTTCTTATGGTGGGTTTCTGATTCAGCTGCCTTCCAGCATGCTGTTCCAACACTTTCTCCCTTCTAGGAGTTTGTATAAACCCTGCAACTCGCTGTGTTTCTGTACAGCAGCACATGCGCATCTGTGCGTAACAACGCCAAGAGGATAACCTCAGACTTACTAGCATGGTTGTCTTCGGGTTGAAAAATACTTTCTGGAGGTTCATTTCTTAGAATCAGCTTCCTGATTACTTGCCTATTAAATCATGTTGTGTTCACAAAATAAAAAGACTCTGTCTGTCAGTCAGAACTCTAAAGCCTTTTGCAGACCATAAATTCACATTCCAGTAGTTATAAATAGAAAACACAATTGCAATGGTTATAAAACTCTCTGATGATTGTTGTACTGCACCAACAAATCAGAAAAAGAGATGGTTGGAATACTGTTGTCAACATCTTTTTGCACAGAATTTCCATCGAGCCAATAAGTGAGGTTGTGCTGATGATTTGTAGTATCTGTTATCACCTTCCATCAGACTCTGAGGAGAAAGGAAATACAGGATATTCCAGATGGGAGTCTGGTGCATGTGCACTGAGGAATCTGTTTGTTTCCTCTGATTGTTAGTGAAGGACAGTGGGGGTGCTGCTGCTTGTTGCATTATTTTTTGTACTAATGACCATATCCAAGTGACTTCTGTTAATGTGCTGTAATTTACAATCCCTTTAGGATACAGTTATTCATCTTTTTGGTAATTTTGGCTGCTGTTGAACACTTCACAACACTGCAGATTAGAAGCTGCAGAAATTACTCTTCAGAAGAGTACATCTCCTTTATAACTGTGATCCAGTGTTCCCCAACTTTTCCTTTATGTTTTTACTTTTTACTCTTAGAATCAGTCTCACTAGGTTACTAACTTCTGCAATGCCCTGGTTAATCAATGCTCATACAATTTTCTGGACATGTTTCCTGTATTTCTGGCCCCTTCATTTAAAACAGAAGTATTTAATGTTGAGAATTAAATCTATAGTACACCAAGGGGCTTTTTCCTCCATAACTGCTGCTGTGGAATGGTATATATCATTTTGGTTTGGAATATTCCCTCATGAATCGTTTGTGCTTCTCTCATACTTCAGCCACACAAAAACACCTGTACCCGTGTGGTTGGAGCAATGGCAGTGTATTGGAAAGGATGGAAATGACACAGCCTGTTATAGGATGGACTTTGAAAGTTTGACTGAGAAATTAAAAACAATTCAGCACCAGCTGAGAGGCAGAAGCTGGGCAAAAGTTTGTAAAAAAGAAATGCCTGACTGCAGGAAACCAGTGATGAGTCCAGCCTGCTTCTGCCTCCAGCAGAGGCAGTAGGAGAGGCTTTTAGGGGGTAATTTGTGAATTTGGCCACTTCCATGGTCTCTTCTCATATTCTGTCAGCATCACAGCTGGTGTATTACAGATATTAGGGGCCATATACCTGCCTAGTCTTGTTAGTGTTCATGGACACATTTCGCATTACCTTACCTCATTCTCACATGAAGTCGTTGATACTGTCTGTGGATGCTAACAGCCTCTTGTGGCAGCAAGTTTCAGAGGTTCACTACTCACTGTGGAAAGTACTTTCACTCTGATTAAATCAGTCTACTATTAGTACTAGTTTCATAGAGTGTCCTCTACTACTTTTTCAAGTATTGCAGGACTTTTATTCTGTTTGATCCTGGTTGCATTCATCTCTTCACTTTTTTCTGATACGGTAAACTGTGGTGATGTCTCCTTTTTAGCTCTCCGTTTTCAACAGAAGGGTCCTAGACTATGTAGTGTAGGAGATAGCTTCTCTATCCCTGTGATGATTTTAATTGGTCTTCTCTAAATAGTCTTGAACTTCATTACAAATTTAAAAGAAAACTCTTACCTTTGTGCTACAACTGGTATGTCAAGCATAAGAATCTCCTGAACAACCTCAGCAGTAAAGGTGGAAACAAATAGTTCACTGAGTGTCTGCTGTGGTATTATCATCCTTTTTATGCCTTTGTCATCAACTGGTCCCACTAATCACAAGATAGCTTCCTGCTTTTGATGTGTTCAAAGAATGCTTTACTATCAGTTTGAGCATCATTTGCAAGTTGCTCTTCAAGTTCTTTTCTAGCCCTCTCTATTTCCTGTTTACGTTTGAGCTGCTTTATTTTATGGGATTTTTCTGTGCTCACTTCAGAAAGCTTTCTGGTGATGTTGTTGTTTTGGAGTTTTTTTTAATGCTGGTCTTCTACCTTTGAAAGATTCCTTTGCTTTCCAATTGAGCCGTCTGTGCAGAGGGGGTTTGGACTGCTTTATTTTCTTCTTGTTCTGTGTCACACACATTACCTAAACTTCTAGTACAGTGAATTTCATTCTGTAGGCTTTATGTAGGCTTCTTGGCATTTGAAAAAACCCTTTCATTTTTTTGGAAGGGAAAGGGGATATTGGGTCTTACTTTTTTATAATTGCTAATTTTTAAAAAGCCTTTTTCTTTTTTTCTTGAAATTGAATAGTCACAAACTAGATGTATTTAGCCTTCTCTCTTTTTCTAGGTTTAAGCTGTAGTGTGTTTGCAGTGTTGCACAGGAGTCACTGACTCAGGGATGTTTAGTTCATTACTGACCAGCCTCTCTTAGCTGGTGTGAGTAGCAGGCTTGAGGGAAAGACTCGTTCAAGGGATCTCTGCAGAAAGTCAGATTTACCGCTGTCAGATGATACCGAGGGGGAAAGTGTCCTTTTTTTAAAAACTGTTTTCAAAGAAAAAAAAGGGGGGGTTGTCTTTGTTTTCAGTAGGAAAAGGCGCTATCTTGGTAAAATTTTGGCAATTCTATTCAAGGCAGGTGAAGAAAACAAGTCAAAGGATAAAACTGGGCATTCTTCTTTGAGGAAAAAAATACAACGTCACTCGGAATGAAAATGTATTTTCATTGCTAACATAGGAATTTTTTTATTTACTTTGAAAACTTATGTTCCTTATCCACGCTGGAAGCATAGAACAAAATCTCTGAAGAGATCTAAAAGTAATGCAAATGTTTTCAGATTTTCATTAGCAGAGAATCTCTGCAGACAAAAGGGCTGTCAGAACATAAAAACCTTTGGTGCTTCAGTAAACCAAACTGAGTTTTGCTTGACAGCTGAAAGATATTCCCTGTGGGTCATTTATGCTCCTGTCTGCAGAGTTGATTGAGTAAATATGCAGCAACAAGGAACATTCTTATACCCTGTCTGGCATTTGCTGGTTGATATTTTTAACTTAAGGCAGATACAGTTCGATAATGTAGCTTGCACAGCTTGGTGGAATTCATCAAATACGGAAATGACTTTGATAAATACACCTTGCTGCATCTTCAGTTTTTAGCAGCAAGATTTGAAGTTGGAAGAACTTGTGTGTGGACTTCTGGGAGGATGTTAAATCACCACTGAGGCTCTGGATAAGAAGTTGCTTCCTGAGGTGAAGCTAAAACAATTTAACCATGAAGTCTACCTGAAAAGTCCATGAGGACTCTCTAGGTAAAGTGGCAGGAGATTCAAATGCAGAAGCTTTTTCTGTTTAAAAAGGGAAATGCTTTTTCAGCCTAAGCAAATAGTTTCCATGGGTACTAGATCTATGACAAGCCATGCAAGGAGTTTTCCTGATTAAGGGCCAGCAGACTGGGGGACAGCTTGGTGGGTGGCAGAGCAAGAAGTGGTCTTCAAGCTCTAAGGACACATCAAATGGAATTTTTCATTTCTCCCCATTGTGGACAGTTTGATCATCTTTTGAGTGTGACATCACAGAGACCCCCATTTGTGACAGAGAAATCTAAGTTCTCTCGTGCTTTCTCTAACCAAATGAAACTCAGTGCAGACATTTGTATTGCTGTTCAAACACTGAAAACCATCCTCATTTCAGCCTCAGCAGTTATTAGCTGATACATTAATGATGTTATTAGATCTATAAGCATAGTGATTACATTTTTTTAAGAAATAAAAAGAGTAGCCAATAATGTGTGCGTGTTTTTTGTGAATTTGCCATGTTTTGTGATCATGTTTGGGTGAAGAAGTGGAAGATGATGCCAGGAACTGAAGGGAAAGTGGTGTTGTCATATCACAGGCTGTAAAGAATTTGGGTTTTGAAACAGCTCTGTAGTAATGCATTGCACATTTCCTGTGTGGGTTGATGTTTGTGCTAAAACCTTTCACTTTTTGAGAATATTTTCATGGATTTACAGCAATTACTCAGCTATTTACGAGGGACAAAATGTGACCCCCATTAATCATAACCAGTCAGATTCAGCATGTTCAGTCATAAAGATTTCAGTCACTGTTTTCACTACTTTCATCTTTGTTCATATTTTCCAAGCTAGTCGTGATTCATAAATTGATATTTACAACTACCATGTGCTGGTATCTGAGAGCTTGGAGTTTTGGTTTGTTTTTTTTTTTTTTAATAGACATTTAGTTTAACTGGTATGTAGCCTGGAGAGATGAGCTACTCTGAGGGAGAATTTATCTTTCCATGAAATTAATGTTCACACAAATAGTAGGACTGACAGCTTCTGGAGATTATAGTCTGTAGGAGAGAGGGAAGAGTGTGGCAGAGAGAGTTTGCAGTGTCTTAGTGTACCTTGGCTCTGCTTTTCAGGGTTGAGGGAAATGCATTTTCTTCAGGTGACTCACACTTAGCTACCTCAAACTGCCTCCAGGCAGCCGGCAGTGTGCTGCAGTTTGTAACTCTTTGAAGTCATTTGGTAAAGAACAACTTCATCCTCACTCCTGATGCTTTTCTCTGTAGCAGCTGTTAAGATACGGTAGGAACTTTGATCACAACTGGTGAATTTGTCACTGCAGGCTGCTGCTGGCTCCACTGGCGGTGTGAGGTCTGCATGGCACTAAACAACAGAGACATGCTGTGCTCTGGTATGTACTTGAAAAAAGGCCATTAAGAGCTGAAATGTCAACAGTGACCCCATGTACCTGTAATAAATGTAAGCTTTGTAATTAGTAGCAAGCTGTCTCAGAGGGCTGCAGATAGTTACTAAGATTAATTTTCACTATGGTGTGCCCGAAGTTCCTGTATGATGCAAGGCAGCCAGTTAACATTGTCAGGAGGCTATCAAGTTGCAGCATGTGTAGCTCGATGACAGAGCCGGGCTCTAAGGATCTTGTGGCAGCAACTGTCTTTCCGTAAGTTTTTCTGGAGTTTACCACACCCTATGAGAGCAAACAGAATACCAGTAGAGTCACACCTTCACTGTATGTGTCCCTTTGTTCCTCTGCTTCATTGTGCATCAAACCTGTGTGGTAAACCCTGCTTACAGGGTAAAATAATACCAATATATGTGTATATGGAAATCTATATAATGTATACATATATTAATTATAAGTGCTGTAGGTGTCAGGGAGTCAGTGAATACCAGCCTGCAAAAAACAAAATCACACACTGAGGAACTCCTATGCCTCTCTGCTTCAGGCTTTCCTACTGCCTGTGGAAGGCAGGTGGCTGTGGGCTCATGTAAAGAAACCTAAGACAAGAGTAACTGACACTGGAGCACACTTTAACCAAAAAGACATTTCAAAAGGCATCCTGGAGCATGTCTAGACTGGAATTTACCATTGAAAGGAAAAACTATTATCCCTTTGGCTTGAAAAGTGACCTGTGGCTTTAGGCATGAGTGATTTTTGATAAATGGCCTGGTCGTCCCTCTCCCTGGTTTGGGAGGCAGTTGGTTTCCACTCTAAACCTGGACTACAGACAATTTCCTTCGTTGTATTTGTAGGAAAGGTAGCACAGCCTAATGCAACAGAAAAGAGGGAGCTTTTGAAAGTTTATTCCTTGTCTATTTGTAGAAAGAATCCAAAACAAAAATATACCCATTCAAACTTAAACTTTGAATATATTTGCTAATATCAGAGGTGTCCTATTTTATGAAGTAGCTGTGTTTTCATGGAATACATATTAGTATGATTTTTGCTATGTTATAAATGTGACATTGATATTGCATATGAACTGTTTTGGTCAAGAGCCATGTTAACTGCCCCATCAATTACACTTCTAAGTACCTGTCACATTAAAAAAATGTGGCTCTGGGCCCCTTAGGGTATTTCGTTCTTTTAGGCAAAGAGTTTTTTGTTTTCACTGACTACTTTTGATCTCGTTATTCTGAAAATGTTTTTGCTTGCATTTCATTGGAGGGGGGGGTGGGGGAGGTCGGGTTTTTGATTTTTTTAATGAGAGAAATATCTTTGTGTGGGAAGCACTGTGAGATCCAAAACTCCTCAGGATGCTTAAAGAGGGCATTTAGAATTTCTTATGGATAGATTACTATTGTGAAGGCAGCATTTAACGTGTTAGGTAGAGTCCCAAAGTTGCAAAGGTAATTGCTTTTATATCTCATTCTGTATGTTTAAAAATGTGTACCATACTGTGCAGTGTATCTGTTAGCAAATAATGCCATTTCAGCCATGGCCACATGTATATTTGCATATAATTCTCCCTTAGTATATTTTTGTGGAGAACTATTTTCGAGGGCCTAAGACAAAGTACCTATGCCACTTCAGAACACACAGGTGCTTAATTCTGTATGTTCAGTAGAGCAAACATTATTGAAATGAATGTGGTGGAACACAGCTGGAGTTAAATGAACTATTGTTCTCACAGGGTAGGCTAGATTAAAAACCATGAAAAAGAAAAAGTTAAAAATCCTGTGTTTTTAATAGCTCCAACTACAAGCCTGTATCGAGACAAGCAGCTGGCAAACATATGACTTTTTTTCCCCTGCTACAGATCTTCTAAAAATGAATTTCGTGTTCACCCAGCCTTGTCTTTCTAAGGGTGCCTGCTGGCACATCATTCCTGAAGGAAGTGGTTGGGCTGGGAAGGTACCACTCCTAGTGCATAGGCAGTGGCCAGGGACTGGGAGCAAAACACCCCCAAGGAAAGCTCAGCTTGTATCCAGCCTCTGAAGTACAGGTCTGAGGACAGAAGCCTGGCGAGGGTTCTCTGCAGCGCTGCTAAATGTTCTTTCCCTCCCAGATAAACTACCAGCACATGGGAAGAGCTCAGTGCTTCCTTTTCTACTTGTGCTGCTGCACTACGATACTGCAGGACTGTACAACTGTATGAGAGCCTCATGTAGTCCTGAGAGCCTCTGTGTAACGTTACTTGGCTTATACATCTTTTATTATGTTTGGCTGTTGGTGAGAGTCAGACGAAAATTATTTCCAGATTACAATAAAGCAACTTCAAACATAATAAGTGTTGTTAGATCATTGACTGTATTAAAATAAAATTTTTAAAGGCTGTACATCAAGGCTCAGAGAACTGTTTAAAGAAGAAAAAATGTGTAGCATTATTGCCCTAAACATACTGCTGAACCTTGGGAAAAGATTTGTGCCACGTTTCTTATGACAGTAACATCACAGAGGATATAAACCAGTCATTGGCACTCTCTCAAGAAACACATCACTGTAATTCATTATAACAATACCACTGTGATATTTGTTCATAATATTTATGAAAGTTAGGCTATGAAAACAGTATGCACTGACTGGTGGTGGTGTATCATTCTGCAAAAGGGAACATACATGACAAAACACTTTAAATGAACTCTAAAAATATACTGGTGACTTAAAACAATTTGGTTGGTCTTACACACCGTGCTAAGGAGGGGCTTCCCAGGATATGCTTCTGGATGACCTTTTTGAGGACATATACCAAATAGTCATGTATTTATTATGGTCCCAGTCAGTCTTCAATAGCAATGATGAATGTTGTGTGGTGTACACAGTCATTCCAGCTCTGTGTAATTCTCTGCTCAGTTTCCAGTTGCTGTCTTTTCTATGGAAAACAGAGTGGTCTGTGTCATGTCAACCCAATAAACCCAACTTTTACCCACAAAGTGTTCTCAGTGGCACAAAGCTTTATCTGACCTGGCAGTGGGGTGCAGATGTCAGGGAGCCTGCAAGGAGGCTTCTGTTCTGCTTCCCTGGTTGTGTCTGGGCCCTGCAGAGTCCAGGGGAACAGCCTGGCTGTCGTGAGTCAGGAGGCTTTACAAGCCCTCACAGCTTCCAGTACATGCTGGGATTCATTGCAGCTCTGACGTCAGTGTAAGTCTGGATTTCTGGGCACTGGATAAAGCAGCAGACTTTATTCTGTGGCTGAATGGTGCTGATGACATGCCATTTTTCCTCTTTCCCCATCAGCATTGTGGGGAACATAAGCAGCATGAATGTTCTGATATTTATTGTAACCAGGCATGGGCTCCGTTCAGCTCCTGGTGAGAGGAAGTCAACAGCCCTGGATAAGCTCAAGAACAAGAGTAGGCTCCATCTTAAAGGTACTGAGTTTGGGTGAGGCTGAGGACCAGTAAGTTTCCCACTTCACAATTAGGTGAGATTCCACAGTGAGTTTGGAAAGTAATTTCCTAGGAAGGGAAGTAGAACCACAACCTCTGTCTTCCCTGTCTCTCCAGAGAGCCTCTGACTCTGTCCACTCTAGTTCATTTCTCCCCAGTCACTTGATTGCTTCCTGTGATAGCATGAGGGGAGAGAGATGAAAAGCAAAAGGGAAGGCAGTTACAACTTATCACCATGCACAAAGCCTCCCAACAGAATTCAAACTTGTCTGGCAAAAAAGTGGACAAAACTAAAATGACTTTTTAAGCTCAGTTTCCTGGCTTCACTATTCGTTGAAGGAATGCTTAGATTTGAAAACAATAAATACCATCACTGCAGGAAGCCCCAGATTTGAATTGTGTGCGTGCACAGCTATTTACGAATCATCCATTTTTACTTAGCCACTTCCATCTAAGGTAGTTGACTAAGTTTGATAATGAAATAGCCTCTCCAGAAGTCCTCTGCCAGATCAACTTCTTGTCTGAAAAAAGAAAAGGGAATCTCAATACTAGTTTTCGAAAGGACTTTTTTTAATAGAAAAGATAAATGCCACACTAGACTTACTGTGCTGTAGTCAAGGACTAAACGTTAAAAACATATGAATGGAAAGAAGGGGGATAAATGGCAAACTGAGATGGAATAAATAAGTGATAGGAAAAACAACTAAGACTGGGGATAACAGGAAGAGAGATTAAAACTGGAACTGAGATGTTTGTGTAATACTTCGGGCAAAAGATTGTGTTCTACCATGTACCTTTAGTTTCTTTATCATTCTGCTCTCCATCTCTCTTCACTTAAACCTGTAATTATATATTATTTATATATTATCCTTTTGATCTTATGGGGTTTGAGGTTCTGAAAGTGTAATCGTATTTTGCCACTTCTTTCCCAGTTTGATTAAATCTCGTGTCTATGCATTTCCTTGAATTGACATACATCACTGACATGAAAATTTCCTATTCTCTTTCCCTACTGAGTGCATTGTTTATTGGAAATATTAGCATGTATTAAGAATTATGTTCAGGTACATGCATTTTAATCATATTGAAGATGACTGATTCATGCTGGGATTTCACCTGTGCCAAAGGTTACATCAGTGATTCTACCAGATAACTTAGACATGTAATTTCAAGCACAAATAACTGTCCAAGAATATGATGAAGTTTCACCTGCAACACTAGAATCAAGGCCAAGATGAAGCTGGCCAGAAGCCAAGGCTGTACCCTTCCTTTTTACAGGTCTGGAGGAAATAACAGGGTATTGCTCCAGAGCAGGGCAGTAAGAAACTTGAGACTCCTATTAGCACTACAGAATCTTTCTGGTTGAAATTGTCAGTGTCCTTGAAACAAAAATTAAAAATGGGAACCAGTACACATTTGGTTGCTGTCTGGTTCCCATTTGAGCTTTAATCAAGAAGACTTAGTAATCAGTTTATCAACATTAGTGATGACTTCAGTTGGAACAATTAATAGAAAATATGATGTTTAGATTGAAGTGCAAGAAGTCAAAGAAGGATTTAAAAGCAGGATGCAGATTAAAAAGCATTAATATCTTCATCTGGGCTAAATAATGATTGATTAATATTGGCATACAACTCAGAAATTCACATATTGGATGGTTTGTAGAGACAGAATATATGAAGTAACAATTAAGATGTAAAAAAATGTGGATATATATCAAGCACGCTATAAACACTCTCCGGACGATCTTATGGGATCATCCATACTCTCGAATGAACAGCCAACAAGATTTCAATATCATCCAGCCTGAATTGTAATTCCAGTTTTTAGTTCTAGACCAAGTAATCTCTTTCTAGGCATTGTTTTCTCAGTCCGTTCCTGATATTGATCTGAGTGATAACAAGCATTTCATTTTTTTCAAAGCTGAGAGATAAGGGTATTTTTTATACAATACTGTATAAATAGCTGAGACTGAAAAGTGTCTGTGTCAGTGGAGAAAAACTATGGATGCTGCTGTTTATTCTGAGTATCAATAAACATTTGGAATAACAAATACTTAAAAGAAAAAGCAGGGAGGACTTATGCAGGTTTTACTGTCAAACAGCATTCCCAGCTCTGGCCCACTACAACATCCAGTCATGCAGAAACAACAAGTTTCTTAGGGAGTGTGTTGTAAGCCATATTATTGTAGAAATCTTTTGACCTGCAATAATTGATGACTACATTTTCCATTTCCAGCTCAGAGGGAAGTTTGTTTTGTGAATGGGGAGAGCTGTTACTACTTCTGAGCTTATGTTTTCAAATCACTCTTGTTCCAATGTCTCTGACCAGTCATGAACTATGTAGATGGCCATAAAGCAAGTTGTGTGTGGTTCTTCATCTCCATCTATGCTCTTTTTGAAGGTTCCTTTTTCTCTTTTCTAATCCCTACAATATTTATAACATTTCCTCTTTAAACATTCTACTTTCTTAAATAGCAAATTATATTTCCTTGACCTCTTCTACACTAAGTGCAAAGGACATAAAGTTTTCCAGCCAAATGAGTGTTCTACCTCAAGCTGAATTCTAATAAATGCCTACAGTTTATAATTGATATTTCCAAGATGTTCTCAAGGAATTTAAAACAATCCAGAATTTAATAGCAATCAACAGAATCGAGACAAAGTGAAACTATTATGCTGAACTTATCGAAAAGCAGGGTTTAAATTGATGCTGCATATTATTCATTTTGACAGTTGCAAATTCACATTAAAGATAGCAGAGACCAAAAGACAGCAACTAGAAGAGGAAATGCTAATTTATTACCTGCAGAGAAACAACTCTGAAGCTAAACTGTTCAGTTAAAATTATGAAATACTTTCCATTTCCACTGTACCTTTGATCCACAGAAGCCCTGAAGCATATTGCAAATTATAAATACAGTTTTAATTTCTTGTCATGGCAGGTGATAGGCAAATGTCTCAGGAGTAGAAATGTAGCTGACATCATTCAATACCAGCCCTATGCAAAGACAAAATGAACAATTATTTTTGAGCAAAATGGCATGGAAAGGTTACACTGTTAAAACGTGACCTTATCATGCTGTGCCACCTGCATTAGAAGAATGGGGAATGAAGAATTCCAAACTCAGTTCCTGGGTGTACATATACTACTTGGTGTAAGATTTGAGACAAATCACTTAATTTCTTATGCTTCACTATAGAAAGGGAGTAATGTTGTCTAAATTTAGTGGTGGTGTGCTGATGGCAAAAGAATGAAGAGTATTCCTTCTTAAAGGAATTGTATCTCAGCATTTGGGAAGGTTGAAGTATTACAGCTGTAAGAATTCTCTGAAATATTATTTTAAATCATTCAAGTGGTAGAAAGCATGTAAACTGTGTAAATACAAATTACTACATAATTTAGAAGTTTACAAGCAGAGGCATGTAAGGCTGATGTTTTGCTATGCAATAATTTCAGTTTCCTGTACAAAAATAGCGTCACTTCCCACAACTGACACTTTAGGGATGTTTCTGTGCATAGGGAGGCTGAATGGAGGCTTTTTAAACCCTTAAATCTCTAGCGATCTCACTCTTCAATGAACAACTCTTAGATGCAAATACAGTGTCTTGTAACAATTGAAGAGAGGGTTATCAACTTTCTAAAACCCTTGAACCTGACTTAAAGTCATAACCTAAAGGCTTGATGAGGCAGGGCAAACCATTCTGGTGGTACCATGCTTCTAATGTTTTGTTCCGTGAGTGTGTCATTTGATTCCTAAGCTACAGTGTGGATGAAAAGTCCTAAAACTCCCTTTCCTCCCTGTAGTGTATTGAACAATCTCTTAATTGATACTGAATTGATTAACATTGTTGCTCCAGCTTCAATCTGATACCTGTTCTGCTTAGCAGGTGTCAAAATGTCATCTAGAGAGCAGTAAGGAAGGGGGCGAGTTCCTTGGAAACCTGTGGGGGTTCCTCCTTTCCCTTGGCAATATTTAGAGGCACCATATTGAAGACCGGGGGTTTGAGTTGGTAACTTTTATTAATGACAGAAGTTACAGAAGCTGTGAATGTAAGTGTTCAAATATTACACTGCTGAGCAAGTGCTCAGGCACCCCTAAGCCATGTGCAGTAAGGCATCAGAGCAGTTTACAGGGATGGTCCTGCATGGCCATAAAGCTGAGACTAAATTCCTCAGACTGGCATCTTCTCATGGGATCAGGAGATACGACTGCCAGAGTTGGCTCAAGTGTATTGCTAAAAATAGGCCAAAGCACTTCAAAAATTAATGAGCAGTATGAGTTTAGGACTACTGAGATTTATAGGCTAATGGATAACTATCAGAAGGAGAAAATACTGTGTGAAAAAAAAACAGTGAGGAAATTTAGAGCCCTTATGTCTCTCTTGGTTTACACTGATGTAAATCAGGATTGGTTGCACTGAAGTCACTTGACTTACAATAATATAAGTAGGAAGAGATTGGGGAATTTATGCTCACTTTGCAGTAACACACAGAATTAAGTCATCTTTTTGGAAATGAGAAATGGGTTATTTCTGAATCATTTTGCAGAGATTTAAGAGTGGCAACCAGATGCTTCCTTCAATGCAGATTTTAGATGGGGGAAAAAACAAGCCTTGGGAGACTTTCTCAGTATTTCTCAAGAGCGTGTGCTATGTATTTGCCAGCTTTAAGTTTGTGAAATTTATATACACTGCGGACTATATTAATTTCCAAATAAATGAAAATTATACACAGCAAGAAATTCTGATAGCTTCCTATAAACACTCTAAAGTAGACTATTTTCTCTAGCCAAAAATACAATAAATCTGCAGCACAGGACAAGAGCTGCTGCTTATCCCAGGCCATTCACTAACTGCTTTTCTGTTAATGGAACTACTGCTGAGTGAATCTCAAACAAAGACCAACTACTCACACTGGGTGAAGCCAGTAAGTCTGGAGTCTTATTCTGTGAATTGATCCTTCCAGTCAAGGCAAGAAAGAGGTGCTCATCCATGTAATGCTTTTTACCCTCCAACACTAATTTAAGAAAACACACAAAAATACTAAAACCACACCACATTTCATAAAGGGATATGGGTACTTGGGACTCTCTAATGCTGAGCATGCTTTATTCCTCTTCCTTAACACAGAAATGTGCTTTGAATACATCTGTCTGAGTTCAGGAACACACTGAAGGTGATTGTCAGGAACTCTCCATTCACACCTCTCAGTTATCACAGAATTAGGGCACGGTTGCATGGTAAACTTCACCTTTTGCCTACAGATAAAGCCTTGGGCACCTGTTGTGGTTTTGCTGCCCTGAGTCATACATTACATTATCTCCTGCTCCAGCTCAGCTCTTTGGGGCAGCCCCATCCATGTAACTACTTCCACTTTTCAGGTGAGAGCATCCAAGCATCACTCAGCATGGCTGGAAGTTTTGTAATCCTTGCAGTTTACTTTGAGAAGTTCCTCCTCATCCAGTTGCCACCCTCACAGGGTTTGAAGCTGTGCAAACACAAAGCTAGAGGAGCAGGGAGCTCACAGTGCAAGTGTGCAGAGAGAAATGAAGGAGAGCACAAGGACCAGGCAAAGATAGTGTGATGCCCACTTTACATCAGGCCTTGCTGTGTCCATGCAGTGAAAGCAGAGAAGGCAGGAGGAGATTTCATTATTGGTACCTCTCATCACCTCTTGGCAGCTGGGGACTACAGGGTTTTTTTCTTCCATTCAGGGACCCTTCTCTTACCCTTTCCTTCCAGTCCTGGAAAGCCTGACTCCACCACCACGGCTGCTATGGTGAAAGATTCCTCTGAGCTTCTCTGCCGTGAAGGAATGAAAGGCAGAGCTGCAGGCAAAGCATAGCATCAACAGTCAGATTTTATGGCTTCAAATCTGAGGTCAAGAGAGAGAGGACTTTCCTGGGTGGGGAGACAGGAAATCAGCTGTGATAGAGATGCTGGTAGGATAGAAGTGGGGTGGTTTGAAGGGCAGCTCTATGCACCTGCCCATCCTGAGACTGCACAGTGGGTGCTCTGGGAGCTGCCACTGCCCCAAATACACACACACCTTCACTGCTTCATCACATGGTGGAGAGGCCTTGTGCCAGGAAAAGATAAATAGGAACTGCCTAATTATACTCCTTTGCTTCTGCTTAGAGAAAGGTGCTTTTTGGGGTAGATTGGTGGGGGTCAAACCTGGAATTCTGCAGTTCTCAAAAGGAATTCTCTGTGGTGTTCAAGCCTGTAGTTAAACTTCTTAGTTAAGTGTGAAAGTCAGAAATAAAGCATGCCGTTTTTAAAGCTCCAGAGCATAAAATATACTTCAAACAATGTTGAGAAGCTGATTTAGAAAATCCTGCGTACCAAAGTAAACTCAATTTGTCATTCTGCCTTTATATATTTGGGGGAGTTTTAGATTTGGCACCAAAAAGCAGCCTTTATCCAAACTTTCCTTGTTAGTTGGTCTGTGTGGCTTAAATATGGATTTTTTTTTTAAGTTATTGTTAAGTATGTGACAAACTATTAATCCATTAGTGAAGATATTGATATTCTCAATGATGTTCCCTAATCTCCTTCAAATATTGATTTAATATTATTACAGCATGGCCAAATACTCTATTACTCTATCTAAATTAACATTTTTTAAAGATATATTTGGGAAGGAAATGTGTGTTTATTGATTGTATGAATGAAATTACTTTAATTAAGGAAACAGGCCTACTGCCAAAAATGGCATACATGATTATTAGTGCAGGATGCTTCCCACAACAGCCCAAAAAGCCATCATCAAAAGCAGATGCCTAAATTAGTTACAGTGTACATCCTGGCCAGACAGACACTTCAGACTCTTGGCCACTTGTAGGACAGTTTCTTCTTCCTTTGAAAGCAAGCCAGGGCACAGTAACACTTTAAGTTTTCCTGCCAATCATAATTTAAGTCTTTTCAACCTTAAATTAAATATTACTTCAGGGAAGCTTGATTTTCTTGAAAAGTGACATTGGAATCTCCTGACAATATTCTCATTTGGATTCGTGCTTGGAGTAGGGGATATGAGATTCTAAAGCAGTGTTAGGCGTTTCATCTTTTTGCCTGGAAATACAGGGGAAAAAAGTGATAACAGTAATAACTACTGGAAAAGAAGCATCAGGCTGTTGTGCTTTGGTTTAGTTTGTAGCAGCATTCTAGTATTATGACTTGCTTCCACTGCATTTGGCCTGAGAAGCAGTTAGAAGCACGGTATGGATTTCCAGTGCCATTACTACCTCATAAAATGAAGAGGAAATCCACAAAAATGGTCAGGAATTTACAGTTTAATAACTTCACATAAGAATGTGAGTTTGGGATGGTGTATAACTGAGAAGTTACATGTATTTTCTGAATTCAGTTTCCATGCATTTTTTGAATCCCAGCCTGTTAGTTAATGGGGTACTATATTCACTGGTTCTTCCTCTGGTGCCTGACAATAAAAAATACTTCAAATATAGGCATTGTGGAATGTCTTTTCTCCATTCTGACTGGAAATGGTTAAAAAACACAGCCTCCAAAGCCAAATCTCACAGCTGAGGGTCTTAAAAACCTGCAGGTGGGACTTAAAAGAGAGAATCCCACCATAGAGAGGGGTGTTAAAAAATGAGCCCTGTGATTATTGAGCAAGGGATGTCTGGGCGGCAAAGATTTGCTGGATCTGCCTGCCTTTGCCTGATGTGACAGTCTCCCAGGAAGCCTTGTGGCCTCGCTGGGGCTCTGGCATGGGCTGTAATCAGGATAGAAACAGCCACTCTCTGCTTAGCAAGAGCCAGGCTTAGCTGTGCTGCTGGTGATTTGTAACATGTTCAGCCCTGCTACACTCACTTTTTTCTTCTTTGGTGTACTGGGAGCTGCTTGTCTTGGGAAGACATTTGGGAGTTGGCTTGTGCCTGCATGGGGCACATACCTGTGTGTGAACTGCGTGGAGGAGGTAGTAAAGGGCTATGTTCTGGATTTTTTTTTTTTTTTACTATTTTTTTGCAGTCCAGCAATCGTTTAGGAGACTACAAGTCAAGGTGAGCTGTTTGTACCCCAGCCACAGGAGAGCACTTGTCAGGGAAGGAGCCTTCTCTGTCAAGCCAACTTTCTGACAGCCAGTGAAAGTACATCTGCCTGTGTAGCTGGGACTAAGTGTGGGGGCATATGCAAACAATGTATGTGAGAGGAAGCGTGTGGAGAGGCTGTAGCTCTGCCCCCAGTGCTGATGGGCAGTGTGCATCCTTCACCTCACCCTCAGCACAGTCCCTGTCACTGCCAGAGGTGAGCCTAACCCTGTGATGGCAGAACTACCCAGCTGAGGAGCCTGCTTAGCCTGGGCCCCTGAGACTTTTCTAAGCCCCTGACCTGACTGCAGCTGCCATATTTATTCAGCCTTCCAGATGAAGGTTACTAATTTGCCTTCAGTGTGAAGGGGAGCATCTACAGACATTCCCACCTTGTGCTCTCTGTGTATTAAAGGTGTACCCATACCAGAAGAAAAAATTTCAGTGTAAAGTGCCTATCTGCATGCCACGGGAAATGGAGGAAGATTTCTTCCAATGTTCCAAATGGAAAGCAGAAGTGTGTTTCTTCTGGCCTTTTTGAAATAAAAACAGGAATCTGGTGTTCCCTATTCTGGCAAGGTAGACTGGGACTAGCCATGGGAAATACTGAGCTTTCAGGACTTAAAAATTTATTCCACTCATTTTTGGTAGAGCTGTTTTAAGCAATGGATCCTCTCTTCAAGGATTAGCTGTACAGCTCCATTTGCTGAGCTCTGCCCTGTGGGGTCTTTGTGTGACAGTGTGAAAATGCATTGCTGAAATTGACCTTCTCTGCTCTGGCAAGCACCCTCTCTCTGCAGCCATGAGGTTTTGGAATCCTCTGTGCAGACTGACAGGGGATAATGGCTTCAGCAGCACTTATGGGATGACTTAAATAATTGTCACTCAGTCATTTTTGTAGCCACTCTATGTAAACGCCACTAAAGTCTTTCAGCCATCGTATATAACTATAATGTGTCTGTATTATAGCTGTAAATACTGCGATTGGGATCTTAGCACCAAGTGTTTGCTGACACACACACACAAATATGTCCCTCCTATGGAAAAGTATCAAATATCATAAAGACACTTGCAAATCCAGCAACCAGTAGCCAGTATTTATTGATGCTTTGGCATATGTTTGTTAAACATACTCATAAGCCTTGAACAAAGACTGCCGGAGGGGTCCCCAGATCAAGACACCACCAGCAGCTGCTCCTGGTTAAATGATTTTAGTGGTTTAAAACCATCAAGGGGATCTGAGTGCTGTAGTACACTGAGACACCAGTAAGGGGAACCCTTTTTGCAGTAAACCTCCAAGCTCTTACTGCTTTGATGGAGCGTGTGGTCATAAAGATAACGTGACATTTTGGTTCCAAAAAAATTATGTTTAATCAGAAGACGAACAGAGATAAGCAGTTTAAAATGAAATCCGAATTACAATTTCAAATCTACTTTTTTTTTTTCCACTTCTCAATGAAATTGAATAGGAAATGTGAATGAACCTGCACAAGGCAGGCATTAACCCTTACAGGAACGTTAAAGAAAAGGAGGAGAGTTGATTTTGACAACTGGCTCTAAAACAATACGAACCAAATCACTTCAGTAAAGTGGCTGTCATCAGGCATCGTTTTAGCAAGAAAAACAAATGGTTGATTTATTGCTTGAAATTATGTTATCATAAGTAAAATTTAATCTGTGGACAAGTCTTCTCACTTCAAAAAATGTAATTTTGAAACTCAGGCATTACCATTCTAAATATTCTCAAAAGTTACAGCTTTCAATAAGCACACAGATGAATCTTCATGCTGTAAATGCTGTAGAAAATCTCCTGAAACCATTGTAATTAATCTGTGTTGCTGTACAATAGATGTTATGTCAGGGGAAAACAAGTATGCATGTGGGTCTGTTCACATAATATCCAAAATCTTTAAAGGTCTTTAACTGTTATAGTAGGTATATTTTTATATTGCCCAGACAGAGAAACATGCTTTAGAGGGGTGAATGGAGATTCAGTATTTTCTTGGCTAAATTACCTAACTATCATTTTTCTTACCTCAAATGAGCAATTCTGGAACTGATGTGATGGATCGATCTGAAGGAACTCCTCTTCCTGTCCAGTGTGCGCATTTCCATTACAGTTGACCTGGAAAAACTTCTGTCTGGTCAGGTTTACTTTTTCTCTATGAAGTAGTGAGTAACTAACTTTATGAAACCACTGAACGTACAGATTCAATGCACCCATAAAATCTCTACATAAACACCACTGTAAATCTAAGCCAAAGTCTCTGCTGTGCTTTCTCAAATGGCCTTCACTCTAGACTGCTAATTAGCCTCTCTCTAACTTTGAATACTCCATAAATGCACTATGCTGATTGATAGTGCATCAATATTAATAAATAATTTACCACACTGTTGGAATTTCCCTCTGCATGTAATCACAGCTGCAGCTCCTTCTAAACCGTTCTTTAGCAAAAAAGGAAGGACATAATTTTACTTCTTTCACCCCACGTTATTTAGTCTCCCCTTTGGTATATATGCAAATATTTGGAAAAGTGTCTCTTGGATACTTCTGAAAATTTGCATGGTTTATATGGCAATGTATTTCCATCTCACACAGTGTGCTGCTGCTCCTAATTGGGGCTACAGTAGTGTGCTTCATGTTTTATTTATTCTCACAATACGTGTGTGAAGTGCTCCAAAGGAGTTGTACTCTGTTAGGATCTGCAAGTCCGCCTTTCAGACAGAGGCCTTGTTTGCTCTCCTACTCTAACCCACGGATCAGAGGGATGTGCAGCAGGAGAGTAGCTCTGCCCAGGTGGCCAGGAGCTTGTCAAAGTCATCGTTCTGCCCAAAAGGCAACTTGTTCAGTGTAGATAGTGGCAAAATTCACATAGGCACTTTTGAAGCCATCTATGATTTTTATCACCATCAAAAATAGTGAGTTCACAACAGAAGTAACTTCTTTTAAGTGTACTTTATTCTAATAAAGCAACAGGTGCTCCCTAGGTGGGACAGAGTAGCCCAAATGCATTAACTGCATTTTCACACTGAACATGAATCACTTCCTAAACACATCTTTGTTTCATGGGAGTCTCTTTGTAGTGCCATATAATCAATTCTGTGTAAAAATTATTCCCTAAAATCTTAAATTCAGGCCAATATCTGCTTTGTATTTATGAAGTCTCAACGCAAGTGAAAAGCCAGACCTGAGAGATGAGCGATTAAAAAGAAAAAAATGTACATTCCAGCTGCATTTGGATGTAGTGTACTGTGCCTGTCATTCAACTAATCTTATCTCTGTAGTCTCCCTTTTGTGGGGAAGATCTGATGATTTGCAATTCATTCTTGTTGCAATTCATTCCTGTTGCAATTCATACTGCTCAAAGCTTATACGATAATTCTCTTGTCCAGGTGGCTGTCAGCACCTGCAATGTTGCTGAAATGTCCCCAAAAGAAACTGCCTTTGCCCAAGACAATATGAATCTGCAGGTTTTGGTGACACGCTTGCATTGATTTTGTTTGTGCTGTTTCTCTGTTTTCTGAATGAGAAACCAGTAGACAGTACCAGGCACACCAAAGTGAAACCTTCCTTAGAGTAAGTCTTCCAATTCTTAATTATTTAAATATGATAAAGTGTACGCTCCTAAGCAGTGTTCAAAATACCAACCTATATATTCAATTTACATTAATATTGTATCTTCAAGGACAGCCTCTTCAAAGCACAAGAACAGCCATTCTGATTTGCAGAAGTCTGACTGAGATGGCAAGATGAATGACTATGTGAACGTGGGGAGAGCAGTGGATGTGGTCTGCTTTGGCTTTGGCCTGTGTCAAAGTCTCCTGTAGTATCCTTGTAGGGGAAATGGTCGATTTGCCCAGAATAAATGGATGTTAAGGCAAGAGGGAAATTGGCTGGCCCACCAGGCTCAAAGGGTGTTCAGTGGTGCAAAATCCAGCTAGCAGGTGTTGGCACTGGGGCCAGAAGATTCAACGTCTTTAACAGCCCAGATGATGGCAGGGAGGGCGTGATCTGTGAGCTTGTGCGTGACACAAAGTCGTGGGGAGCACAGGGATCTCTCCTGAGGGCCCTTGACAGGCTGAAGTAACGGGCTGGCAGTGACCTTCGGGTTTCAGTAGAGGCAAGAGCAACTTCTTGCAAGTAGCACAAAATAGTCCCATGCAGCTGTACAGACTGGACAGTGGAAGCAGTGTCGCAAAAAAGAAAGGCCTGACAAGAAGCTGGAAAGCAGACAGCAGTGTGTTTTTGCGGTAAATAAGGCCAACAACATACTGTTGCCTTCATAGCAAGATTTTAGCCGTGTGCACAAAAGTAGTGATTATTCCCACTGCATCAGGGTGGGTGCCTTGTGTTTTGGGTTTTCTGGTTGTTGGCATGGTGGAATGAGTCCAGCAGAGCCCACCAGGATGGCCTCTGGAGCACCTGATGTACAAGCAGAGGCTGAGGGAAGTGGGCTTATTTAGCCTTAACCAAAGAACAGGGAGAGGGGGTGTTATTGCTGTGTGTGACAATCAGAGGCTGTGGGGAAGACAGACCCTTCTCAGAGGCACACAGTGATATGACCGAAAGGCAACAAACGCAAGTTGTGACATGGGAGAATTTCATGGGATATAAAAATAAAAAACAACTTCACCACGAGGGTGGTTAAACACCAGAGTAGGGGCCCAGAGAGGCAAAGTCTCCTTCCTTGGAGGCAGTCAAAACTTGACATGACAAGGCCCTGAGCAAACCCATCTAGTTGGGCTTGTTTTCAGTACGAGGCTGGATCAGATGATGTCCCAGAGGTCCCCTCCAACCTGAACTGTTCTATGATTCTGTGATATTGCAACAAATTCCTTACTAAGTATTGACAGAATCAGTCAATATTACTCTGTTAGAGCCATTTACAAGGTGTTTTGTCACAGATCTATCTGTCTCCATACTATAGATTAATGATGTTTTCATTATCAGACTATGTCTAATAGAGGAAGCGGCTATCTCTAAAATGCACTCTATTTTTTAAAACAAGAATGGAAACAAATAGGCCAAGAATAGGCTCTAGCTTTAATGTTAATTTTACTAGAGACAGTGAGGATGAATTTGGCCTAAAATATTTTTCCAGTCAAAGCAGAACAGTACTGCACAGTGAGAGCAATCCCGTCAACATTGCAAACATAATCAGCATTCAAGACTTCATCTTAAAATATCCATTTGATAAAGTGTGGGTATTGTAGGTTGACATGATATTTTGAATGAGCTTTAAATGGTGTCAGAGATCTCTTCCTTTGTGCATTTGTACCATATCCCCACAGAGACATTACAGTGTTGATCCATCACATCACTTGCACATTTGCTATTTACTACTGACTACATAATTTCCAATTAGTGCGGTGCTGCATTTTTGTCTGCAGAAGGTGACTCACTTCCCCAGCACTGTAGGTTTCAACGAAGAAAGAGAAAGAAATATATTATGAATGTAGGTTAGTGGTCAGGTCTCCTCTGCATCTTGAGGTAACAACATGCTGCTTTCAGGCCAAAGCAGGAGTATAATCACTACAATGATACTGAAGAAACTCTGTCATCTCTTGCACTGGGCTGAAGACAGATAACCGTATGTATCTGGCTGCTGAGTATGAAATTCTCCCTAGTATTAAGATATCCTAAGAGTTGGACATAATAGGATTTGATACAGAGAAAAGCCTATGACAGAAAACACATTGACATTTCTAGACTCCCCTGTATGCTCAAAGAAAGTTGGGGAGTTTTCCTTCTTAACATTAAGATAAACTTTGTAATCTGTATATATATCAAAAGAAAAAAAAAGTAACATTTTTGTAATGTGCCTGTACCAAGATAACTGTCCTAAGAAGTTACCGGATTTTATACTAAAAATAAAGAGTCTATTGGATTTTTACAAAGGGAAAGTTTAAGCCCTCTCATGTCGTCTGGACCTTTGTAGTGTGTTAAAAACAGCCATTCAGAGCGTAATATTTCTGCAAGGCCTACCATGCAACTGAGGCACTTTTTTACACCCAAACATAGGAAGGTCACATAAAAGGCCTGAACTAGGCAAAAAAAAACCTGCTTATACCGACAATACCTAGGATGGTGAGAACGCAAGACCTCTGTTGAGTTTCCCTGATTCTCACAGACTTTCCAGGTAGGAGAGTTTCCTCTACGGAATTATCTAAAGGGTTCTTTAGTTTTCTTTTCATACTGATCCAGAAACACCATAACAGGTTGCCTTGCTCATTTCAGGGTTCACTGAACCTGAAGGATTACTCACATATCTTGGCCGTAATGGTTGTGTGCTGGTCTCCAGAAAATCTGGTCACGCAACCTTGACATTCAAAGCTACTTGAAAAGGAGTTAAAGTTGTTTGCTGGGATTGGCCTATATGAAGAATCAATTCTGATATTTTTCCTGGTTGAATTCCCTGCGATTACATGAGAACAGAGAATTCCACAGAAAATTATATGTAAAATGAATATAGATCATAACTCACTGAATGCCAGTTTCCCAGCACCCTCTACCCAGGATTATCATGGAATATTGTCTGCGACTTCTGTGACAGCAAAAGTTACAGACTAATTTGGTATTGGCCAGAAAGCATTTCTCCTCTTCTTTATTAAGGCTGCGTAATAGAGCCTTAATTAAGGCTGTTTCAGTTTTGTATACATCTAGTGGAACAAAGATATAAATGTAAAATTTGGTTACTTTCTCTGACTCATTTTCCCTTTTCCTGGTGTGTCTTTGCTCTAGTGGGTCAGTAGGCAGGTTACTTGATTGGGGTGATGGGAAGACTCTGTGTGATTGGGAATGACAGATCAGGATCATGCTGAGTGGGCTTGAAACAACATAGAGATTGATGTAGGTGAGTCAATGAACAAACTGACAGCAGCCTGTGGGATGTGTGGGGTGCGTGGCCTTTGATATGGTGAGCTACAGAACAGGTTCTTCATGCCAGTGAAATGTCCAGTCAGTATTCCCCACTGTGGGATACAAGACATTCGCAAGGATGTGTACTTTTGCTGCTGCATACCAACGCTGTTCACCATAATGCGATCTCTTTAAAAAAATAAGAAGGGGGAGGTTTGGGAAATGCACCTGTGGTAGAGATTCCCTGGGCCAGAGTGAACATTCTCAGAGTCCCAGAACACAGGAGTGTAACAGTGAGTTCCCACATCTCAGCTCATGGGAATTTAAAACCACTCATTTCTTTGTTTTCTTTGGATTATTGGGTCAGTGGTATTCAAAGGCTATGTTGTGCTTTTAGTACGTATTTGCCCACAGGAAAGTCATGACTTTTTTAATGGGTTCTCTGGTGCCAAATGCTGATTACAAGACTGTAAATGTATTGTGCCTTGTTCCTTTCATCTTCACGATATCCCTGTATTTGGAAAGTAGCGAGTCAGCTACTGTGTTCATGGACAAAGGAATCGGCCATTGTGCACTCCCCAGACCTGGCAGCAGCTTGTATTTTGTGGAGCTGCAATGTCGAACATCTTTCGTGTGGCAGCAGCCCCTGCTCGCCGTGCAGCCTCCTCGCTGTGCCCTTTGTGCTGCCTCCCTGCTCCCTCCCCTGTGGCAGCCGTGTCCCACCTGTCCCTGCCTCTGCTTGCAGCACCACAAAATTGATCTGGCTCCGGAGCTCTGAATACCATCAAGGGACAGGGATGTTAGTTTGATTTCTGCTGCCGGAGTGACAGGGAAACAAAATGGAGGGGAGGGAGAGCACAGAAGGTGTGGGAGGAGGGTTAACATTGAGAGTGAGGGGATGGAGAAAAATCCGACAGCAGAAGTAAGGGAAGGAGCTGTGAGAGATGGGGAGAGAGCAGTAGTGGGAAGAAATTGGAGCATGAATAAAAACTCCTTTGCTAATTGCACAGGAAGGTGGAGGGTGAAATCCAACAGGAAATGGTACAAGTGTCTTTGTGGCAAGAATGAGGGGGATAATTAATGGGGATTTCTTGTGAAAAAGGAAGAGGAAAACTGACCTGCTCCAAACAAAGCAGGGAAAACTGGGATGTATGACAATTTCCAGTTCAAGTTCTCCTTATAGATCTGTCAGCAAGGACTAGTTTATACTTGGCAACATCAGCTATATCAAAACTAAGAATTGAAAAATCACAACTCTAGCCCTTTCCACATAATGAAATTTTCTTTAAAGTAATATATTTTGGGTTCTCTTTGCATTCTCGTGTTTTTGATGCCTTATATACTTGAATCCTGTTTTCATGAGGCTACAAAATAATGTCAAAATTTGTCTGTGTACTTCAAGAAATCCCCAGAGTTTAAGAACTGAAGGTTTATGAATGCACCACAACTGGTAAAAAAATCATATGAGTTGGTATTTCACTGGACTGTGATTAACACTGACCGTATTAGATTAGATGAGAACTCCTGTGGTCCAGGAGCATTTTATCATCTGCATATTTGATAGCACACTGAAGTGGGTCTGTTTCCTGTTTAATATGATGCTGTATCTTGCCACAAGGGTAGCAGAGTGCCAGAGGACTTGGCAGCTCCTCTCCCTGAGGAAGAGTGGCAGTGAGCCAAGACGGAGGCGGAGTGCCCCAGAAGTTAAGACCATAAGTGAGATAAGGGGATACAATCACAGGATAATCATATCATGGGTGGATAGTAATATAGCTTTCCTAATCCCTCTTATAAGTGTGGTAAAGGAGTGGTACCTCTACAGGGTTTTTGAAGTTAACACGATTACGCTGCCAAGATATTCATCTGCAATTATATTTTGTTTTCATGACATCTCTTAATAACAGAGTGACTGTCCAGCTCTCTGAGGTTGAACACCCTCGCACTGGACTGCTGCATTATCATCTGTATTATCATCCCCTTACCTTGAGGATGTTCCTAGAATATCAAGCTAAATGAGTAAAGCCACAGGTAAGCCAGAAAGCTAAGGATAGACTTTAACAGCAGCTTTTACATCCTGGTGAATCTTCAACTGGATCTGTTTTTACACATAGCTACATATGTAAGGAGCAATGGTTCTAGTTACAAGTATTATGCATACTTGGGACACCATACGAAAAAAATCTTACGTTTGGAAAGCACTTTCGACTATAGATGCAGAAGACTTAATCATAATAAAATGCTCTAATGAAGGGGCCCTTTTTTAACATTTGTGCTAGAGCATTTGTCATGATAAATTTCATTTCTGGGTAAGATAGAGACTGACTGGAGATACAGGTGTAAATAATGGCAGGAGTGCAAGACCTTTAGAAACTTCTCTGCAGCCTCTGCTGCATGTGACGGGAGAATCTTTCCCAGGTACATACCTAGAGGCAGGGACATTTAAAAATAAAACACAGTGCAAACCCCACCCAAACCATACAGTCCCGTGTATGCACACTTCTTCAAGAGAGGAGAGTGAGGCAGAGATGATGGATGTTAGTCTTGTCAGTAAATGTGCTACTCAATGGAGTTTGGATGCTATGGGGATGAAGGCAGCTTAAGACCTTCTATAGACTATGAAAGAATAATTCTATCACTGCCAAAGCATGTAACACCTGCTCACACAGGGGTTCTGACATCAGAAAGACATTTTCAGCAAGGTCATAAAAAAATCTTCATGTTAGGGAAGCTCAGATATGGTGACTTAAAAAGTCATGATAAAAGCAGATTAAATAGAAAATCAAAATTAAAATTGATAATGATGGAAGTTAAGTAGAAAATAAGCCAAATCAATCTTCCTCAAATGAAGAAACAACCTAGCTGACACCAAACACTTTATTAGAATAAGCTATCTTTAATTAATTAATAGAAAACAATTTCCAATGTATCTGTTGGTCCATCTCTTATTTACTAATATTTATGTACTTGAGCCTGCAAGCTGATTTTTTATGAGATACTTTTCATAGATAAGCCTGGTACCAGACCATACAGGGGGAAAAAAAGACCAGACACTACTATTTGCAGTAGTAGCCATAGGATACCACAGTACTCAGATGGAATCCTGCTCTGATACTTCTTGGAGAGACTCTGTCAGGAAATGGAGCAGAGAGATTTTTAATCAGTCAGATAAGGAAGAGCTAGAGGAAGCTGAATCTAAACTTTTCATATGCCAGAAAAATCTTCTGATGTGTGAACTGTGATATATATGGGGAGTGTTAAAACAAAAGGATGCGCAGAGTGGAAAACCTATGGTGGTTTCTTTTTTAAAGACATCATAAGCTTGCTCTCCTCAGTACTTCCAAATGACTGGAGGTGAGTGGCCTCTGCTCAGCATGTTGATGCTGGGGGACCCATCCAGAGGTGGCTCTTCCAGACAATGAAGTCCCACATATGAATTTGGGATACTAGAGCAGAGCCTGTGAAAGCCTCCTACCCTTCAATGTCATACACTCTTTTGGTTTTAGGCCTAGTCCTCGGAGAGTTCAAACATCCTTTTTGTTTTGGCAAAGCTCCTACATCTGTTTCAAATTACACAGGAAGATGATAATTTCATTAAATGCTTCAGTTAGATTTATAGAGAGTTCTAAGTGCACTTTGTGACTGATACTGGACATTAATTCCTCTAGGTTTTGTTTGCAGAAAAGCTCACACTGTTATTACTCTCTGGTCAAAGGTTACACTTCCTGCTCTCTATCAATGCAGCCAGCATGTAAAGTGTCTTCAGATATTAGTCAGATCACCATGTCACAAGAACCATCTTAGTGAGGATCTGCCTGTGGGCAGTTAGCAAAGTTACATCTGCATTGAGATGTGTTGGAGTCTGCCTCGTACTGGGGACTAACTCTATACTTTCATAATTTGAGAAACTGTGGGACTCTTTTTAATGTACCTCTGTCTACTCATTCAATCATAAGCATCAACCATTGTACAGGTAGCCCATATCACAAATTTTAGAAACTTGTGTAGCAATAATCACCTTTAATAAAACCTACAAAATAAGGAAAAGTAAGTGTTTGTCCCAGGAGAGTCTGTATGGCAGGGCACTGAATGCCTTCTGATAAGGCAATAGACCATAAGTCTGCAGGAGCAAATGATCCCTAGCCATGGGAGGTGACACTCCATGTTGACTCCCCAAGAATTATTTTTAAAGTAGCCACACAATCATTTGTCTTTTCTACTTGATCTTGTCCTTTTCTTATTCTTCAGCTGTAAGAGTTCATTGTGACAGAAACCCTAAGTGTTTGAAGTACCAGAGAGAAGATGCTCTGGAGCTGAGCTACAATTCTTAGACATCTGTGTAATCTCAGTTCATGTGTCTGGGGTGGTTTGAAATATTGTCCACTCTACAGACCACTTGTGTCAGCAGGGCAATGCTCTCACTCTGCCTTAACTTGGACTGCCTTGAAAAAACCAGTATCTTTCTGAATTGCCTTCTCTTTTGGTTCCCTGTTCAAGCTGGTGCAGCACTCTTTGTAATGGGTTGTGAAGAATATTTCCTCCTTCTGTCCACACGCACTAGTAAGTCCCTTTGAGTAAATAATCAGTAGTCTTATGTGGAGGTGGTGGTAGTTCCCCCTTTCAATGAACTTTCTTTTAAGATAACTAGACACACCCTTCTGGGCCCATCCGCTCCCCTAGCCACCTCACATTCTTCATCCCCATTTTCATATTTATTTCTTCAGATAAACCCTTCAAACTTACATGATTCCCCTGGGGTAGACTTTGAAAGTCAACTAATTTAGCAGAGTGAAATTTAATTTGCTGAAGGAAAGGATTATTAATTTGTTCTGTTTCCGTTTGTTGGGTTTTCAGTTTTCTTATATACTAGTCAGAGGTGTATATGCAAAGGGTGAGGGAATATTACTTTGAAATATCTGCAATGTATATGTTGAAATGTAAATGTTGAAATATAACACTCATTTGGTCTTTGGGGGTGGTGGTTTTTTTTCTTTTTTAAGTTCTGTGTGTTTTTGTTAGAGTTTTGCTGATCCCAGACATCATTGCTGGCATGACCAGATCACAAACATCTGGCATTCAGACAGCAGCTGTAAAAAAGAGAGGACTTTATATGAAATTGTCTTCAGAAATCATTATATTTTATGGAAAACATTTTTGGAGATTTAGTGTTGTGAACTAAAGTCCTGGTAGGACTTCAGCTGACAAGCAGCCAGTAAAGTCTTCCTGTACCTTATAGGGTTGTATCTGATATAATCATTTTACTTCCAAATGTGTAATTGCTATCAAAGTTACAGACAAGAGATTATCCCAAAGAGTCGCCTCAGCTTTGCCGCACATCTGCCTGCAGAGGTCACTGACTGAACAAGGCCTTTGGTGGGTGCCAGTGAATTTGGGTGAGAAGCAGGTTTGACACGTGGAGATAGAGGACACACTAATCCATGATTTAAGTTTTGTATCTTGTTTGATCTCCAGGACAGTGAGACTGTTTTTTTCCCAGGCAGTTACTTCTTCAAGGCAGAGAGTCTTTGCAGGTACTGGCTTGGGGCTTCACTTGGCATGGCCCCCATGCTGCTAATCTTTATTTTAAAACAGACAGTATATGGCACATTAGGGGGTGGATTATCCTTTGCTCCATCCCCAAAGGGAGCAGCGTGGATCTCTGGGCCACCAGAAGAGGAGCCGTGAGCAGGGCGGCTGCACTGGCTGTGACTGTGAGCTCTGTGTGCTCCCACAGGCAGCAGCAGCAGTAAGTCACTGTTTAGCGGGCTGCTGTAGAGGAAGGCAGGTCTCTTTCTAAATTTTCCTGGTAATGATGCTGCCAGATTGATGTGCTTACTGGTGCCTATGCAGTAGCACTTACCTAACATCCCAGAGAGTGAACTGCAGGAGAGCTGGGCATGTGGTATCACCGATACTCTCTCTGTCACGACCTTACAATTTGGCCACTACCTGTGGAAAAACATATTATGTTGGTGAGATGTCAACTTCTAAAAGCATAGTGACTGTATTAAAGATTCAGTGTTAATGATCTAGAGGTACACCTTACACATAAATAAAAATTTAATTTTAAAAATGTCATTACAAATTGTTTGTGACTAAATTAAGGAAAATACTGTATTGGTTAAAGGGAAGATTAAAACATTGTTTTGTTTCATCAACATAAGCATGGATGAGAAATCTGTAAATAGTAATAGCTAAAAGAAAAGTCAGCAAGTCTGGTTTTGGGAAGAGGTAGGACTTCCAAATATTTAAGTACATATGTGAACTTGTGAGCATTTGATACTGAAGAATTCATAAAAGAAAACAGTGTTTAGGGGAAGAAATAGAACATGATATGGCTGGACCTGATTCCTGCTCAGAAATTCCAAAGGAAGTAGGCAACAAATGTTGTGCTGCAAGAGGAATATTTGGGGCTTACCACAAATACTAAATTACATCAGTGCTTTCAGTGCTGACAGAAGTGCCAGTTGCTCTGAGATGTGTTTGCATGTCTCACACTTGTCATGGTATATCACTACACAGATGTTTTGCACCAAAAAAAAGTAATTTCTTTAAAGTCATCTTTTTGACTGTGTGTTCAGAATCATGAATTTGCAATAAAACAAAAATGCTTTTGAAATGAAAAGTGAATATGGCTAAGAATTTTTACCGAAATACTCTGCCTGACTACTTGAGTCACATTTAATTCTGCCTTAATCTGACACAGCAAAAGAGGTCAAGATATTTTCTGGACTGAGTTTTACAGTTGCAAATTTAGAAGCAGCACTAAAACACAGTTAACTGTATCAATTCACTATTCATTTTTAAGACCCTTTTCTGCCAATTATTTTTCATGTGAAATAGTTTGACATCACTATATTTTATGATGATTTAAGTGATTTTTATCTCTGATGGTTTCATAAAGTTGCCCAGCAGCTTATAAGCAAGCATTAAGATGAAGTTCATTTTTTTGTTGAGATTCTTTTTTCCTTGATTTCTCCACATATAATCTCTTGTACTGTCCTTGCCTCACTGAGAACCACCCAAAACTGCATCAAAAAACTAACATTGATGACTAATGACTAACATTT
Organism: Struthidea cinerea; assembly: GCA_013397865.1. Classification (NCBI taxonomy): domain Eukaryota; kingdom Metazoa; phylum Chordata; class Aves; order Passeriformes; family Corcoracidae; genus Struthidea; species Struthidea cinerea. The sequence goes on along the minus strand of VZTI01002652.1, from coordinate 2,413,115 downwards.
CACATGTGGTCTGTCCTTTCTTCAGTGGAGAGAAAATTGCATGCATAATGGAATATTTTGCTTTGGCAGAGTTTTATTTTTAAATGTAGGGTTTGCGGGGTGGGGGGGGGTTATGTCTGTGACGTGTTTATTTGAAAACTGAAGAATTATGTCTTGCACTTAGAGCAGAAGTTGGTGACATTTCTGCTGATGTTTGCTACCACAGAAGTTCATTCTTGGCTGGCTCTTGAAGTGCTGGGCTCTTCAAACATGGACATTGTCCACTTAAAGACATGGCCTAGTGTCTGAAACTTCATTACCTGTCCTCCAGCAGTCAGGGCAGGCAATAGAGGATTGGGTTTGACTGACCTTGGGTTATTAAATCTTTCCATGCCATCCCTTCTGATAAACATGAAACTATTTTGGGATCTTCCTTTGGTTCTTGACATTGTGTCTGCTTGGTATGTCAGGCTTCTGTTCCATATTCTGCAACCACCCTGAGAGCTTCTTTTGAAGAGATGTATTGATTTTAAAATTGCTCTCTTGACTTCTTTATCATTGTCCATTTTTATTTAATTGATTTTCTTTCTGCATAAGCTTCTGGAGGCTCTGTAAAGTAAGAGAGGAAAAAAAGACAAACTACCAACAGCTGGTTTCTTACTTCTGGTTAAAGATCCCAAGGCATTTCTCAAGGATCAGCTGATAGTGCTAATTTTTCCAATCAAATTGTGTGTGGTTAATAATGCTTGTAGCTAAATTATGACTGGAACTGTGGCATCAGTATCTCTTGTGTGGTGCCTGTATGGCATATTATATGCTGCTGCTAGGTTTTGTTAAAACATGATATTGCTGTCCTCTTGGGGAATTTTTAAACCAGGCAGGACAGCTAATATGCACATGTTTGAGTGTACAACACCCACATACATTCTCATTCATACGTAGTCAGTAGTCAGTAATAAAAGCACTTTGCTGGTAAATAAATTGAAAATAGTATTAATACAATAAATGTCCAAACAGGATTGATTCTGTGTATTTTATAGCATCAGCCATTGCTCTCTGTTTTCAAACTACTAATGTGTTCAAGTCTGCATAATATTGTTATTTACAGATACAATACAGGAGTTTGTCTGAGAGTGCCAATATTGGCTTATTTATTTAGTATTAAGTTTTGGCAGAGATTAACCATATGTGAACAATATCTTGTAGTCTACATTTCTGATGTTGAGACTAGTTGTTTTCAGCCCCTTGTGTCTATTTTCTATCAACTGCAACAAAGAAAATCTTCTTTTTCTTGAACTTAGTAAAAACTACTCAAGCTCAATATCAAAGGTCAAATGTAGGTGTTCTGAGAATAGTGATGACTTTAAAATTACGAAAATCTACTAAACTAACTCTGTAGTAGGAGAAATGCCTCCTTGTCCCTCTCTGATTTCTGTTACATTACAGGAGCATAACGTGCCATTATTCTGTATTTACTCTTTCTATCTAGTTCATTTACAAACACAAGGCACATGAAAGCAGTGATTAGTGTATATAGGTATGGAAAGACATGTTACCTGTTAATGTAATGAAGCAGCATAATTCATTCTTTGCTGTCTACATTATGTAGAGGGAAGCAAATGTGCATTAATCATGCAGAAAGCAGGAAATTGAGATGTATGGAAGGGAAGAGTGATATGATACAGGAGCCCATCCCCCAGCCTCACAGAGCTGGCAACAGGTCCATTTTTGAATAATGTGTATTTTGACAGACATGTCATTTGACAGACAGGGCTGACCAGAAGGGATGTAAGTAAGCAGCTAGTTATTAGCAAGAAAAAGGAGTGAACAAAGCATTATTACATCTAATGCAACATAATACTGACCCGGTTAGCATCTGCTAATGTGGAGGTGCTCGCTGACAGGTTTCAGAGAGCAGCCATCCATGGGGAGTCGTCACCGACCACCGACGTTTGTGGTGAGCAGCACGTCCTGCACAGGCTGCTACCAAGGCTAAGGCTGCTCAGCATAGCTTGGTCCCAGCTTCCCAACAGCCCTGCTCTGCACAGTTCCTGCATGGAGAGACACAGAGATGGGAAGGTGGAAGGCATCACCTGTCCCTTGAGAAAAGTGTGGGTCCCAGGCTTGTAGTGACGCTGTCGGCAGCTTGTCCTGTGGCAGAAGCAAAGTCCAGCCTGCGAGATGCCACCTGTGCAAAGAGCCAGGGCACAGCTCGACAGCCTGCTGGGCCAAGGGCAGCTGGGGGGTGAAACCCGTGCTGGGTAGAGAAGCGCAGAGAGCTCACAGCTCACACACATGTGTGATGTGTGCCCATGCTTCACATGTCCACGTGGCTCACAGAGGGAAACAAACTCATTCAAAATCCTCTGTGCCAAGCAGAGCAGCACTTGCACATCTCTCACTAAAACTCTGGCTCCCAGGGTGCAGGACCAGCTTGGCACTAGCTGTGCCAAGGCAAGCAAGACAAAAACCCGGAGTCTGCTCAGCTGGTCCCCGTCAGAGCTGTATCTTGGCATCCATCTTCTGTCACCCTTTCCCCGAGGCACAGCATCATGGCAGGAGCAGAGAGGCAGAATCTGGGTACCACTTTCCTGCTGTACCCCAGTCTCCTTCAAGAAGGAGTGTCACATCCCAGGGAGTGCTGCATTAGTGCTGCTTTGACAGGCCTGAACTCTTCATTTCTGAGGTCTTTTGGAGGACTGTAGTCCCTTCTCCACACACTGTTTTGCAGAGGGAAAACAAGCTGAGTGGAAGCTGATCTGCACCCTGGTACAGCTTCGTTGTAACCCCTCTTCTGTTCTCAGTGGTGCATGTTGGTTGGGGGTGGGATGTGAGAATGAAAATCATGACTTTTTCAATCACATGACTGATTTGTGGGCTCTGTTATTCCCCACCGGCCAAGGCAGATGTTGCTGAAGGTGCCCACCATATGCTTCTGCTTCATTAAATTTTAATTCACAAAAATGCTTCATATGACAATCATATATACTTTTATATACATATATACATTTATACATACTTCAAATTAAATAAGGTCATAAAATTGTGAAGATTAAACATAAAAGGAAAATCACAGAAAAAGCAACTCCAGCTGATGTTCACCAGCCTAGCATGCTCAGTGTTACTTTTTAAACTGCTATCTATTTTTCTACTAGTTGTCACTTAAGGAAAGTTAAAATAATTTTTCTTTATTATGACTCTCATAAAAAACAATCACTGTTTATTTCATTGCTGGTTTATTTCTTTTTCCTCCTCTCAGCTCTGTTTTTTTTTATACCTGTCTTGATTTTAGATTTAGTTTGTGGGAATTTATTTTGCTTTTCTATTTCCCCAAATTCCAAAGTGCTTTATACTTAAAAGAAATCAAATACATCTTTCAAAGTGAAAGATATGTATCTTGCCTAGGTAGTCTCATACCCAGGCAAATAGCATATAATAAAAATAAATCCAAATGGAGAAAAGTGATGTTTATGAAATCATAGGCATAAGCGTTAGGTAACTCTTAAGCCCTTGTACTGGTTGTAGGTAACAGATTTTTACATTTAGTTTGTTATGAGTTGTTTTGGGCTGTTAGCTGGGAAGTATGGTTCAGTTAATGGCACACAGCACTAAGCTCTGTCACTTTTCCTTTCTGCTCTTCTTTCTCTCTTCCCATTTTCCCCATAGGTTCTCTCACATCAGGACAAAATCTGCAGGTCTGTACTGTTTTACTGTAGAAAAAATATTTTTCAAGAGCCCCTGGATGATATTTCCAGTCACTTTTTTGCCACATCATTTTGTCTCCAGCTGCCAGGAGAAATTTGAAATGCATCATAGTCACTTCTCAAACTGATAACATGTGAGAAGTCCAGAAGAAATTGTGTACACCATTTCTGACATAGTATGTCTTGTAATGCTGCTCTGTGTCATGTTCCATAGTTTTATGTCCTAATTTGACATTATGAGATTACATAATGCGTTCAGTCTTTAAACAAGTATTCCTTTGAAATGTTTGACAGAGTTATGGCACTTCAAATATTATTTCTTATTATGGACAGATAGGTCAAATCTGCAAACAATTTAATGGCCATACATTGCTACCCTTGTCAAATCAATCCTCCTAGCAAGTGTGCTATCAGCAGAAGAAACATTTAGAAGCCAAATCCTTCAAGGTGCTAAACATACCGGTGCTCTAAACTCCAAGTGGAGCTGAGGGCTCTCAGCACCTCGCTGGAGAAGGGCTCCAATTAACCTACTTTTATCATAATCCTGAATGCAGGGACTTCCTGCACATATGTTAGGATTCAAACTGCCCTTCAGGTTTACTCCACTGAAACCTGAGAAGAAGCTATGCAACCGTGGACTAAAATGGCTCCATATGCTTCTTGGCTCCAGTATGTGCTGAGAATTTGGTTTTTTCTTTCTCTCAGCTGAGAATGCTGCTCTCCATTCTGCAGAGCTTCAGAAAAATGTGGTATTCTCATTAACACTTTAACCCTGATCCCAAATAAATTACCTCATGGCACCATTTAGCTTAGCAGCAGCAGGCACATTGAGAGGATTTGAGGTGTCAGAAGGAGACCAAACTTGAGCCCAGAATCTTAGGAAATAAGTGTTTCCTTGTTTAAAGAGTTGGAGAAGAGAACAGTGCCTGAAATATACACAGCCTTGTGGAGCAAACACTGATATGATTAGTCCTCAAACTAATCTAGGTTGTCCAAAGAAGGCCTGACAGATCCTCTTGCTTCCTTTGTTGGAGTGATGCCCTTGTGCGTGTGCACATTAGCTGAAATGCAGTCTGTACAGAGAGATCATTGGCCTCTCATTTTATCTGGTTTTCTGTGTAACTCAAGGGGAATTCCTCTCTGACTCATCCGGACAAAAGTCCTAATGTAGGAAAGGAAGATCCAGATGCTGGACTTGTAAGATTTCCAGGACACTTCTACTTTTTTGAAGGCATCATGGAAAGACCAGCTTTCATTTCAGAAAACAGTAATGCCTGCCATACTCCTGCTTCTCTCCAAAACTTCCAGTTTCGTGCCTTCTCCCTGAATATGCATGACAATTTCCATCTTCTGATGTGCTGTGAACGCCATGAGGCACTTCCCATGGCCAGGAAAGCACACAAAGGGGTCAGGCAATGCAAACGGCAGCAGATATCACCAGACCCAGCACAGGCGTCCTGCCCCCATCTCCCCACTGCTCAGCCAACACCTTTGGACACGTTTCCCTGAGAAGCATTTCAAATATGCAGTGCAGAGCTGAGAGAGGAGGATCAGGGTCATGACCAAGAAGTCTGAGAGGGAATGCGCGCGCCTGGGAGGCACTGGGCGGTGCAGCATGTTCCCTCAAGTCTCATGCAGGTGCACTGAATAAATCAGCCCTAGATTGCTTTAAAGTATGCAGGAATTTTTTTGTAGCCAGGAGAGCATGTAATAAGGGCGTCTGGGAATGAAGAGCGGGTCAGCACCAGGTCTGTGTCGTTACGGACATTAACGGTCTAAATCAGGGGATATACAGTGATTGTAGGGACTCTCAGATGGTCTTGGAGTACCAGCTGAAAGAGGAAGATGATCAAAACACAGCTCTGGACTTGGACCCTGTTCTTAAGCCAGAGTTAATAGGAACAAGACCTCTGAATATGCTGACTGCAAATGATGATTTTTTTCTGACTCTGCAGAGCCTTGCTGTGAAGAGCCCTGGAGCCATGACATATAAAAAGGGGCAGGGGAAAGGCTTAACTTGGCACAGAGAAAATAAATTCCATGTCCTAATGCTGGCTGTTTAGATATGTGGGGTTGTAAATGAAGAGTTTTAAATATTTCTTCACTGTAACATGATGTTCCCACTTGCTAGGAAGGCATTTGTGTTCATGGCAAAACAAAATCAATATGCACTTTTTCCAATAGATTGTTTGAATATTCCAGTAAAAGTTCATTTTATAATACCAGATTAGTGGTGAAGTAGCATTTAGCTATAATACCACACCGGTTTTGAGTAGTAATATCAAAGCTACTTTTACCATTTAATGAGAATGAATCAGCACAGTGGGACATACCTTTTGTAGCACATTACATATCTGCAATTCCTTCCAATTATATTCACGTCTTCCTTCTGAAGAGAGTTCATTGTGTTTTCTTCTTGCTATTCCAGTCTGTTACACCTGTGTGGACTCCTCTGAGTCTGTGTACAAATATGCATGTACACACAAACTCTCTTTAATTTGATTTGAGTAACTTTGGCCCATGAATGTGTGCCAGGAGTGCTTGGTAAGTCTCAGTGAAGCCACGCTATAAAAGCAGAGAAGGTTTCTTGTGAAGTATTTCCTAATGTGTTAAATAGTTCTGGATTCTTTTAGGAAGTTCATAAGAAGGGACATATCAGAAATGAGCATAGTGAAATCAGAGCATTTTGATACTGATTCTAATAGACAAAGATATATCATCTTATTTCTGCTTTTCTCATATAGGTGTTGGAAGGGTTAAAGCCACCCCTGATTTGTAATTATGAAAGCGTTGTTTGAACTGCTTATAGTCTTCTAAAATCTTAATCAGAATGGCTGGGATTTGCTGTGGCTAAAAACTATTTTCTAAAATAAGAATGTTTAACCATTTCTGGTAAGTATTTAAGAGAAAAATGGGTTGGTTTGTTTCTGTTAAAAAAAAAAAAAATTAAACAGATGCTGAAAAACTTTTCCGTGCATTGTCCCAGGGAAGTTTTGAGGGTACTTGTGCTGCTCTTCTGCTATTGTGTCTCTTCCTAGTCTTGTGAAAAAAATCTATCACAATCAGTCAAGCCTCCAACAAGCAAGGTCAAAACAAACTCCAAGTAAACCAGTAAAACCCACTTTTTTACCAATAAATTAGTTTATTTGAGCTTGGAGCGTCAGCACTCTGCAGTAATGCAATCTCTGCAGATGCCACTCCACTAGTCACTCACAGAGCCTGGCAAAAACCTCATCTCCAGGACACAAGTGAGCATCTCCTGCACAGTGGCTATGGAACCCAGTCCCCATGGTGTAGCTGCATTTTATACAAGCTATAAATTATTTAGAAAAGTGTACGTTTTAAGAAACAGTTGTATTTGTTACAGTAATATGCAGATTTTTAATAATTTTTATTGTCATAAATGTTGAGCATGTTATCATACTGCTTATGGATGGTTTAGTCCTGTATAAATAGCACTCAAAATTGTGCCTATGTATCACCTTCAACTAGCAGATCACTATGGTGTATGCCTAATTTTAAGTAACTTCCGTGGAACTTAAGGGTAATTTTGAAACTTGTACTTTGAACATTTTGCCAAATTTGACTAGACATCCAAGGAGTACCTTAGTCAAGTTCACTTGCATTCCCTTAAATATAAGCAAAACAATTGCTTTAGCATTATACATGCGGGTGCCATTTCTGCAGCTATCCATAAAAGCAAGATGTATCCCATGGGCTCGAGAAACTGCTTGGCAGCTGAGATTCTCTGTGTGTCTCACAGCTGAACAGATTATCTAATGGTTTGGGCCATGCAAATCACTGACTCCTAAGCCTGTGATGCCTATGATGACTGTAAATGAGAAACTATTTAGTAACTAAATGCTTTTCCATTCACATGTAATTAGAAACACCACAGATACATTCAGTACAACTGAGCCATCTGATTAAACTTTCTTTTCTTGTTCTTTGTGCGATCTACTACTAGTTTAAATATTTAAATGACTGCTAACAGTTTAATACGGATTATCCTGATCACACAGAAATGTAACCTGATTTGGTTCCTCAGTGTATGTATCTGTATCAGCTTTCACATACCCTCTTACAAAGACTATTGACTGAACTCTTGGAAACAAGATCTCAATGAGGAGTTTCCTTTATTGGTTGAGTAGTTGTGTTTCTTCATGGGGAAATGTGGAAGGGCATTTATACTCTAGGGAGAATTTCTTAAGAGATGTGTGACCAAGGAGTTTGCAATCTGAGTTTCCAGGTAGCTGAAGCAAAGAAGGACCAAGAGTCACAGCTTCAGAACCTCCTGCTGATAGGAGGTGACCACTGGGGTCAGAAATTGGAAACCAGGACTGGGCTGGCTTGTAATTTTTCTTGCCTTTGTTTTGTCTTTTCTGAGACTTTTTTCACTCACTACTGGAGATCTCTCAAAAGCAGAGAAGTTTGCCACAAAAGCAAACCTGGAGAGAGATCATGTGAGGCATGTGGAGCAGATTCTAGTGTGGAGCTAGCTCCATTTAACTAGAAGTCTGTTGTGATCCTGAAATGCTTAGAAATGCGAGCATTACATTCAAATGGGATGTTGGAAGCAGGTTGTTGCTTGCAAGTTTGTTCCAGCCTGCAAGCCTGCTACAGCTTGTGAATTTAATTTTAGCTCTGGAACTTGCTTCAGTTTTGTAAGGTGACTGAAAACCTGAAAGAAGCCAGCTTTCTTACATGCACCAAGAATAGCATGACAGTGTTTTCTCAACACACACACACACACCCCCAAAACAGTGCCCCTCAGCACCAAGGGCTTGAACCAGGTTTTCCCACATGTCAAACACGTGCTGGACCATTGCTACATGACAGCAATCGTTCCCCACCCCTTTCCTCCCAGGAGCTACAAGGATTTAATTAGTGAGTTTTTCCCAGCCTCAGAAACCAGGAGACACAAAGACAGGAGCCAAAGTTGCTTGGTGCTGAGATTCATACTGTGCCCTGCTTTGCTTTGTCTCTGCTGCCTGCCTTGCAAATAAAAAAAATGTTTCAAAAGTTAGAGCAGTGTTGGTTTGACTAACAGCCTGCTCCTTGCAAGGTATTTGTATTTGAGCTTATTGAACATTCATTATGTATCAGGTACTCAGCCTTGTTAAATTGATCCAGGAAAGGTTTGCTGCACCACCTGTGCTCCTGCCTTGCTGGCTGCGTGTCGAGGAGGGCATTGTTTTTGCTCCACACTCGAGCAGATAGCACAGCTACAGTTCCCCAAAGCAGCCTGTGTGCAAGGGCACCAGAACAGCTCTTTTCCTGGCCATTAATTCAAACGTCATGCAATCACTCAAATGAATCTGTCCTCCTTTGCAGCTCTTGTGGAGCTTGCTGTCCTCTCAGCTCCCTTGAATGTCACCTCAACTCAGCAGGACATCTTCCTTTACTTGGAATCCATGATAACCCACGGGCAGGCTCATTTTGCCAACAGACATGTATCACACAATGGCTTGGGTTGGAAGGAACCCTAAAGATCATCCAGTTTCAACCCCCTGCCACAGGCAGGGACACCTTCCACTAGACCAGGTTGCTCAAAGCCCCATCCAGCCTGGCCTTGAACACTTCCCGGAATGGGGCATCCACAGTTTCTTTGGGCAAACTCTTCCAGTGCCTCACTACCCTCAAATCACACGGCCATCCCTGCCTGGCACCAACAGATTGCTGTCTATAAACAGAGCTGACATGTAGGCAACAGGCATGGCAACACCCCATGAGACTGCAAACATGTCTCTTATAGCCCTCTTCTCTAAGGCTGTGCCATAGCCTGGCTGGGTTTTCATGGTTTTCTTAATTTTGATCACATGTAAGAGCTGAGAGTGGCACCTCAGCCTTGAAAGAGCCCTTTGAAAATGTCTGTGTAGGCAGTCTCATCTCAGCACCAAGCCCAACTGCTCTGGAGCAATGTGCATTTTAAGGAGAAACAGCTTTGGCAGTCCATCAGCTTTCCTCTCTTTGTTGCTGCTGCATATTTTATGTCACCACTATATTGCAAAATGAATACTCCATATTACAAAATTAATATTGGAAATATTTTCTCTGCATTTTATGGACTTTATTTGTGCTTTGTTTTCCTTTTTGCCTCTGCAGAATTAATTGTATTATTATCAAGGGCAAAAAAGCCTGGAAGTAATCTGATTTAATCTTTAATTATTACTTATGATGGGTTTTATATAAGATACCAGGATTGTCGAATGCCATTTTACAAGCCGGAACAGAGAGATGCACAGTGAGCTGGGGCCCTGGGATTACTCTGAGACCGCCTCAGTGAGGTTTTTTGGCAGTGGCAACAGCCATTGTGTGTTGTGAGGTTTGGTTTAAGTTGCTGTTGCTCTAATCAGGCGAGCAGGGACAACTCTTGGACAGGAAGCTGAAAAAACTATAAACATTTAAAGCTGAGCTGAGAGCACCCACCTGGATAATTTCATAGTGAGCACAGCTCAAGTGTCCCAGGCTTCCTCTTTGGCAGCAGCCGTTGTCTGGAAGGTTGCACAGAGCGACTGCTATGAAAAGGAGTAAAAGAGAAACTGAAAGATCACTGCACATGTGTTTAGTATCACCTGTGTGAAGGCAGTGGGGTATTTCTGTGGCTTCTTTTAAAAGCTGGTACAGTCATATTTCCCCCTAGAGCATACCTGGCTGCCTTGCTTGCAGAAATCCTGAACAATACAGATGAAACTTTGGGCTCTCTGAAGTTCACAGATAAACCACAGTTGGCATCGGTGACAGGGAGGTCTGTTAACTCTGATTTTTCCCTAGTCTTCACTTCCTGCCTGCCCTGAGAGCAAGGGCATGGATCTGGCTGCGTCAAACATCCTGCTTTGAAAGTCTGCTTGGAATGCTGAGGATAACCTGAAGAAGCTGAGTGCAGGCCTGTGAGCAATCCATTCCTAGGAGGACAGTGATAGTGCACAAGTGAAATAGGGATGTCTCCGTGTAGGGAAGACACATCTTTTGAGATCATTTCCAGGCTTCTTGGAAAGGAAACCCTGCACTGAAGCCCTGATGTTTGGCACTGTGTAGGCAGCAAAATCAGTAGCAGGGCAGCACCATTCTGCTAAAGATGGGCTTGCAGACCCTGGGATGGTGCTGTCCTCAGCAGGGTTAAGCTTTCTGCATTACTCCAGCCTGGGGAGGGAGCTGGAGCTGTGTCCTCAGGTCTAGCAAGGTTGAAAATACCTGATTCCAACTTAATTTACCCAGAAGAAAAAATTGCTTTTAATTTTCTCTTTTTTTCTCTGACTTTTTTTTTTGGTTTTTAGCTTGAAAAGTGATTGCTATAATGGAGCTGAAGGGTGACCAAATATTGAATGCAAACTGTTTTATTTAAAATAGGGCTTTGTAACTGCTGGCAAGTTCCAGACAAATTGTTCCTAAAAACTCCTTATTGCTTATGGTTGTCCACATTTGAAATTTAGTTTACCTGAAGATTTAGGGGTAGTGCTAAATAATTAAATGGCAGGATAATCTGTTCTTTTTACATAAAGATTATAATATTTTTTTAAATCTATTCATGGAGTAGTTCAGTAAAATCTGTTCATCAGCAGCTATTTTGGGTTAGCTCAATGCATAGTCTAATAGAGGTATTACTTCTGCTGCAGAGAAATGAATCATATTTGCAGTCAAGAAGTCACTTGTGTAATTGTCATTAAATATAATGAATACAGGGCTATTTAAAGAACTTCAAGACTGTCTGATGTTCTGGAAGACACTTTCTCTGGAGAGAAAGGGTAGAAGCCCCTTATTCCAGCTGTTCTCAGTGGTTTAATATGGAAGAAAGGGCACTGTCAGGATTTGTGCAATGGGATATTGTCACGCTTTTGCAATTCCTATATAATGTGAAAGGAGGGCTTGTTAATTTGGAAAATTGACTTGTAAGCGGGGTATAAAAGTATAGGAGAATTCCTCTGCATATTAAAGCCTTGACTATTGATTTTAAAACCATTCTCTTTGATTATTTATTCTGAGCCCTGTGTTAACACAGGACTTAAACCCCATGTTGCAAATCAAAACAGAAGCTCTGAAAATAGTGATTGTTGCAGACAAATTCCATGGTGCTTCATTTGACAAAAAGATGGATTAGAACAAACTCCAGAGTGTTATTATTACCACCTACATGAAAGATTGTTTCTTTTATTTGTATTAATTACTGATTAGTGCTTTCTGTATCTTCAGCTCTTTCAGATCTTTTGAATGAGGTGTATTGCTTTCCATAGTTTCTTATCTAAAGGGAACCCTGACAGAAAACTGGTATCTACCCACCATGCACAAGGAGGTCATTGATGTGCTGAGACACTGTTCTTCAGGCAAAACCCTGGGTGAGATTCTTGGAGAGGTAAAAATAAGTTCACAGGTAATAATGCAGACAGATAATTTTCTATCCAACAAAATTGTCCCGAGTAAATCTATGGTTTTAAACTGAATCACAGAAGGAGAAAGAAGCTGAGTGTGTGGGCCTCCTTGGTTGTGTGGTGCTTGGGGAGCAGCCTTGAGCTCGCTGCAGTCCCAGCTGTGGCGTGGGGCAGTCCCTTGCTGTCCATCCTGCAGGGCTGCCCAAACCACTCCTCTGGGCAAACGGGCACTGCTGGCATTGTCTGCCTGGGGAAATGTTTGGCTGCTTTTAGTTACTTGGAAAGAAACCCAGCGGAGTGGGTCCTACCCCAGCTGGGACAGAGAGCTGTGGGACATGTCCTAGCCAAGGGCATCACGGACAGGGTGGCTTCTGACTGCCAAGTGCAACGTTACCAGTCAGCCCTGGGGCTGGCAGCTGCTCCCAGTCCTTACAGCCTGGTGGTTCCAGTGGTCTCAGCTGGTGGGGGGAGAGTCTCCTCACACAAATCCCCTGGGTCTCACTGCTCAGGAGGAGCAGAGGCCTTTTCCTCTGCCTGGGAAAAGGCACTAGAAGAAGCAGCAGTTACATAGATAGGTGGAGGAGGCTGTGCTTGAGAACTTTAAAATGTTACGGAACCCTTGTTTCCCCACGGAGATCTCAAAACAGAAAACTCCAAGGCAGGTTGCCAAGAGTTAAGGCTGCAGGTTCAGCATCCTATCTGAGAGTTAGAAAAAATAAAAAGGAGGTTTCCTGAGGTTCAGCAGCCTGGCTTTCATATGTTTTGTGCTCTGGATGCTAGGAAGTGAGGCAAGGTATCAATTAAGGTACCAATTAACATGAGACCAATATTTTGTCAGGTGACTGCATGAAATTCAGTGATGAACCTTTCATGGTCCAGGTTATGTTAAAAAGGGTAGTTTTAAAATAGCCTGTTGTACGTCATCAGTTGATATGTCATTTTCCATAATTCATGAGCACTGGGGCAAGATTAGACAATGGAGCCTTGAGTGAGAATTCATTAATTTCCTCCATGGCTCTAGAAATGTCAGAGGTGTAAAGCCGAGAATAATAAAAGTCAAACTCCTTAGATATATCTACTGTACTAGGAAGAATATTACTCTGAGCATCTCTGATAGTATACAGTGTCTTAGTGGGCATGTGTCTTTAATTGGTATGCAAGGAGTTTATCTGCTTTACTGCCTGCACTTATCAGAAAAGATATAAAATGGGATGGTGATAATGGCTGCCTTCAAAGAAAAAGATATGTTCTTTCAAGGGTGTAAGTGCAATAAATCTTTCTGCTTTAAGGGCTCACTGGAAGCAGAAAGATTCTGTTCTGCTGACAACTGAATGTGGGGAATTTTCCCAGGGGAAAACAAATCACATTTCTCTATTCAAAATATAGTAAAAAGTCACTGAAATGTGGTTCTCCAGAATGTATATTACAGTATTTCCTACTGACTCCTTTACCAATTAAGCACCCTTACAGTTCTCAAATGGTTAATTGAAGGTGTCTGGCACTGAATATGTTTAGAATACACTTGTGAGCTCCCACAGTAATCTGTGGCTCAGATTTAAAAAACAAAAGACTAAAAATAAGTGGTCAGCTTTAGGTCTTTTTCTAAACTATACCACAGGAATTAATTTGCCAGGAATAAAAGAGACAATGCTGAGTTCATTGCTATTCCAGAACCATTCTGCACGTCTGTGGAAAGCAAAGTTAATACTACAGGTACCTACCGGGTCTCAAAGGGATCTTTTGTGAGTCAAAATAATTTTATTTACTTTAGAAAAGCCCACATTATTCATAAGAATCAAGTGATGTGTCTGACTGTTATAGCAAAACAGAACAGACAAGGGTGTTTTAAATTAATCTGTCAGTATGGTGCTTTCCAGTGCTCACTTTGTTCATGCAGCCAGCAACTGATGTTAGCATGAATTTAAATAATTCTTCTTGCTTTGAATAATGACCATGAAAGTTGAGTAATGGTATCTAGGAAATATCCGAACTTTTGAGGAGCTGCCTCTTATCTAGGACTGTTTGCTTGCTTCTCATCTCCCCCCACCCCTAATTGCAGGGAGGTGCTCCACACAGCATGGAACTAAACATAATACAATTTGATTTGTGTTGCAGTGTTCTCCAAAGAACAAATCTGTAAAATTACAACATGTGAAAGCTTAACACAATGATATAAAATGGCAGTGGCACGGTTCATATCTTAAACTGACAGACTGATGGTGATTATTGCAAGGACAATGCCCTGCATATGTCAAACGATTTGCAAATAATTTATGTCACCTTATCCTCCATTATTGTTTTTGCAGAGGACATAAACTGTGTCACTAATATTAAACTGTTGGCGCAAAAAAGCCTACCTCAGCTCTTCCCTAGCTGAGAATGCAAAGACATCTGCACAGAGACAAACATGCATATGGCCATCATTTGTCCAACATCTTACACATTGTGAAGGTTTTTTACTTGAAATGCCAACCTATGTGGCAGATGATGTATGTGTTTCTTCAGTCCTGTGATTACCAGCACAGAGCTGCTCTGCAGTGCTCTTCACCTCATCAGTTCCACAAGCTGCACTCCAAGGTGTGTGAAACATTTGCAGGGAGATGGCATCTGACATGCAGCAAGGCAAAAGCATTCTGGTGTGAATATTTGACTCCAGATTTTGTTCAAATCAGGGTCAGATTCTGACCTGGAGAAATTAGTGTGGGTAGAGATTTAGCACTACAAAATAGCAATTTGAAAACTGGAATGAATGTATTTTAAAGATGGGGAAGCAGAAGAAAGTGGTGCTGTCTCCTGGGTGACTCCCAAGGGGCTGTAAAGGAGAGGGGAAGGGGGAGGGCTTTATAAATGACCTGGGCTTTATTCTTTTGGAAATAAGCAGAGGACAAGGCAATCTTAGTCATTTCTGTTTGTTAAGTTGTATCATCTCAGCTGCCGGGTTCTTTGTTTAGGTTTTGATGGTTCATTTATTACTACCAAGAAATGTCTTTGAAGGGTGATTTTCAGAGGCTGTTGTGGTTAAAAAAGCAGCAAAGAATGCAATGTGGTGGTTGGAGCGTGGAGCTGGGAAACCAGCCTTCAGCCTCCTGCTCTAGATTTTGCCCTGCTCACATTTGGGACAAATTACTTGCAACTGCTGCGGCTTGACTTACTCGTATGTCAGGCAGGTTTCTCTGTGTGACTCATCCACTTGGTTAAATTTTAAGTAAATTTTTTAAGTATTTCATAATCTTCAGCTAGAAATCACTCGTTTGATTGCAGATCAGTGGCATTTCAAATAAGATGCATCAAATAGTTTCTGTTGGCTTGAGTGCCAGAGATGGCTCCAAATCCCTGCGGTGAGGAGGACAATGCACTGACAAACTCACTGAGCTAAGGACTGGAAGGGAACTCCATTCTCTTACTGCTACTAGTTTTTCCTCTTTTGGAAGCCTCATTTAAGCATTTTGCGCTTTTAACTCCCTCGGAAGTGAAGAATCTGCTCCTTGCCCTTCCAAGCTTTTCTCAGACTGCTTCTCAGTAAATCAGAGTTTATGACTACACTGATAATTTTTTAGCATTATAAGACATAAATGCCAATGAAATTTGAGAGAACTGCGTTATTTATATGAGTTTTAATCTGACTTCCCATTTTTCCGATGTTGAATTTTGTCAAGCTTAAAAAAAATCCCAGTTAACGCCAGTTACATTGTTACTGGAACTGTTTGTGATTACTGAGTTAGAAAGCAAATATTAGGCATTTTAAATTTTTGGAAACACAATGTGTTTCCTGTGACAGCAGCTTTTGGATTCACTATAGATACACAGAGCAGAAGGATATAAGCTTGTAGGATGACTCTCTTGGCCTAAACAAATCCTTGAAAGCATGCTCGTTTCTCCAGTCGTGCTAAAGAGCTTTTACTGGCACATGGAATCTCTTTTGAAGCAGAGGGAGGAATAAAGTCCACAGGTGTGAAAACCTTTCCCAGGAGCAGGTCCCTTCCTTTTCTCAGTGCAGGAAGACCCTGAAGCATCAGAAAGGGCAGGGGAATCATGAAAGGATGTCAGGGAGAAGGGGCAGCAGGACGGGCCCCAGGAAGATGCACTGAACCAGACAAAAGCAATTCCACAGAAACAGGTCTGCAGGAGCTGTCCTGTGTGTGTCAAAAGCATTTCCATCAGATGACAGGCAGCTTTTTCCACAGCAGTGGTTTTGGGCTTTGCCTCAAATGTGCTTTAGCATAACAGCAAGACCTTTGCACTCACACTTGCGTGTAATGCACAAGTCATGGCCAGGCCTGCGGTCTTTACACACACATGCAGAAGCCTACCTGTCTTTTGCAAAATGTTAGAACCTATGACAAAATATGCTGGAAAGTTTATTTAAGTAGATAAAAACTTACCCTTCCCATAATGCCCCCAAACTACTGATCTTCATCAACTGGTTCCTTAAACATGCCACAACACAGACTTCAAGCTGCAAATGAAAGAGATCATGGTGATAGTCAGTAATCTCAGTTACACTCTTCTTAGCTAGGAGGCATCGTAGATCAAGGTGCTACACACTTGTGAGGAAAGGAGCCAGTAAAAACTGCAGAGGAATTTTAGGGAGGAATTTACAGAAATTAAGTTAGAAACAGCAGTGGACCTAAAGAGAAGTTTTCGCCGTCTTGACAAGAACGGAAAGTGGCCAGCTTTTAATCTAATGGTCGAGTGATAATAACTGAGAGACAAAGGATAATTTCCACAAGATAATCTCATGCAAAAATCCTGTGCATTGGTGAAAAAACTGTTGATCTCAGCAGTGAGAGAATGGTGTGACCAGAAACAGATGCCTTCAAAGTCAAGAAACCTGGACAAAACTGTATTTTGTAGCCAAAAATCGAAAGAGGTGTCACCAGCCATGAGAGTATGGCAGAGAAAACCTGAGATATATGACTAGGGACGTGGACTTGCTGTTGATAAATTTTTGGGAGCAAGAAGTGATAGAAAGGGTAAATTCATCCTGAGAGAAGATAACCTTGGAGGAGGTAGATGCTCTGGGGACTGGGTGATGCCATAATTTGACCAGACCAGCTGGGTGATGACTGGTCTTCTTTGCAGCTCTACAGAATTTGTCATGGCTAAGCTGCACTGGTTCCTCCCCATGGTACCTACAACAAGGTTCATTCAGACACATTCTGGTGACTTCCTGCCTAGCCTCAGAAAATTGTCTTTTGTTTGCAACAAGCCCTTTGCTGCTGCTTATATTTTCTGTGAATGATCATCCTTTCATTCTTGTTTGAAATCTTTCTATGTGAACTGAGAACACAGATTGGAAGACGGATGATTTGAGCAGTGCTTGTAGGGAAGGTGACCATCATGCCCTACATGCCCAAGATCTCTAATTTTCTTCTTAAATGCAGAATAAACTTTTAGGCATAAAAAAGTCTAGATGAGAAAACATCTGTGTGACACAAAGCTTACTTACAAAAAGCATGTTTATTGACAAACTGGGTTACTGTCAACCGAGTACTGTCAACCCAGGGCTACGGTCAGGAGAGGGGTGAGTTCATGTTGACCTCTCATGTCAGCTCATTGTTTCAAGTCAGCTTCTGAGCACACCAGCTTGTAGACAGGAGTTACTTTGGCTGCCACGGATGTCATGTGTGGCATGGATGGCAGTCCATCTGTGTCAACAGTGTGAAATTCTTTTTCTCAACTAGCACCAAATTTGAGGTCTGCAGCAATAAACGGGAATGGTTGATACTCTCTATTGAAAAAGCCTGTCCTTTCTTTCTAGATAATGAATTACTTGGAGCCAAAATGGGTCTCTAAAGCTCTCACTTTAAACTTTTTCTTGTAAGTCTCAACAAGCAAAGAATCAACATTCAGGGTTTTCAGAGCGGTGCTTCTCTCCCAGGCTGAGTTCTTTGACCATAGTCAAGGCTAACACTCAATTTTTACATCTCATTTAAGAACTCAGGAATTAGCACTTCTGTGGGCACTGCTACACAGTAGCTCCTCAGCTCCCTGCAATGGTCTGTCAGGGAGGGGACATGGTGTCATGGTGATTTGGTGGCTTGGGGTTATAGCAGCACACACAGACCTCATTTCAATGCAGCCGCTTCTGGGTAAGCCAACCCTTTCTGTATGTGAGATACATGTGGGATACATTTGATCAGGCAGCTGTAATTTGTGGGCCCTTTTAATCCCATAGGTGCCTAAGGGCCCCAGTATGGATACAGTTACCTGGGTGTGAACTTCACTCTATTGATGTCACCAATTTTGTTTCCTGCACGCCTGTTATTGCCTTCACACAATGGTATTTTGCCAGGCTGGTGGCGGTTCCTATGGCAAAACCTTCCAGCCTAGACAAGCCCTAGAAGCTTAAAGTGTTCAATTTCTTTTGAGGCAGTTACGCAACGGGCCTCAAGCTCCCTGCCAAATGCTGGTTTTTTACAAAGCTGGCAGTGGGGATGTGAGCCAAGTATTGCGAACCTGTGAAGCAGATGAGCACGTGCTAGTCAGCAAATGACAGAGGAGAGATCAGCCAGGAAGTTTCAAACTGCATCAGGCTAGAGCCTGACTTTGCTAATGCTTTCTACTTCCTACTCCTACTTTTATCCTAAGATCAGATAACGAGTAGCAGTTTTTCTTTGTAACAATTCATTAATCAGAGAAATGATCCTTGCTGGTGTTTAGATGTTTTACTTAATTTGGTACTTCTGGCCTGCTGCCCCAGTAGTGCCAAAATTATTATTTCTCACCCAGCAGGTGATAAATAACAACTTCAGTCATGATTAATACCATGAATTTCTCAACCTGACTAATGCAAAAAACTTCAAACCTGCAGAACAAGTGGGTGCTAATTGTTGTGAGAGCCATTGGAGCTGCACTCTGCTTATAAAGAAAGAAAGCCACAGGAAATGAAGTGTTTTCTAGCAGCACAGCTGATCCTAAGAGACATCATTAAGTGCGGCTCAGCAGCATTCTCCATGTCTAGGGCTATGCAATAGCCTCTTTTTTTCCACTACACTGAGCTTTAAGTACATTTCAGAGGCAGGAGATTGCCAGGTTATTTTTCTTTCCCTGGGGAGGAAAAGGAGAAATAAAACAAAAGGCAGAGAAAACAGCAGATTAATATCTCGTTAACACCACGCAATACTAAAATTTTTATAACTGATAGAAGAAAAGTGATAGATCCTAGCAAAAGCTGCTCCCACCAAAGTCCCTTCACATATCTTTCTTGAAATCTCATCACATCATAAAAGGCAGCATCAAGAGGCTACCCAGTCAAGGAGAACTTGCTTCAGAGACGGACAGGAAAACCAGAAGATCAGGAAGGACTGTCAGCTGGAAACAATGATCCAATACTATAAATTAGCCTGTGGCTGAGGTCCTGGCCACTCTCAAATCACCAGCTGGTTTGCCACAGCCTGTGGTGGAGCAGGGTGGTTGCTCCTTTTCCTGTGCCGTACTTGCAGTGGCACAGGGCACACAGGATCCACAGTTCAGCTGTGTGTAAAGTGCTGTGCTGGTCAGGCAAACGAGACCTTCACATCTGGAACTGGCACCATGCATATTTCTGATAGGAGCAGACACCAAAATCCAGCAAGGGCATGAGCAGGTAACTGTGCTGATGGGGGTCTGTGCTGAGCAAGATTAGTCCATTCCACAATCGCAAAGAAGCATCTGAGGACTGGAGGAACAGTCCTATTTTCACCAGGACTTTCCCAATTCTTTCAGCTCCATCAGGTGAAGAAAGTATCTGCTACTCTCCGACTTGAGCACCTACCGATGGAGCTATTAACTTGTGGAACAAAAAGACTTCAAGAAGCAAACCACAGTGGGCAAGTGATTTGTACTCAGACTCAGGTATGTCTATTCACTTGTAGCTCTGAGAGCTTTTGTGACTTTGTGTGCTGTTTTCGTTGAGTAACTCCTGCACTTCCTGGTGGGGCATATTCAGAAGGTGTATGATAATCCATGGTGCTCCTGACATTCTTTCTGTTAGAAACCTAAATTTTGTCTTAATTTGGGGAAACTTTAGAAGTTCCAGCTATCTCTCTTCACTCAAAATAGCCTTTAGGAACTTTGTATTTTTCAGCCTGAAAAGTTAGGAAAGAAAATCACCATCACCACTGTCCCACCACTGTCCTGCTATGTGAAACAAACCACAGCCTCCTGGCCTGATTTCTGTCTCTGGTGCAGCAGTTGTGCTTCAGTCATGGGAGATCTCCTAGAAACACCCACAACCCAAG
This sequence comes from Struthidea cinerea, assembly GCA_013397865.1. NCBI lineage: Eukaryota > Metazoa > Chordata > Aves > Passeriformes > Corcoracidae > Struthidea > Struthidea cinerea. The sequence continues at coordinate 2,392,844 of VZTI01002652.1, read as the reverse complement.
GCTAAAATTCTCACAGACTGCACATGCACAGCCTTGTCTACTAGAAGGCCACTCAGACCAGCAGAAAGCCCTCACTACGTCACCTTGGAGAAGGCAGGTCAGTGTCCTTGCTCAATCCCCTTGCTAGAAAGGCTATCGGATTTAGGTTGGTTTAGGGTTTTTTCCCACCCTTAATTTGTTTTATTGCTGGTGTTGTTAAAACTTCTCATTCTTTTTCCTGAACTGTGACCAGCATTTCAGGAGCAATCAGTGTAAATGTCCTCTGTAGGACTGCAGCTTCACTGAGTTAAAGCACGGCTTGCCAAGCACGCATTGGTCCTTGGAGCTCAGCCCAGTCTGCTCCACAGCACTTGTCATGCTATCAATGTCACTTAAAAAAGCATAATGTTTTCTTGTATTTATGAAGTACAACGTATGTCTTTTGGCTAGGATTTTAATAGCTATTTTCAACACCAGTAGCAAAGCCAAGATTTTCCTTCTAAGTTTAGGTATCACCTAGAATGAGGTATAGCCTGAACTACAAACCAGCCCAGTAGCAAACATGCCATACAGAAAGAATCCTTTTCTATCAAGGAAGTAAGGAATGTTCTTTTCCATTTAAACGAAATTATCAAAGTCACACACAAGGAATGAGGGGTGGTTAAACTTTCAGAAACTTCAGTGTAACTTGAGAGCTCAGTCTCTGCTTGTCCTCTCACTTCAACATTGAAAACTCGATGTGATTTGCCTGTCTCTGTATCCTTAAGTGAAGTCTGAGTAGCTCAGGTGGATTTACACTAACTTCGTTTGCAAGAGATCAGTATCTTTTGCCCACCCACTTCAACAGCATTTATTTTCTAGATGAGACATTCAAAGCAGGTTAATGCATATCACTCTGTGGGGGTTTTACTACTCTGAAGTTATAAAGCCCGCTGTATGTTACTGCACAGAATTTGCAATAACTTGCTGTTCAGTATTCAAGGAGTTGTGTTACCAGAGCTTCCTCTGCCTCACCTTGCCAGAATATAAAAAGTTTCATTCAAGGCTGTTTCAAAGCAATAGCTGAAATTTGGTTACAAGGTGGCTAATGGCCACTGCAGCATTGCAAGAGGAGAAACACATGCCCACTTGCACATTTTCAGACTGCATAAAAATTAATAGGTAGGTTTAGCAATCTATTAAGTAAATTACTCCTGTAGTTCAGTCTACTGGTAGCAGGATTGCTAAAACAACAGAAGCTAACTTAAAATCTTTCCCCATGAATGGTGCTTTGCAAATAGCAGGAGGGTAAAAGACCAGTTTAATTACTCTGGATTAAGATACTTTTCACACAGGATTTCCCCATCCCCATGGCATGCTAACTTTAGTCTATGAGTGCTCAAAGTAGCACGTATCACAATGTTCTCTCCAAAGTTAAAAAAAACCAAACAAAACAAAACAAAACAAAACAAAACAAAAAAAAAAAAAAAAAAAAACAACACAAAAAAAACCAAAAAAAAAAAAAAAAAAAAAAAAAAAAACCACCCACCAACACACAATGAATTCTTTTCCAGTTTTTTTTCAGGAGTTGAATTAATGCAGAAAAGCAAATTTGAAAGAAATATCTGGGTTCTCAGCTACTAATTGCTTTGATAGTGGAACTGGTCACTAAGCAGTCAGGAGCTGATGGGGTTTGGTTTAAAAGGTATTCAATGTAGAGACATGAAATTTTAAGACTGAAATGCAGGACAAGGGCAATTTACCTCTCCTGGCAAGAGTGGTTTGATGAAAGACCAAGATGCCCTTACACACTGATACTTAGTGGATTTGACTGCAGTAGGACTTAGGACTGTTATATCAAAAAACAGGCAATAAGAATTCAGTCCAGCTGGCAAGAGTGGCCCCCAACAAAAGCAGTGAGTAAGCAGAAGTGGTTCAGGAACCTGTCCTGGGAGTCCCAGCCAGTCCAAGGCGTGCAGCTGCTTTCAGCTCAGTTTTTAAGAGAGAAGGAAATGGCAGCCAAAACCCCATGACCATTGCATAACCAGTTCAAGCCATTAAGTGTTTTGACACTGAAGCATATAGTCAAAAGAACGTATTTCAAAGTAAGAACACAATGGTTCCAACAAGCCAAACAGCCTGAGCTGGTTCCCAGTTGTGCCCACGACTTCCTGCATGCACAAGGCTTGTTTTTGCCACCAGCATGTTCCTGGAGTTGCTGGTGCTTTTGGAAAAGCATCAAGTACAACTGACAAAGCAGAACAGAGCAGTACCATGTAACGCACTTGAAATAATACTAGCCAGATCAGTCCTTGCCTACACACAAGAATTCTCCCTTGAAAAGTTCAACGTTGCCAGGGTTTTTGGAGCACCACAATGATATTTCTTTGTTTACTTCTGTACCATTGTGGCTACATGTACCAAGGATAACACAGAGGCAGAAGGACAGAGACATGCCAGCTACAGGCGCATAGTAAGTCCTTTTACTATGAGAACCACATCTGGTACACCGAAGTTCAGAAGCAATGTTAACATACTGGAAGTGGAAACGGGGAGGCAGACACTTACCTAGCAAATTAATTTCTTCAATAAATAGCAGGACAAGCTGGGGATTAAAACTGGAAAATTACAGAAAGAAAAAAATTGTAATCAAAAAACCAAAGGTGAATGAGAAACAAAAGCAGAGGCATGGCACACACAAAATGAAGGACTGACAGCCAGAAGCTACTTTGACACAAAAATGGGAACTGACTGAATAAGATCATGAGTTGTGTGCTACAGAGCTCCAAGACATTTTTTTCACCCAATTTCTGAATAAGTTTTAGCTGAGGCAGACAAACTTTAAGATCTCCAATGAGTCCTTTTGTTCCCAGCTTAATAATTCTAACTAGTTTACAACTTTCTTCCAAGCATCCTGTCAAACGGCTCCCACTCGTGAACTACAGACATTAAATTCAGTAAAAAAGGCATTTAAAAGGTCAGCAATAAACTTTCAGTGTTTTATTTTTTTGAAACAGATACAATATTTTTCCAAGGTCACTTTACAGTAAGTGGCATACCGGCTATTAAAGTGGAAACGCCCATACAGACATTTCAGCTTAAACGTGCATGGTATAGTCTACAACACAAAAACTGTATTTAACATTTTTTCTTGCTCCAGAATGATTTGGCAGCTTCAAAGAGCTAACACACATTTCCATTCTCAAAATCAATTTATTGAACAATGATAAACCCAAAACTGCAACATGATCCACACCAAGAACCACGCTTATCTCAGCAAGGACCTCTTGGAAGATCGGGCTGCAATTGTAGAGCTGTCTTTCTCATGACCCTCAAAGTACTGCTGCTCTATTCGCCGACAAAATGCTGTGAGATTACTGTAGTTCTTCACTTTTTCAGAGAGTTCATCAGTGATTAGTTGAGTAGTAAGGATTGTGAACAGATGTCCAAACACCAGAGCATCTAATTCAGTTGGGCTGTAAAAGCAAACAAAAAAAAAGATGGGTATTTTGGAAGGCAAGTCCTGATCAAGAAAAACCCTGCTGTTCTGACTAATCTTTAGATAGCCATGCAGTCTAAGAACTGGGATGAAATCAAGCAACACTAAACCAAATGCATGAAATCTGTGTATAGGGTATATTAAGAACCCTGCTTGTTCTCAGTATGGCATTTTCCTTGCTTTAGGGAGCTTGGAAATGTGGCAATAACATCTCTTAGATCAGACAGAGTTATTGATCTAGTTTCAAACCATGCTCCATCTTTTAGTCCTGTAACAAGGGCAAATGCTTATCAGGTGTTTTGGGGCTCTTCTTTTTCTTCTGCAGATGTCTATTAAAAAAAACCCAACTATTACCTCACAAGGAAAAAAAAAAAAAGAAGAGTGGAAGCTTAAGACTCCCATTCCTTTTTTTGTGCTCTGCAACAGTTGGGAATGATTCAACCAACAAGAAAGGGAGTTCCATGGTGGCAGCAGCTGGAAACATCTGTTCTCTGAAAGGGGACTACACAGAAGAAAACAGATATTTTGGGAATGTTTTCAGTCCGACCTTATTTTAGCCATGGCCCTTCTGAACTGTCACCTTGGACCTTTAAGTAGTCCATGTATATAAGTAGTCCATGTGCAAATAATTTTTTTTCAAATATATTAATAACTTCAGAGTCCCCCTTTACTAGTATTCAAGGTATGCAGCATGAAGCTTTCCTAACTGGTAAAATTTTTTGCCTTTTTATTTGTGGATCACTAAGCACTCTCCAGTGGAAATATGGAGCCCTGCATAACAAACTTCAATCTGTCAGCAACAGGCTGCTTTTCTTATTTACCTCCCAAAGACTCCCAGAAGTCACAGACTGAAAAATAATGGGCTAAAAACACATACTTAGTAATATTTCACAGAGCTGAAAAGTTTAAAGGTTGAAATTGTAGCAAAAAAGCCTGGTTAACAACCAACCAACACAAAATCCCCAAGTTCCAATTCTTTAGAATTATAGAAAGAAAACTTCAGAGATATTATGTTTAAAAATCATAGGAGAAGATGCAATTTAAAATCGTCTTCTATAAGGCATATTTCTGTATCCTCTTAATTAGCACTACCCAACTAGTCTCAACTTGGAACAGATTAAGGGGCAAAGACACAATACAGAAAAGTAAGCAAATGCTGCCATTTGAAGACATCTCCCTGTCCAAATGTAGTAAACTGAAATCCAGACCTGAGCATTTCTAGACTGATCTATGCACAGGAGACAAGAGGGAGCTAATGTGATGTTATTTAAGTTGTAACATTTCAAAAATATTGAAGTATCGGAGAGAAAAAAAAATGTTAAAGAGCACATTGCAATTGAAAGAAACTGGTGAGAGCAGATGACATTCCGTGGAGGTCAGGTCTTCCTTTTTCTCTCCTGGCAATGTGAATCTTGGCTTTCACTCTGCATCTAGTTCTTTGTGGACCAGCTAGCTTCTCCCCCAGTTCTTAGAACTCACAGGCACCCTCATGCTAATTCAGTTCATTCAGAACTGCTCCTGATGTTAAGACAAGCTGTCCTGATCAGGTTGGCACGACGTACGTTCACTCCTCTAGAAGAGAATGTTACCCAAGAAATACAAGTAAAGCTTTAAAAGTATCATTTTTAATTAGAAACTAACTGTATAAAAATGTACATTTGTAGCCTACATAAGTTGTGGTAGAATCTGCAGAGAAGACAAGCAAGAGTAAAAGTAAATCATAAATACAACAAACTTACAGAAGCTTTCCCTTTAAAATCTTTAAATACTTATTCCTGAAATTTTACGTTTAGATTCCAGTCACACATTTGTATTTTTGCAACTAATCGCAATGCATTAAAATAAAATAGGAGTTTTATATATATACATTTGTGTGTATGTGGGTATATATCTATTTCTCACATTGCTGGATGCAGTATTTCAATGAAGAGTAACTTACTGCTTATTGAAGAAATATGGTTGTGTTCCTAATCTCTGGGAGAGAGCATGACAACACTGATCTACATCTTCAAGCACCTATCAAAACACACAAGAAAGAAAGATCCATATTGTCAGGAAATAACACCATTGCAAGAAATAACCTCCTTATTCTATTTGCACCAACAGTGGGAACAAGGAACATGCTGGAATATCAAAAGCTGTTAAAGTCAGTCAAACCTACACAGTGGGCAGGTAGCTAAGTGTTACTTAATCTAACATCTGATGTAAGGCAATTCTGATTAAGTGCTTCCCATAACATTTATAACTAAGCTTAGTGAAAGGTACTGACTTAAACGTCAAAAGCTGCCACAATCCCCACAGAGTGCCTATTAGCATCATACAGGAAGCAGGGCACAGAACTTACAACCTATTTTCAGGACTACGGCCTAAACTAACACTGATAGAGTTGTACACTCGTGGCAAAACATCCTTCCTCCCACCCCATCAGGCTGCACATAATTTAAGATTTACTGCTGCCAAAGGCAAATACCTCAGTCCAGATAATGTTTTAAGAACAGAACATATATTTTACTACATCTGTTTCAGGAACGTGCTACTCTCCAAAGCCTATTACAAAAGAAAGGAAAGGAAAAGGAAAAGGAAAAGGAAAACGGTGAAGAAATCAGGTTCACTTTTCATACTGACCTGTTCAAGTGTCTTTCCAGCCCATCCGATGGCTTTCATCTTTCGCCTAACCTCCCACTGCTTCTGATAGGACAAAATGCGGTTTAGAGGCCACGGATAAGGAGAGCCATACCTTGGGTGAGTAATCTTTGTTTAAAAACAGAAAGGTACTGTGTTATAACACAAGAAAATACAGATACCTCTTGGACAAAGCAGCTAATATTTAAACATTCCTCTCAGAAAGGGAGCTGCAGAAGAGAAAGGCACTTGTGTGTATGCTGTAACTATTTGCACAGAATCCATAGTTTGCAGCATAACTATTTAAAGCTATTATTTCAGAAACATATACAAAGCCTGTATCTATTCTGCAGTCAGCTCCCTCCAGTAACACAGCTTCCCTAAAATGCGTATGCAAGTGAAATTAAAGTGAAAAGACTTTATCATTAATGGTATAAACCCCCATGTTTCATTTATGAGTAGGGACTTGCAGTTGTGAGCAAAAGTGTTTTCTCATTAAATTTTAATTAAGATAAATGCTGCGGAACCACTCACCTCCTCTACTGTAACATCATCACACCACTGGAGATAGAGCTAGGAAAAGAAAGAACACTTACTAAAACTTTCTAATAAAGGAGAATACAGAGACAATCATTTTTCACTAGTAGAATTTTCTTTTCTAAATTAGATTAAAATTTCCATTTCATTTCTTCTCTTAGACCTTTGACGTACAAAAGAAATTAAAACTGGAAGGCAAAAGCCCAGTTGCTAGTCCTTACTTCACCAGCACCAAAACTATGCTGAGACCAAAAGCCTGCTCTTGTTGCCCACACCACACCCAACTCAAGGCACAGGTGACCAGCCCTCAGCTCCTCAGCCACCTGCATCTTCCCAGTGCTTCCAACACTGCTCCCATGCTGGGACTGTGCTACCTGAACTGGCCACAGACCCACACAAGAGGGTCCCAGCCTCCCATCACGCACAGCGTGCACATGGGGACAGTGACAGCGGGGTGCCTGGCCAGCCAGGGAGTGGGGTAGGACCCCAGGAACCACTGGCATTTTCTGGTCAGTTACTTCTACAGCTGTGTGACACACTTCAGATAGGTGAGGGGAATCACACATGGCTACAGGAACATGTCAGCAAGCAATCCACAATGTAAGAGAATGTATTCCTGTCTCCTTTCACCTCAAAAGTTGACAATCTAATCTAAGAACAGCAGTATTTCCACTATGGGGAAAAATCCTAAAGCTTTCTTGCCTACAATCGCTTATGTAAGTGCGTGGAGTTACTAGGGTTTGCTGTACCTCTGCTGTCAAGAGCATATTATTGACCAATTCCATGTAGGCTTTCATCTCAGCTTTCTGGACTTCATCCAGTCCATCACTGAGAGAATGGCCCTAATGGGGAAAAGAAAAAAGACACACACGTAAGAACAGGTATTGGAATATTCAGCAACATACGGCCCAGGGACCTTTAAAGTCAATGAGCTTTGGCTCAGATCCTAATCTCTTACATAGTTCAGTAACAAATTCCATACTCAATTTTTACATACAGTATCCTTTAGGATTAAAACCAAATCATCATAATGTAACTAATCTAATCTCTAAGAAATCTAAAATAATCTACGAGAAATTTATTAGCAGTTATAGATGAACACACTTTGAGCTCACAGCCTCCTGGTTAGTGCATCTCTACGGCAAGAAGTAAACACAAATTTACATCTGTGATACAGATTCAACTTCTCAGTGAAAACATGGCATTTTTTAAAATAGAGGGGAGGGCTGGGGGAGTGGGAGAATAAAGGCAAATTTGAACAGTTTCTGACACTTCAGAATTTAAAACAGTCAGTTCTGGGTTTAAGACCTCTGAGACCCAGAGACAAAGCATGTAGAAAAACAGTCTCAGAAACTGGCACTGGTATGCAGCTATCCTGCATAGAATTTACTTGCAGAATTTGAGGAAATGACAAAGAAAAACATTTCCACCTCACAAACTCCTGCTCCACGATACCCTTCTTTTAAAACAGCACTATATTCCTATACTGTATTAAAAAATTCAGTAACATTCCAGAAAAGCACACTAAATCAGCACAATGCTAAGCAGGATTAACACTCACTAATTAATGAAAACAATGGACTATTACCTTGGCTTTTACAAACTGGACTATGGGCCCAAGTTCAGATACTACTTGATTTCCCACATGAATAAAGGGTACTTTGCCTGTAAAAGGAGAAATGTATTATAGTAATGAGACAGGGGGTGGTGGGGAGAGAGAAGGGAACAAATGCAAACCTTCTCTGAATTATCATAAACCAATATAAAGAAAGGAAACGAGGCAAGTGAGTAAAAGTGAGTAAAAATAGTAAAGGACTCCAGGAGTAAGGGTAAAAAGAATACATGTAATTCTGCCTACATTTAAAATTGAAGCAGTATCATTTTCCCTCTTGAGCTCTTTGTTTTTAGAAGAAGAAGGAAGTGTTCAGACCTAAATTACAACATTAGATGCCAGCAAGTGTGGACATGAGGTGTGAGTGGCAGAGAAGCCACAGCATGTAACTATCACTAGTCCTAGTCCTGCACCTGCAAGATGCTTCTATGTGCCTGGATTCAGCATTTCAAGCTCTATTTACTAACAAATAATTCATATATCTGCATATTTTCCTGGTTTTTTACTCCTGCCAAGCAACTGTTGTTTTGTTTTTGTTTTTTTTTTTTTAATATAGCCTCATTTCACTGCTTTAAGCAAAAATATCACTAGCAGCACTAGAACCCATATAGCTGGCAGACGTATACTCACAGGCACTTCCATATGGCAGTCATCAGCCAGAGCCGGGTAGTCAGTAAATATGGACCTCCTCACACAACAGAAATCTGGGACAGATTCTGCACTCTGCATTCTGTAATTCTTTCTGATTTTTAGGCAAGCTTCTGCAGCTGGCGTCTGGGCATTTTTAGGCAGTCACCTCCAACAAAAACAGGCTGTGTACCCTTCTAATACTTAACTTTTTGGTGGTCGGTTTGGATTTTTTTCCAGGCAGTCTCATGGATCTGAGGAAGATTTAAAATCACCTGTCACCCTTAATAGTGACAATGCACCCTTTGGTCTCCTGTACCAACATCCTGGCAATCAACTCCCACACAGGGTAGCAAAAGAGAATCTTTCTCCAGTATTGTATCACTCCAGTAATAGGAAAATATAACAGCATTTCCTGGGATATTCCCTGGCTGCAGAATAAAGCCACTTTTGGACACATATGCCTTTCTGCTTTAGGACATTTGTGAGAAGGTTTCCACCAGGCACTGAACTGTCTGAACACTTTATACGGTACTGTTACACATTGTGCCAATGTTACTTTGCATTTCACTGCTTTGACTGTTTGCAGAGGAGAAACTGCCCTGGAGAGGAGGGGGAAAGGCAACCCACACACAGTAGCCCTGCCTGACTGTTATCAGCAAGACAAGGCGTAGTTGCCATGGTATCAAAATGGAGGTATAACACAGTAATCTAAATGAAGGCCACACTTACCAGATGGGGACATGTACTCAGCATTTGCCCTGCAAATCACTCGGACTGGCAGATTGCACATTTGCAAAAAGGCCTGGAAACAAAGAGTCGCATTTGAAAAGCATTAATACACCAGTGGCAAACAAATGTGGTGTTCTCAATACGTTTGACTGTGTTAGCTAGTTCCTAGCACACACTTATGAAGTATAGTTCCTTGCATACTGTTTTTAGCAAGAAAGAAGGGTAAGTAAAAGAAAAACAAAGGGATTCTAACTTCATTAGACAACTGTTTATCATTCAATCACTGACTGGAATTCTTCTAATACAGTTTCATCTATTTTTACTGTTTTTTCAAGAAACAAAGCAGCAGTCAGTATCTTTCAGACACAATTAGTGCTGTGGCTGTACAAAATTGAGTGACATTTTGCCCCTTTTGAAAACCACAGTACCCATTTCTTCTGGCTAAAGCTGGCTAGTCAAGTTCATGTTGTGTAACATGGCAAACACATATGGCACCTTCCCATATTATAATTACAATAGCTGCCAGAAGTTTTGCTCTATGATACTGTCAGAGCACAAGTCTGGTTTGGGACAAAGTATTAATTTGAATTTATGGGATTCATGGAGAGCGTAAGTGATCAATTTACCGTTTCCTTCTATCTCTGTTCTTAGATTCAAAGCATTCTCAATAGGCTAACAATTTCTGTCAGCACCTGCCACTACCACAAAATCCATAGGCTGTTTCTGTTGAAATACCAAAATGTCAAGAAAAGTATTTGCAGTTTGGACAGAACATGGCAAATAAGGAATCTCTTAATCTCTGGAGACTCTCACAACTCAGCTAAGTCCTATCATTAATTTTGTCTCAGCAATTAGACAGGTCACAATTCCAGATTCCAAAATTATTCTATTGCCTACTTAAACAACATGACTGGAGGTAAAAAAGGCCTACAGCAACAAGGCTCCCACCATGAAGAAAAATGCTGCTGTAACAAAGCACTTTCTACATAAACCTCCTCCCTGCTCTTCAGATCGCAGGACCTGGCAGTAAACTACGCTCTCGCAGCTTTAGCTGCTCAGACTCTAATCATACACAGGAAAGCAACCTAAACCTTAACCTTAAGATTTGCTCATCTCTGCACCAAATGAGACCTTAAGTCATGAACTAACACTGTCATCAGCCCTGTTCCTAACTTTGTGGCTTCTGTAGCATCAAGGAAACAAAAATAACTCCAACAGCTCCTCTCCTCTCACCTGTGCTCTTCAAGGCTTTTATTTCCAAACTCTAACCCAATCCAGGGAAAAGAAGCCAAAAACTTTGGTCCTTTTCCCACTAAACTGAAGAATTGCACAGTCCATTGCATGTTTAGATGACCTGACTTGAATCCGAATCTCAATTTGAAGACAGAAACTATGATCACAAACTGCTACACAAGACATTCATTACAGCTGACAAGAGCCCACCTCAGAACTGTGAAGGCTCTACAAAATATATCAGAAATGTGTATTTCTAAATCTTTTGACTTCCTCAGCATAACTAACTTAAAGCTCTGCTAGGAAGCCAATTACTATAATACACATACAGAGAGACATAGACAGCTATATAAGGAGAGGGTAGTAGTCATGGTCAACATAAGCCAAATACTTCAGGTCCTGCACTATCTAGCAATAAATTGGTCTCCAGAGTGTTTCATCCCATATAGAACCTCTGTTACTGCTTAAGGATGCAGCCATCGCACAAAATACAAGACACTGGCCATGTTTGACAGTACATCACTTACCAAGCCTGTGCTCCCATCAGAATACATCAAAGATTGAGGATCTTGCTATCTTGGCACCACAAACTCCATGCAAACAGTAAGAATACCCAAAGGACTAATTCTTCAGTAATTTAAGTAATTTAGGCATTGTTCTGTCTCAGTCCTAGATCTCTTCCTTTGCCTACTGGCTCTGCAGGACCTGGCAATGTCCATGCTGCTCCAGCTGCTGTTACATGTAAACCTGGGGCTTTATGTGTAACTTCTTCGGAAACAGCTGAGAGACAAGAACGCAGACTTTGGTTTAGATCACATACATGCTCCTATGCCACTGCTGGACACCGAAAATACATACCAACTCAACTGGTACACAGAATTCATTCTTCTGAAAGCTCCACCAGCGGCTAACACCATATTCTCAACAGTACTGTGCTGCAGTGGAACAGATGGCACTAAACAACAGCTCCAAAGAATTTCATCACTGGTCTAGGCTTACTGAATTCATTTCTTTCACAGTAAGGCACTAAATTAACTCTGCAATTCTGCAGAGATGAATTTTGTAACTGCCATGTACTATTCAGACTGCAAGTCTAGAAGAAAAAGAAAGTCTGAATTGCACTGGAGTTAGGGCAACACATGAATAAGTGAAAAGCTACAAGTGCAGAGACACATTTAAGGAAAAGGAGGTGAATCAGAGAACTATTTTTACTTTTTCATATCAATGCATCAAAAATGGGACATGCTTGCACAGAACACTTAGGTTACACAAGATGCTTCAGATTATTGCCTATTGTATACTGCATTGTACACAGGCTCCTACGTAGCACAAGGTTTCTACAAAAAATAGTTTGTGACTCCGAAAATCTTTTCAGTTTAAAGAGTTTACACTAGTTTTCATCACATCTGACCCTTCTTACTCCCCTTCTCCTCAAAAAACATCCACAGACCAAGGAATATCAACTCTTATTACCTGGAAGGGAAACTCCACCTCAGTCTCTGGCCTAGTACAAAGGGGATTGAGAATACGCTGACATTTTTTAATTTCAAAAATGCAAACACACTGGGTCCATGTGCCTTTTTGAACTTTGTAAAGAAAAGAGATAAGGATGAACTAGATTTGAGTTCTATTGTGGAAATAAATATTAACGACATAAAAATGTTTGCTACACTTCATAATAACAGCACAGATTGTAGTAATGTTAGAAATCATTCAGTCTACCCTCAGTTAAAAAAAAAAAAAAAAAAAAATTTAATAAGACCCTAAAGTAAACACCAAACCAAAAACCTGAGAAAACTTCCTTGGAATAGTCATCTTCAGTCCTGATGCATGCTTCATTAAATGGGAGACCAAGACTGAGACGGAGTAACTGAAGAATGATACAGGCTTAAAACCCATCCAGTTCTGCATTTACCACATCAGTCTTCCTGAGAGGCTCTGAAACAGTGACCACTGACTACTGGAGCTGCCTCTTCAGCAGCTCTACAAGGCTTCTTCCAGCCACCCCTTGCAGCATCCCCATGCCAAGACCTGTTCCACTTCAGTCTTTGCCTATATTTAGGATTGGCTTTAAGATGAGTGATGAAATAAACCTAAATATGTAATACAGTATGTAATATTAATAGTATAACCTAAATATAAAATACAATCAACCTAAGAAAAGAATTTTTTAAAAAACCCTGCTATTACATCTTTTAAAAGATAGAAGCCCAGGGAACAAAAAGACCAGTATGTCTGTCTATTATGAGCTGTAACTTGTATCCAAAGCATGACCTGTTCAATTTTAAGTGCTCCTTACATAATGTTCTGCAGCAAAATGAAGGAGAGGTCCACAATATAAGACAAATTTAATCCTTATTGGATCTACACTGCTTAACTAATCATTAACTAGAGAAGTAGGCCAGTATCTACTTCTTGCTTCAGCTTAAACTAATAGTCCACTGGATACCCTTCAAACCAACTAAAAAATTCACATGAATCAGTAAAAGAAGACAGTATTATCCCAAACTAGAAGGGCTCAACCTAAGAAATAAGCCTTGCAATTTGCATTACTATGAGTGCTTACATTCTTTCATTGATGTAACTGACAGGCTTTGGAAATTATTTGCATTAACAACAGAGGTGGTTTTCACTTTTCAAGTGAATGCATTCCATATTTATGGAAATTATGGTTTCTTTTAGAAAAAAACATGGATAAGGATCATGACCAGTGCATTCCTGTAAATATCCACTGCCAGAAAATCTCGAAATTTTTTTCTGATGCATTCAACTAGATATGCTAGACATTAGAAAGTAACTGATGTTAGACAGTAAGTGGCATGAACTATTACAAAAATAGTTGAAATTGCAACAGATCAAAGAAATCCTAGAGAGAGAATATAGGACAAAGCAGCAATTTCTCTGAGTCTTTATCTCATTACATGCTTTAGCCCAGTGATCAAGGGAGGATTTGTTCCTTTTTTGACCACTCATGCAGAATGTCAAGAACCAGCACATTTGGTGTGCAGATGGTATCAGACCACCATGGCTTCCAACTCTGATAAAAGATGCCATGGAACACTGATTACTTCAGCTCAGAACATCTTGTTTTCCTTTGGGTACCTCACATACACAGTTTGAGCAGGCAAGTTACCCTTGCTTTTCTTGTGAGAGAAATCTTTTCCTGTGAGCAAATGGGAGTGTGCTCAGCTCCTCTGAGTGCTTTTGGGCAAGAGATGGAAGGCTGAAACCACCCCAGTGCAGTTTTGCTGAGATTTATGAAGATATCAACACCCCTTCAAAGACATGGCATCAAAAGCTGAGCAGTCTGAAAGATCAAGAGCCCAGGCTTATTCTAGTACATCAGAGATTATTGTTAACATCATAAATTTGGCTGATCAACTTAAAAAAGGACTGAAAGGGGCCACCTGAATTCCAATAACACACAAGCTAGTTAATGACACCCTCGTGAAAATTCACCTAAAAATGGCAAGCAAGGCACTAACAGTGAAATTAGAAACAAGACATTTAAGTAAGCACAGCCTGTTCTACCTTGTAAAGATGCCTGTAATTCCAAATAACAGCATTAAATTTCCAGCTCTCTTCTCCTCTGGAAAAAAAAAGTGTATTACCAAAGAACTAAGAGGGTGACTACTATAGGCCTCAACCTGGATCTCCTCCAGCACTCAGTATTCTCATGCAATAATACTACAGCAGCTGCAATTCTTCAGAAGAGGAGAAAAAAATTAGCTCTCATGTCTGTAGTAAAACTAACACACATTTCTTCACCTAAAGTTTTCTGGTCCAAAGTAACAGTAAAGATGTTCACTGAAAAAGTTTATTGATACTTTGAAAACAACTCTTCCAAACAGACTCTGAGCAGGAATTCAGTTCTGAACAGAACTGAATTCCTGCTGGAAAGGGTAAATTTGGGGGGGCAGGTCTTATGCTTAACACCTATCCAAAGAGTTAACTATTTAGATCAATTCATAAAGAGGAGCAATTAACACTCTTATTTACCCTCGCCCATGTTACAGAAGATCACAAGATGACTGCCCAACAAACTTACACAAATAAAGGAAACTTCCTTAGAGCATAAATATATGGAATTCACTACAACTGAAGGACATCAAACTAAAATTCTCAGGCTTTTAAAAGCAATGAATAATTTCATGGCTTATACTAGTTAATGCAGCATAAAACAAGAATAATGAAATTCAGATAGGAAATAACTGAGTTTATTCCCCTGGTATGAGCAAGAGTGCCTCCTTTATCCATATATTCTACTGATTATTTGCATTTTGGTAATTTTAAAAACTGGGGTCATATTTCTTGTGCAGTATTGACACTGGTCAATGGCTGAGGCAGATGTCTGGAAAACTGTCCAGTTTAGCAGCTTACGGTTAATATGTCTGCTACAAACACGTATGTAAAGTTATTCCTGGAACAAAGTGTGTCCTTTCTTTGGATGAGTTTAATGCAAGAAACAGATAAAGGCATTAAAAAATAAAAATTTGGCTTAATAGCTTCTCTCCTACACATGCTCTCTGCCTCTTTCCTGCAGGCTAACAGTCTCCTCTCTCACACTCTTCCAGCCTCTCTACCTGTCACATTACCTGGCACCCAGAATGGGAAGGAAGAAATGTGAAAAACACATTTGTAGCAATGATACCTCTCATTTTCCAGACTGAAACCATTGAGTCTACAGTGCTGCTACTGCCCCTGTGCACCTGGTTTTTAATGGGACACTTTGCTGTAGACAGAGATGGAGGGTTTCTGCACATCCATGAGGAGAAAGGGATAAGAGGGAGGCAAAGAGATGCAACTAGATGAATTATTTATGTCCTTCCCTACCCTCCCAATATTTACTGTTATAGAGTAGGGAAGAAAGAGTTGTGGACAACGAATTGAAGAAAAGTATGGAGAAGCCTCTCAGTGCCTGTCCTGCCCCACTGCACACTGATCCACACAGGACTATGGTTTGTATTGCACTGCCTTCTACTCACAGAGAACAGCGTGAGCCACTCTGTTCTAAAAGTCAGGTGGAAGAAGGAAGTTTGTGTTTTTGCTGCGAGAGAACGAAGTACTGGTACTATGTGAACAGGGCTGAAAGGAAGCTTCGAGGTGACACTTGTTACAAAATTAATCAAATATTTTATGCCTATCATTCATTTCAGTCAGGGCAGGTGACACCTCCTGCCAGAATTATGGAGTATATTTACAACAGCATTGCTTAAAGGACACAATCCATGTAAGGCTTGCTTTTTCTTATAACCCATCCAATTTAAAATTCAAAATGTAAGTAGGATGTTGGATTTCAATTATGTAAAAAAATAATCAGAGCAATGACCTTTGTGCTGATTTGGTAGAGTTCAAAAGCCCAGAGCCCGAGCCCAGAAACCACAGCTAGACACAGGACAACTTACCCCACCCTTCCCTTTTTCCTCCCTCCCCTCCCTCCTCTTCTCACTCGACTGACATTCTCATCTCTGCTGCTGCTGCCACCCTCAGAACAATGCAAGAAAGGGGTGCCATTGTGTCTTCCTGTGATGACAAGTATGGAAAGTGACTGTGCATGAAATACAATGGGAAGGCATAGGAGCAGGGAGGGAGGAGTTTTGTATTTATTCATTGAGGTAGTTGGTTTAGATGTGGTTTTTACTCTTGCTCTCCCTTCCTCTTTGCCCTGCCCAGCTAAGGAAGGGCTGTTTGAACACCTTCAGTTGGACACACCACAAGTATCAGGCAGCAAATCACCCTGTCAGAGCTCCATCACAATGATCTCCTCTTCCCCTACAGTTCCCTCCCAGAAAAACACATACGAGCAAACACATACACTCATTAAAAATGAGTTACAACTTGAAGTAAATCATATCCAGATTGCAGTTTCTGAGATCAGAGGCAAGAATGAAATTACTTATACCAAGACTCAAATAGTTCACAATTTACGTCCCCACATGAGGAACACTATTTTCAGATGGCACAGACCAGGCTTCATTTGAAGAAGATATATTCATGATTAGTTTTTAATAAAGAACGAGCCATTCCAAGCCATCTCTTATTCAGCAGCACTTCTAAAGGCACTCACACAATACTGTTAGGAAGAAAGAGTGAAATGCGTTTTCTGTTTTCATTTTTATGTTATTTCATGAGCATACAATGGACAGCATGTGACGACAACCAAAGAGTTACTCTCTACTTTATTGCAGGAACACATTTTAAAATTAAAACCCATGAACAAATCTACAGAATAATTCAGTTTTCATATCAAACAGCTGCAGTCCCTTTAACTGAAATAGTGTGTCTAAGGTTATAAATGAAAACTGTTCAGTATCATTGCTTGAGTGACAGATTAAATTCCTAATCCAGTTATGGTAATGGCCACATGTGTAGTTTAACATAAATTAAGATCTTAATTATATTTGTGACTATTTTAAACAAAATAACAAATTCCTCTGTACCTGTGAATGTAATTTATAGCAAAGCCACGTTCATTCTCCAAAACAATCTATTTTATACTGCATCATGGCACTGCTCTAATGGTGTAATGTAATTCTTGTTGTAGAATGTGGAAAGAGTGGATTCACTGGTAGCACAGAGGTTTTGAAGATAAATGAAGATTCTATTCATTCAGAGGTAATTTCATCTTAGAACTATATGAAAGATGTTTCACTCACAAACAGTACCTGTACAGCTTGGGATTTAAGCATGTTTTCAGCAACAACACAATGCTGCTAGATTGATTATGTTGATACTGCATATCTCATCATGAAGAATTCCAGCTTTTATTTCTTTAAAAAAAAGGGATTGGCAGATTTTCATTTCAGTACCAAGCCTTTGTTTAAGGCTCAGCAACAAGTTCAAATCTCTGCTAATGTTTTGTCTAGAGAAAAACCAAACCAAAATTCATACACACACACACACACAGAGGAAAAAAAAATCACAAATCTGTCAAGGGCAATTAATCATGTATGATTTACACATTTATTTGATTACTTGTTGAAGTAAATAAGCAATTGGTCTGTGTAACACAATTTTAAATTGCCCAAACTTCATTCTGTCATTCAGGACTAAGAACAGACAATTTTAAAAGCACTTGCCTGGAATATATTAAGACCACTTACAAGGACATCGACTGCACCAGCAATTAATACATATCTTAACAAAATGAGCTGCAGGCTCTCTAATCTCAGGACAGCTGTCAGAATTTTCAGAATTCTGAACATTTTAGACAGCCTTTTGAGCAAGACTATGAGACTACCTGCATAAAGATTCCAGAAGAACCTGTAATAAAAGAGGCAGTCTCAACATCCACATTCCTCTTCCTGACAAGTTAGAACAGTGCAAGAGATGCTTTGAGCTGCCACTTGAGGCAAGAGGCCTGGCAGAGTGCAGCTGTATTAACCCCCTCCCTCCTACTCAGCCACACTACTTGCACCCAGGCACTAAACAAAATGGCTTTACCTGCACCAGGCATCAATAAGGAGACAGAGCCTGGACAGGCCCTCTGCTTCAGACTGAAATACACTCTCGTATGGTAATTCAGTTTTAATCTACTTCAAACTCCATTTTTCCCTCCTTGAAGTTGTGGTGTTGTTCTATGATTGAGATATATTTGTGTATTGGGTTTGGTGGCTTTTTTTACTGTGCTAAGCCTGATAAGCAGGAATGCCGTATAATGGTAGCTGCACAATAAATACATGGAGAATGGTTTAACCATGAGTCATGTTACCCAGGAGGTGTGTTTTCATTAACATTGATGGGAAGAGAGCTGAGTGTCTCACAAGAACAGAGCCTTCATTCTGTTACAATCTCTTTCCAATAGCTGGATAATCATCACTGATTATTTTCCCTTGATTTTAATTCATTTGCAGTGAAAATAAAATTTCATTCAGTATCAAGGCTTTGCAGGCCATGATCAAGTGGACTTGGCTCTATAACACACTACTTCAAGTTAAACAAGGAGTGCAAACACCAAGATGTACCAGAGATAATGCACTTGCTCACTTGAAGCTATGTTGTATTTTCAGAAAATACAGAGAATCTGAACCCAGTAAAAGACAAAGAAATTGCTAAATTAGTCTGTTTCCAAAATAAACAATGAACAGAAGAGGAATTGAAAAACAAACAAACAAACAAAAATAAACAATCCTACCAGAATCAACAGAGAAGTTCCACAAGATGAGAAGGATTTTTGTGTTTGGTTGGTTTTTAACTACTAAAGGCACCAGCACAGTTACTTAGCAATTCCCAGAAGACTCTGTCATCCCTTCTCTCATCTGACATGTAGCTATTAAGAGTCCACATTTTATTGCACAATGAGAAGTTGTAAGTCCAATCATTATTAAAACAGCTCAACCAGCTTCCTATATTCAACCTGCAGCCCTCTTTACTCATTAATTACATCTGCAGTGAGAGTAGCTTGCTCTGCTGTCTGCTTGATCTGCTCAGTTGACAAGAAGTACATGAAATGCCTTCTGTGTTGCAGGGTTGGCAACTTTAAAACAGTCAAGTTTTACTCATTACTTACTATGGCACTGGATTGTATCCATTATTTTATGTGTAGATACCAGCATGTACCTCCCTCTGAGACCTATCTGAGAGCAGCTTTACAAAGAGGTGCTACAAGGAGATTTGTCTGAAAGACTGTCTGCAGCACATTCAGAGTCTTGCTGTTACTCATGTTTCTTAAAGATTTGATGGTGGCTGATTCCACAAGGCTCTTTTGACTCAAATTTCTGATGTTTTCACCACATGGAAGTTCAACAAGCACAAACAAGCTATGCATCTGCTCTGGCAAAATTCATGTGCCAAATCGGTAACAGGGGGAAAAAGAATAACAGTAGTAGGAAAAAAGTCCCAGGTACCAGCTCCTATTTCTCCTCCTATCCCTCATTCCCAAATTTTCCTTTGAGAAAGACACACATCCCTCAACTCCCACCACCCCCTTAAAAATAAAAAGTCCAATAAACAGACAAACAAGCTCTCATCAAAATAAAAAGCCAATTCTGAAAGAGAGGAACTTGGCGATTTCCTTATGCAAAACACACTGATGTATTTAAACCTCTCTGATCGCTACATATCCTAGTACCATTGCAAAATGGATCAAGATACCAAGAATAGTTATTCTTTCACAGTCACAACCATGTTACACAGATTCTTAAAAATCGATACAATTCCCCAATACAGAATTGTTCTATAAAGTTTAAGATCAGATATCTACCAGAGCCATATTTATAGTCATGGCTACTATCAGCTGTCCAGCTAGAGAATATTGAAGAAAAACAAGCATTTTTAATATATTATAGTTAATTTATCATCTAAGTGACACGTGTAGGATAACAATGTACTAGAAACAGTAAAGAAAAATGATGCATTAGAAAAGGAAATTTTAGGGTTATTTTGTTGGTGAGTTGGGGGGTTTTTTGTGTTTTAAATACAAGCCACACATACATGTATTGTTAGATGGGAAGAAAATTCATGAGCACCCCCAAAAATAAGTTGCTGGGGTAAAAAGGAACACTGAGATCAAGTAAGTAACAGACAAAATTATTTGCATTATGTGAAGCACAATATAAAACATACTACTCAAACAAATAAACACTGCCCCATTTATTAGGTGTGATTCCTCTTTCCAACAAAGGATAAAGCCATCTTCTTGCTGTGATCAAATTTACTCTTAGAGGTATCTCCTAGAGTGCCAGACTGGAAGGAAAAAAGTTAAGCGATCCTGGAACTACCATCATCAAACGATCCTAATCTTTTTACCAGTAACATCAGTTACAATCTCCAAGTGTCCCATTTTTGGTAAATGAGATGTGACCTCTTTGGTCAGCCCTCGAAGACTGCTTGCTCGAGCTTCTCTGAGCTAGACCACATACAAAAAGCAAGAAGCAGAAGAACAATGCAACTCCCTCCTAAGGAAAGCAGCCACAAAGTTGCTTTGAAGAACAAGAACCTTATAGACATCCAGCTCCCCACCACTCTGACAGCCAGGCCATTGCTACTAATGGGGAAAACATCCCCTTGAGATTTGGGGTTACTGAACCTAACAGGTTAATGGAGATTACATGGACTTCACAGCCACAGAGGTGCTATTAAGTCAATTAGAGGTGCAAGTTTGTCAATTATATGGACTATTTCTAAAAACCACATTGGAGCTCAAACCTGTACACATGATGAAATTGAAAAAAGCCTACCAGAGACACAGAAAGAGGTGATACTCACAGCATGAAGCAAATATGCCCAGAGTCTGGGGCAGTATTAGCTATGAGAATTAAATAACTGGCAAACATCATGCAAGAGGTTACAAGACAAACATGCATAGCAAGTGACAAATGGTATGAACCATGCACAGTCCCCAGAGTATGTAGGCAAGCAGATACTGTACACAGACCAATATAAATAGGAACACAAGGAGCGGCACTCTACATAGGACTTTCAAAATCCTCAAATCCTTTAGGCTCTGGCACTTCAATGACAACATAAAGCAAATCAGACGCAGGAAGTAAGTAATTGATTTTGGCAGAAATAATTCTTAAATTAATCTTTTAGCTAAATATAGTTACTTTAGCTAGATAATAATTCAAAAAATAAACTTGAACTAACATCTTTAGTTTAGAAAACTTGACATTTTACCTGAACAGCAAGGGAAGATGCATTATCAGAAAGCAAAATTTGTTCCTCTGTTGAAAGAAAAAAAAAAGAAGAAGAAACAAATAAATCACACAATTACAAAAAAACAGTGCCCATTTAGCTACTGACCTGTAACTGTAAACCATTCTGGGTTGCATTTCTTATGCATAAAACAAGGAGCACATATATAATTATTATGCAGCTGGACTAGAAAATCTATGATATGAATATTAAAAAACAGACAAACAAAAAAACCAGGAATTTTTCTCCTGCAAATGCAATTGCACTTATCATATATTACCAACAATATTCAATAAAAAACACTGCAAGAAAAAAAATAAATGCCTGACTTTTATGCCAATTACTCTCCTTCTAATCAAAGTTAAATAAAACTGCATCTTCATACCTCCTCTGGCTAAAAAGTAAAAGTATTCAGAAACCTATAAAAGCAGCTTGCAGCTAATATTGCACACTGTGTCTAGGTCTGTCACACAAAAGAAAGATGACAAGTTCACTGCAATAAAAATTCCATGCTTAGAAGACTAGAGCTGCTACCTATTAGTCTTCATTACTTTGCAGTCTTCTGACAACTGTAGCAGGCTGCTGAGCCCCAAATGGGGGCCATAATGTGATCTGATGATATATGAAGAGCTGCTAAAGGGAGAGTGAACCATCCTAGCCTATACATTTTAACAGTTCCTTTTTACTGAGAGCCCACTTTACCACAAGACTTCAAAAATCTGCTGCCTCAGCTATTGGTGCAGTAAATCTGCCAACTGTGCCTGCAACCACATCATTTTACACTGGCTACAGCAGCCAATATAATGAGTCAATAATAAACCAAGGACCTTATAGGCCATGAATAGCTAGTTTATACTGGCAGATGCAAGCATAACTAAAACCTCTGACCAAACAAAAAACACAAAGGACTATTTTAACAGTTTCTGTGCTTCCTTGCAGTTAATTATCTTAGTGCATATTTAATGTGCTTTCTAAAAATAAAGTAATTATTAATTGCCAAAACCAGTGTACCTACCCTTCAGTTGCTGATACAACGCAGCATTTTCAGGCCAAGGCTCTGCGGCTGTGGAAAGAGAAGAAATTAATTAAGCAAGCTGAATACCAATGTGCTTGCAAATGCTAACTGAACACAAATGTTACCCAAAGCAAGAATTTAGACTGCAAAGATGCTGATGCAATATTTAACCTGCCCTAAAAATGTCCCACTGTCACTCTCTTCTCCTGTACTTCTCTCCTGCTCACAGAGGGACATCACAGAGATGAAAGTCCTAGAATGTAATGTTGCAAGAAGAGCTAAAAGGGCATGTTGGAACTCTGCCCACCAGGATGACCAGAGCTGCCTATTGCTGTAAGTTATGTACCGCTCAACCCTAAAATGGGAACGTCAACATGCATTCAAAAAACTGAATCATCAGTTTAAAACAGTTGAGCAGTTGTTAAAGAAAACGTGGCAAGGAAATAAAAGACAATCACATCCTCCAGTTGAGAACCATTGCATGTAATCAATCATAACACCATCTGAAGGTAAGGGAAGGCAAAAATAATAATCAGTACCAATTTACTGTTAATGGTAGCATTAAGGTAACAGTTCATCACATTGTTTTGTATTCATTACATTCCTTGTTAATGTCTGATTAAAAATCTATTTTTAAATATCAGTTCAAACCTTGCGTTCTACCCAAAATAGCTATTTGTATGCAAAATTTATGCTTAAACATGTAAATTATTTTTTTAAAGCAATAATATCTATAAATAGCTATTTGTGGATCAAGCATAAATATGTCACTGGCTTAAGTAAGGCTTTGCATTTTGGCCTTTAGAACTCAAACTAAAAAAATGCACAATTTTCTAACTATCATTCCTTTTGGATACTCATGAAGTATTAACTTTTATGGAAGTCACACAGAATGTAAAGCTTAAAACACTGTACATAGTTTCATGAAGGTCACTGCCTCTAACATTAAAGCACAGAGCCTATGAGCGTTATACTAGTATGGGCATGAGAAAGCAACTAATCACATTTAAGTGCCATGAAAAATGTTTTATGTTTTATTGTAGCAGCTATTGGTTTTACACCCCGCCACTAAAGTTTTGCCCTGGAGTAAAAATTCTTGAGCTGGAAGTACATTTACATCTTTAAATAAAAAGAGACTGTAGTGTCTGCAGTACTACAACCTTAACCATTTAAAATAATTTATCTAATATACATTTCTTCAAGTCCACTGAAGTCTTGCAGGAGCAAATGGAATGAGGAAATTAAGAACGTTATTACTATATTTTAGCAAACTTATCAGTTCTGGACTCTGAGATACTTGTAGAAGTAACTAAGTGACAAAGTTACAATGATCTTGTAAATGCTCCAGCCAAACAGTGAAAACGGCCTTCTTACAGGCCCAAAATGGGACAAAGAGCTTCAATTGCATGGGCCCATTCCTACTGAAACTTTTTGCCTGATCCTCTTCTGACTGAAGGGTCAGATTTATAACTAATTTTTGGATTTCAGCCCAAACTGGAAGCTGCCTATTTTTTACACAAGCACATGGCTGAAATATTTCTGGACCACAAAAATCAAGCAAACTTTTCATTTTCCAACAAAAGAACTAGGTACTTTTCAAGAAATTAAGATTCTAATTCCAGTCTGATTTTGGCTCTAAGCTATATGCAGCCATGTAGATATAGAGATATAATACACACACACACACATACCCTCCCCCAGCTTCTTGGCACACAGAATCCCAAACTACACTGCTGCTAAGGCATGCCATATCCATGCTATAAACTAAAATACAAGTAGAATATTGTTTGCATCATTTGCCCTTTTCAGCTGAAATCTTACTTCCACAATCTACTGATCACACACATATTTTCATGAACCATATCTGCTGACCCTAATTTTATTAGTCACAATACGAAGTCTTTATCCCACAGTCCTAGTACACAAGAGCAGACACCCAACTTGAGGGAAGGAAAGGACAAGGGTAGTTTAAAGCCTTTGTGCTCACGCACAGTTTAGTTGTGTAATAATATGTGTTTTTCACAAGTAAATGAAACAAGGACAAACAGCCAAATTAAAATCTCCTTCATTATGTGCACACCTTAAACTCCAAACTTGAGCAGTTATAAAGAAATGAATGAATACACCCTGCACCTGGCAGCTGACAGTCCCAGAGGGAGGTCACAATTCTGACCATGTTTGGATGAGGTAGACACATGCTCACAAGCCTTGAACCAAAGTCTTCAGTTCTTCGCATGCAAAACAGATCAAAGGTAACTGATTTCACTATTGCTATACAGACTGGATTTTAAAACAATCAGTTTCACATTAAGATACACGTGTTATTATCCATAGCCATAGAAAGTAATCAAACTCTGCAGTATGAATTAAGAATTGCATGCAGATAGTGTTCAGCAATACCAGAGGTACAAATACCTGTGCAACACTTTGGAAATCAAATAATTAAGTACCCATTCACTATCTGTCCCATACCTTACAAATTCTACTCGTTCTCCCTCTTCCAAGATGTCTAGAATATGAAACATTTTTTTCTGATGAAGCAAGAAGTTTAAATATACACTGCTACATAAAAGGTCCAGGTTCGTAAGGTACAAGCTAAATTCAAGTATGAGCTCCCATGCTGCCTCTGATTAGTTACAAGGTGAAAATACGCAGCTAAGGGAGGCCAGAGACCTGCTGGGGAAGAGAGAAGGAGGAATCACTGAAGAGTTGTCACATGCCTCCACAAGAGGATAAAGTGTGTAACATCTCTAATGTGCGGCAATGACTCTTGCCTTATGAATGTAGGTGAAGACATAATTTGTAGAATAATAGGCACTAATATTACACGCTGCTTCAGTTCTGTCATATTTCCAATCCATCAAGTTGATTAATGCTATAATAACTCCTCACAAACTTATCATTTGTGCACTAATGAAGTCAAATCCAGTTTATCCTTTGGCAACTATAATCTTCTGGTCTGTAGATGTTCATTTCCCTGCTAACCACGGCTACTGTGGCACTCAGTATATAAAGAGAAAATTAACAAATGTGATGTCAATTCAGCTTCAGAAGCTTTCAACACAGACTCACATTCATGTGTTAGATCCTACGCAACAGACATTTTTATCATTAGTTGCTCATAGGATGAAATAACTGCCTGGAAGCATGCCTTACAGGAACAGCTTCTCTACATTTCTTAAGAATAAGGAACTATTTGGTTCTTCCTTCTGCCTCCATAATCAGAGGAATTACTATTGTGTGGTTTTCAGTGGGTCTGTCTCTCAGGCTTGCAGTCTTTAGTAAAAATTGTTTTCCCACCCTACCAAAACTTTTCCCATGGTTAACAAATTCAAATATTTAGTCTTTCATGTGGATTGTCTGCTTTTCAGGACAATCAAATCTCACACTATTGTCTTTCCCTACCTCTCCTCTACCACACTACTTGTTGATTAAAACAATAGTGCCAGTTATAGGAAACAGCCTATGGGAAACAATCTGTGGGATTATTCCCCCCCCCGCACCCTCTCCCTCCCCCCCATTAACATTGTCTGAAAAGGGCTTGAGTTCAAAAGTAAAAGGGAAATGAGAATTAAAAGGACATGGACACAGAAAGCATCACTACATAAGCTTTGTTGTCCTGGGTGCTGAGAATTCAGCAGACACAGCACCCCAACAACTGGGGAAGTCAAACAGCAAGCGAACCTACACCAAACCTTCCTTGGTTTTGTAGATGACTAAAAATGCATGAAAATTTCACTAAGCTCAATGTATTTGTTAGTCTAAGTGTTTTATTTATTAACAGTTTAGCATAGAAAATGCTAAAGATTTCAAAGTGGTAACAGGGTTCTTAGGTGTCAAATTAGAAGAAAATTCTGTGAACTGGTATGTTGCATGTTCCCAGTGGAGTTTTAAGTACTCAGATTTGTAACTATTGAAACAGATTCCTGACTCTTCACCTGTCACATCAGAGAATGACTTAGAAAAAACATAATTTTTGCTCTTTAAAAAAACTTCCAAAACACAGAATGAGCCATGACAGTCACATCAAATTCTTTGCCACTAGAACTGTATTGCATTAGGTGCACTTTTCAGATTTTGTGGTGAAATGTTTTACTTGAGCAACGTTAAGACCAGAGAGAGGCATTCAAATAGCAATTTGATTTCAATATTTCCAGATGTTTCAGACTGACATTTCAATAAGACTTTATCCACCCAAATACTTCTGGGACAGTAAAAGAATGCATACATGCCGTAAGAAGACATACTCAAGAGCATTGGACCCCTCTATCAGCAGGGGATCAGCAGCTCACCTGAGGCCTACACATCTCGGCTCCAACTAAAGCTCTCAAAACAGGACATACTACACTTGCACGTTGGTGAATTTTAATTCAAAGAATGACAGGCTGCACTAACATTCCCCCAGTGAAGTCTTTCCAAGAAGAAGCACCACATTCCCAAGATGCTCTACAGTGCCTCAGCCCCACCAACTCCTTGTCTGGGCTGTTCAGAATCTATTTATGAGTGCACAAAACTTGATTTCAACTTCTACACTCCAAATTACTGGGAAACTCTTCATCCTGTTTCAGTGCTGCCGGGATGTACGGGGGAAACAGACATTTTTATCCACCTTCCCCAAGCAGCTTGATGATGATGAAAGAGATGTAATGAAAAAACTGGTTTACAGTTATGCCTTTAATCCTCTCACTTAAAAAATAAGATTCTGACTGTGAAAATGAGAAGACACAAAATACTTTGCATGTTAAATTGTGGAATATGCTAAACAACAATTTAGCCACTTCAGTGGTCTAGTATGAATAGCCAGTTTCAGCAGTAGGGTAGGCAGTGTGATTTGCCCTGTAGTCTGCCACTAATTTAGCTTGCTGGCAAGCTGTGGCATTCTTGAATACCAGCCACAGACAAAAGCCAGAGATCCAGCCACCTCTAGATCCAGGTATTAAGATGTTCCCTCCTGCATGGGAAACTAAGTCATCAACAAGTTAAAAGTTTTTGTAGGAAAACACTCAACTTGAAATTAGGCTGTTCCCAGCTCTCACCAATACCATAGAATTCTGTTGGGACAAGAATATTTTTGGAAGGCAATGAAGATAGAAGTAACTTTATGTTATAGAAGTAGCCTGTGCCTAATAAGAATCAAGGCTAAAGAATTAATACCAAATGTTACTATCTCATCGATTATTTCTCAAGTACTATACAGTGAAAAGTAAATCAAGATCATTTCTGCCCCATATCTCCTCTAAACTAAAATTTACTAAATTCTCAGTTTGCCACCAATTTTTTCTTTGATATCTTCTGTCTCTGTAAATGCAGTACTCAGTTGACTAACAATCTCTTCTATGCAGTTCACTGTGTGCTGTGGTGTAGGCGAGGGTAGGACCTGGCCTGGGAATATTTGACCTTCTTTGATAGAGCCATTTCATGAAAGGTTATGAAGTTGTTATGGATCATATAAAAATAAAGACCACTCCTTTTCTAAAATCACCACATTTGCATGGATCAGTTTCCTTTTTGTTATATTCTTCTTAAACACTTTGATATTAAACTTACATTAAAAAGGAGGAAAGCTAAAACATCTGTATTTACCAGCTTGGTTCACATGGCATTAAAGGCCTGCTACAAGAGGCAAGATATTCTCTATTAAAAACAAGCAAACGAAAATACTTGGCATTAATCTGAATCGCTGTATTGCAGTATTACAGCTGGAGAGATTAATTTACGCATTACTTTCACATGGTTTCCTCTAGCATCTCCCTAGGTACAAATTTGATTAAAATATAATGAGGATTCTCAAAACTGCTTTTTCACAAGAGTAAACACTAAAAAGAAATTCAGTCTTACATCTGGGCAACATCCATATCCAACAATATTACTTACCAGTCTCTAAACGTCATGAAGCAAACATCACAACAATCAGCAGGAAAAGTTACCCTTTTTGGTTTCCTAAGACTGGTAATATGGTGGGGACCTGCTGCTCAATATCAAAGAATCACAGAATATTCTGAGCTGGAAGGGACCACAATGTCCTAAATGCAGCAACCAAAAGAAAAGCACATGGAAAGCTATTCCCCAGACCGCAGAAGGAAGGAGGATTACAAAACACTTGATGTTAAAATGCATCAAAAAAGAAGCAGTTCATACTCTTTTAATACAAATCGGTATTTTCAAGTAGCAATACATTGTTTAAGAAGAAAATGCCAGGAACTGATGTGTTTCTTGTATTCAGGAAATAAGTGGAGAGGTACACTTTGAGTAATACAGTGAAGCTGCAGCCACTTTGGAAGCAAAGCCGTTAAATGTCTACATCTCATACATTAAGAGTGATCAATAAAGGAAGTATGAAAAAGTTGTGAATTAGCTTCCTTAAGACCCACCAGTTCAACCCACCCACATGGAGCACACATCAATTTCACGTAATTGCCTGATCCTGTAAACTAGCAAGGGCCAAGAAAAAATGAAAGCATCAGCAACTCCCTGGCTCTGCTCACAAAGTACCAAAACATGTTTCATAGTGCCTTGCCAAATGAAAACCAACTTTCACACTAGCTAAACACTACGCATTAAATCATGTATCAAATAATTACATCATTTGCTTAAATCTGTCCCTGGCCTCCTCTGTAGAGATATTACAATTGAGATAAAACATGACTGTTCAGTAATTATCGATTGAGCAGACAGTCAATGTAAAGACTCAATCTCAGCAGCAATTCTCAAACCTGAGTTTCCTGTAGCTGTACCACTATGAGAGTCAGGATGTGACATTACTGCAGCAGCCATTTAACATGACATAATCTGCTTCTTCACCCTTCAAGAGAGCTGTTAATTGCATGTATTTAAGCATAATTCTGTTACTGTCTTTGAGTTGACTTTCAAGAGTGTACACATCTGTGGTTCAACCCTCTAGGGTGCTTAGCACTCCTGCTGCTTGGGCAGGCCACGGGAGGGAGGTCCTGTCAGGAGACGAGGCCAAAAAAATCTCAACAAAACCAAATCCATAAATAAAAGTTGTTCCTAAATCAACATCTGGATTTCTTCAGAAAAATCAGAGTGTGCCAGCTAAATTATCTCAAAAGATTTATTTACAAAGTCCTGACAAGCTGTAGTTATTTTACTTATTTCTGATATTCAGCATAAATGCTCCATCTCAAAGAAGCACTGTAATTCTTAAAATTAGCTTTTTATAGATCTCTGAAACAATCCCTTTTGTGCTACTTAAGTCCCTTGCTTCTCTTTGGCCCTGACCCAAGAAATCAAACTTCAAGCAAAGGAGCTGTGGAGAGCAGGACAGTGGAGGTATGATATTTATTAATGCCTTACTAGACTGGGACATTTCTTAGCCATGATACCTGTATTTATATACTTTAAATCAGTCCTTTGAAAGCTCTCCTAGATTGGGACCCCTCTTTTCTGTGATAGTCTGAACTCGTCCTCCCCCCTCAGGATGTTTGGCAGGCAGTCTGACCACTACTTCTGTAAAGTGCCCCAAGGAGTTCCCTGCTTTCTCATCCACAGCACCCCTGCTCTGATCCACAACAAAGATCCTACACATCTGTCTCACCAGACAGGACATCAGTATCCCACACCTGCTCCAAAAGCTGCTTCCCACACACACAATTCCTGCTCACCCAGACCTGGCCCCTCTGGCCTTTCATTAAGGCTCCCCTTCACTGTCTCATTCCCTATCCTGCCCACAGCCCCACGCACAGCAGCACCAGTCTTGCAAAGGTGCAAGACGAGCTGAGATGTCTAGGCGGGAGAGCTCTGCAGGGTAGAAATGCAGACAGTTAGCACTGGTGCAGTCAGCCAGCCAAGTGTTGCTGCTAGCAAGTGGGAAGATGCTGCTTTAGGGCTCAGAGCCTTTAAGTCAGCCCAAACCAGACCATGGTATTTGCCCTAGCACCTCTTACGCTCTCTCTCATCTCTGCGAAACACTGCAGACTCCCTACTTCAAAACCTGAAAACATTTACTCTGTTCTCTTAATCATACCCTCACAGTCTTCCTCATTTCTTTTCCAAGGCTTTCGGTGAGAACACTCCGATGCATCCAAAGTTTCTCCAACATGGCAATCAAATGCAAAAAGAAACACACATGCAATTGAACTTTGAAAGTTCCTGCTAGGACTACACACATTGCATTGGCTTCACTGTCATTATACCACAGCTAGAAGGCAGAACTGTTAAAAAGTCCCATCTCTCAGCATTTTTACTTTCCAATTCAGTATGTACAAACCAATTTTTTTGGTTGAGCTCCCAACCTCCCCAATGAGACTTTTCCTGCATTCTTTGCAGCATCATTGGAATTTTTTCCTTTGATGTTTCAAATTCTTCCTGTGCATTTCATGGGTTTTATTACTATATATAACTTCTTCCAGCTTGTATTAGAACATCCATGTTCATGTGATATCTATGTCATCTTCTTAATAACTGAAGACCAGAATTTAAAGGTAATAATAACAAAAATTTGAGAGCATGGTGTGTACTTTCTCTCTGTCCTCCCCATGGCTTGCATGCAGATGCAGTTTCTCACTCACTTTCAAAAGAGACAGCTGAAAATGCCCAGCAGTGTAGCAACATGTGACGCTTGTTCAACTAGAGCAAAGAACAGCAACCAAGCTCTTTCATTTATTCATGTTTCAAAAAAAAGTGACTCGCCTGGTCCAAACCTACAGGAACAGACCAGATTAATTCCTGAGGACAGTCAGAGAACAGAGCATCCAAGGACCAGAGAAAAAAAAGGAGTGAGAAAGAGAAGAAACCGGTGGTTCCTCTCCAAAGTCATTCTCATGATTTGCCATTTTTTTCTATGACCTATTGAGTTGAGGTTCCTAAACACCACTCTCATCCAAACCACTTGTTGTGGTTTCACCAGCCAATGAACGTTTACTTGAAATTCAAACTGGACGATATCAAAATAGGTGCTACTTTTGGTTTATCAATTTTGTTACCATTATTTCTAGAGCAATCTCATTTCTGGAATGAGAAAAGAAGACATCACTTTAGCAGAAAACATGTAACAATAAAATGCTGATTAGAGAAAGACTGCTTAGTCTTACCGGAGACAGAAACAATTATAGAAGCATGCTCTATTATAAACTGTAATTATGCTGCTGCTTAAAAACAAGAAATAACAATATTTCAAAATGAAATATGTACTCTACTACCATAATTGTGAAAGTAATGTTTTCCCCGACCTAAAAAAAAGATTGGATAAGCAATCCACTCAAAGGATTGGTCCAAATCAAGCCATGAAACATGTCTGAGCATAAATTGGCAGGAGCAACATAAGAAACTTGCTTACTGAAACTGAACAAGAGTTAAAAGGGATTCCTTTCAGCTTGATTACCAAACAAAAAGCACACATGTAAAAAACACTGTAAGATAAAATCATATAGCCTGACACATTTGGTATTTTCAAATAAACTCGAATTTTTCAGTACAAGAACCTCTGCAGCAGGCTTAAACAGTCTCTGCCAACAACCTATTTTAAGCAAGAATAATTGTTTTTTTCACCTTACACATGGAGGAAGTGCTAACATTTACCTATGTGCAATCTGATGTACAAAATGCATACTCAGTTTAAATATCATGTCTTTATGTGTGGGAACAATTTAGGTGGCCAGGTTTAGTTCCCTATGAATTTGTTCGCAGCCAAATTGAAGCTTGTCTCAATACATAAAACCTTCATGTCAAAGATTTATTTGGACTCTGGCATGTCACATGGAGGTAGACTCACTATGAACGTAAAATACCTAAAGGCAGAAGGGCATCTGCTTTTCACACTGGATCCATTTCCCTTAGTATTAAAAACAGCCAAAGACCCTTGGACATAACAGCAATACACAGAAGTTGTTTTCCAGAGATCAAAGGACAAACAACAATATTATTTTCTCTCTTTTGATCACTGACCTAAAACGAATGTATTTTGGGAAAAAAAAAAAAGAAAGCATATTGAGTAATTTAGTAATCAATTAAATATATTTTCAACAATCTTTTAGAGATTATTTGAGCAGTCAGCTTCTCCAAACTACTAGAGTTAGAAAGATTAATGTTGTAGACCACTTGAAAGCTGGCACTCTAATTCTTCTTACAGTATAAACACTCATTTCCTATCCTGTTAATATGTGATTGATGCTGAGCTACTCTAAATAAATTCTCTACCATATTATTCAATTAATATTTTCTACAGTTTAGAAATGGATGATTTAAACTGTGATGCTTCTTTTTCATGAATGCTTGCAATTCATGAAGACATGGAAATATCTGTTTATTATTCCTTGAGACATAGTATCAACCTCTTTATATTTCTGAATGGCTGAATGCCACTAATGCAAGCATTACACTCCACGCAGGTGATTCAGTCATCGCTTTGTATTTAATCATTAATGCATTAGAGCAGCAGGCTGTGCCCAGCATGTTCAGGTGAATGCATGTTGCTCAGAGAGACTGCTGAATTACTGCAGCACTGCAAGGCGGGTGAGAACTGATGGGCACAGAACCACTGAGGTTGGAAAGCACTTCTGGGATGTCCAGGGTAAGCTGCAGCAGGTTGCCCATCTCCACTCTCCTCCAAGGGTGGAGACTCCACAACTGCACTGAGCTACCTGCTCCAATGTTAAATCACCCTCACACTGAAAAAAGTTTTTCCTACATTCAGATGGTGTTTTCTGTGTTTCAGTTTGTGCTGAGACAGTGAACAGGCACATCAGAAGTGAATGTACAAGGCACAGGCAAGGTGAAGATAGGTAGTACTTTAAAAAGAATATTCAAATACATACACAAAAAGTTGGTGTGTAAAAGAAAGTTATGATCCCCTTCTCTACTAAAAGCCTCCCCTCAGCTTTTTCAGTCACCCCAAGACAAAAACATTTCTGGAAAACAAATTATGTTGACTTGATTGTCTTAAGCACATATATGTAAGGACCCATGCATTATAGCTGTTACACATTAAGAACAGCAGCAGCTTGTTGCAACTGCTGTGACAAAGTGACATCTTCATGAACAGGACCCCCAACGAAAAGCCAAGGAAATTTCATTTTTAGGAACGTGGAAAAAATTCTCAATCATTCACAACCACAGATATGAGATAAGATGCTATTAAAACAATAGCATCTTAGTCAATAGTCACTGTTAAGTGGTATTTTTTCCTTCCAGATACACCATTTTTCTTCCACACAAATATTCCTAGATTTGGGGGATATTTACATCTTCTTAGTACCAGAATGAACACTCCCTATGTCTGTGTTAACATCTCAGGAAATGTAGATGTGTGGTGGGTATTGGCCAAGATCCTGGTTACCTTTCTTTTAATTTGAAAAATCTTTCATATGAACAAATTGAGTGATTTTGCCATTATTTACTTTCAATCTGGACCTGGGGCTTAATACAGACAAGCTAGAAAGGTCATGACCCACTGGCAAAGGTATCTTTTATTTTTAAGGCAGATAACTGCTTTTGAAACTGGAAAGCAAAGACAAAGTCATAGTTTTGTTTTATAGAATGCTTTGATGGAGAGGTCTCAAACTATTTGTATTGTACCTTGAGTAACAGTAAGTAGCTGCATATCCTGAAGAAGTACAAGATTAATAAAATAAGCACTAACCATTTCCATTCTGCAGAAATGGAGGAGTACTGATGTTATTTTTATGTTAGACGCTTACGTATTACTTTCCCTACAAAAACAAAGTGAGCATTATTTAACCTGTGACTGAGCAGGTAAAAGATCAAGTGCTACTGCTTTTAAGCTTACTGAACTGGAAGAGGGTCCAGAAGTACTTGAGCAGCCCTGATGCCCTCAAGGCACCACCTTAACAGTAAAATTGTTTACACCTGAGTCTGAGACTAGTGTAAGCAGCATGATGCAATAACCCCAAACAGCAGGTAAGAATTTCTCCAGGAACACAAGAACACTTCAGCACAGAAGGGAAGAGCCAGTTGTTGCAAAACTTTGTCTTCTTGTTTCCCATTCTTCAAATATGTACTTTCTTTATTCTACACTTAATTTGGATCTCTCATTGTATTCCACAACAATTTGCTTGTTTAGCAAGAAGCTGTGAAACAACAGCTTTTTGAATAAGAGAGCAATGTGAGCATCCATATAGTATAGAGTTTGTATTTGTAATTCCAGAAAAAATAAGTATTAGCAAGCTGTCACTCTAAAATATTCATAAAGGTTACAGAGCACAAATCAAGATCTACTCATGTATGTCATTATCCTTGTGTTTCACAACATGAATAAAATATACTAAAGAGATCATAAAGGCAAGTAAATAGCATGAAGCAATGCTGATCATGACAGTATTCTCCATATCCTGAGGATCCAGGGTTCTGACCCTCAGAACATAAGCATGGCTTGTGCTAACATCTGTGTACTAGCAACTGCCAACTCAAGAGGCCAGCACAACTTTCAAGCTTGTCTATGGGTACCTCTACAGACCTAGATTAAAGATCCACTACCTTTACATGACCTACAAGTCAGGGTACATTCATAACAGAGAATCCAAATCAGATTCTTATGTTGAGGCCTCTACCAACTGGCAGAAGACACAGCTCCTGGGACAAAACTCCATCTTCCTCCTCAACAGGTCAGTATTAGTCAACGTGTTGTTCCCTTGCAATATTTATTGTTTGGGAGCTTGCGTAGCAGCAAAAAAAGAACAGGGAATAAGAATAAAGGAGAAATTGACCAAAGCACTTATTTTAAGCATGCAACACACTTTGTGTTTTGAACTTCCCAGTCAGGCATTATCTAAGGTTCATGTTTTGGTTTTTTCCTTAAGAGCACATTATTATAATTTTTTGCTAAATAACTCCACAGTGACGCACACTTCTGTTTTATCTCAAGGTCACGTCCAGTTTAGACGGCGCAGCTGCAAGTGGCTCACAGGAGCACTAACAGGTAGCAAAGGTTCCGTCACACTTCTGAGCCTCCCCGCGGGGACGCGGGACACACGGCACGCACCCGTGGGGCACGGGCAGGCAGCACGCCGCACCGAGCTCTCCCACACGGCGGGGCTCAACGCCAGCTACGAGAATTATAAACATGACGTGGTTATTTGGACCACTGAAGAACATT
This sequence comes from Struthidea cinerea, assembly GCA_013397865.1. NCBI lineage: Eukaryota > Metazoa > Chordata > Aves > Passeriformes > Corcoracidae > Struthidea > Struthidea cinerea. The sequence goes on along the minus strand of VZTI01002652.1, from coordinate 2,357,305 downwards.
AAGTCGTTTCAAAGACAGAGAAGTTATTAAATCAAAGTAACGATGCGCCCTGGCACAACCGCGGCTAGGGAGCCCACAGCGGAGGGGAACTGGCGGCCGCGCACGGCTGTGCGCGGTGACCTGCCCCCGTCCTCCGGGGCCGGGCTCCGTACGGCACCGCGGCCCGCCCTCAGCCTGCCACAGCCCTCTCCCCGCGGCGCCCCCGCCCCATCCCGAGGGGTCACCCCAGGGTCTG
>VZTI01002652.1:2343169-2356833 GCA_013397865.1 Struthidea cinerea | reverse complement strand
CCGGGGCTGCCGGGCGTGGGCGCGGAGCGGTGCTGTGCGGGGCTGGCAGGGATGCTCCGAGGGGAATTTCCGAGCACCCCGGCCTGGGAGCGACAGTCACTCCCCTCTGTTATCCCAGCCTGAGGGCAAACCCCCGGGAACTCCCAGCGGGGCGCTGCCCGCTCAGCCTCTGCGCCCTTAGCTTGGGCATAGAGACACAAGGAAACAGAACACCGAAATGCTTCCCGAAGCGTCTAGGGGGCAATAGGTTAGAATTAAAGGGTACAGCTGCCTTTTCTTCATCCCTAGTTGGGAGTCTTAATTCCAGAAGACAAACTCTGCTGTTTGGAATGTACACCTTGCCTTTAAGCAACCATTAATTTATTGGTCTTCATTCTATCATATAAAGACTATTTAAGTGTTGGAAAATGCTATAAAATTACATACCCAGTATGTTGATTGCAGAGAAGATAAAGGATATGTGAATTACTTGTTCCATTATCCTGCAGTTCCTCTTGATCCTCATTTCTTTAGCCACACTTTAGTAAGAATTAGAATATCTCATTTTATCAAGTATTACTTACTCTACTGTGAAGGACAGATAGCACAACATTTCAGTCTTGTAAAATCTTAAGTATTTTATGTACAGAAGACGTGGGATATATAAATGTATTAATGTTTGTAAAGTATGTGAAACTCCTCTGGTGACACTTACTATTGAATCATTCTTCATATGAATACATTGAATATATTCTTCCCATGATAGTGGAAGCATGCTATTAGAGCAGTAGCAAAAGCAGAAGATCCAGTAAATGCATTGGAACAATGGACTGAGGACATAAAACAGTGATGTGGAAGAGAACTGAACTGATTATTTTTACATGCTGATGAAAGCTCCATTCCTAATTACAGCTGTAAGTTGAATAGCATTGAAATTACAGAAACTCTGAGCAGTCTTGAGAAGCGGAGTGGCTTTGTATTAAGAGATTGCAAGAGTCTAAATTAAGCTGTTATGTGTTCTTTGAGTCCTTTCATCACCAGCCGTATTTAGAAGGCTAAAAACACAAGCCATGGGGCAAAAGGCGGAGCTTAAACTAGGGATAAGGTAGGCCAAATCCATATATTGGCACCCAATTAAAAAAGAATGTTTCTCTGTAGAGCTCAGTTTGATACAAAGAAGTCATCTGCAGAAATGGAGGTGGATGATGCAAACTAAATCAGGGAACAAAAATCAGGAAGTAATCTAGCAAGTATGAACAAATAAATATCAACAGAAATCTGCTGCCAAATCCAAACAATTAGCCAAAACAGGAGGAAAACTGAGTGGTGCTCAGGCCATGCCTCCAACAAGTGGCAGAATGCAGACGCTCAGGCTTCTGCCTCTGGGAGAGGAGATCGGGGCAGTAGTTTTGTTTTTGCATTCCCAGTCCTCCTCCCTGCTCCCACTAAAAGGACTGTTTCAGCAGAGTGCCTTGTAGGAAATCCTCCAGGGAGATCGCCAGTGACGATAGGAGCAATGAAACTGACTGCATCCCCACCTTCAACTTCATTCGATACACCTCTCTCCTCCCCCAGCTTTTTGAGGAAATGCATCGTTCTTGTAAGCCTGGCTTCCTGCAGGGTCTGCATGTGAATTGTTTCTTCAGATGGCCTCACCATTAACAAACTTCTTTCTGGTAATTCTTGCTCCATGCCATGGAAAGCTCCTTAGCTTCCATAGATTTTAAAGGCTTCACAGCAGATCTCAAGGTGCCGGTCCCTCTGATTTCAGTGCAGAGAAGGATGCGCTTTCAGGTAGGATTTCAAGGGAAACTAAAAGCAGAATTACACTGTCCGCTAGGCTTTGCATTTCAGAAGGTCAGGCCTTGATGAGGGGTGCTTACACGGGCACACCAAAAAGATGGAGTTCAGTTTTCTCATAGCCCATCTCTCCACATGGGCTGTCTTTACCATGTTAAGGTATTAATTCCTGGGGTTAAACTGTCCACGGGTGAAGCAGCACTAGGACACATATACATACATCCCATTTTAAATAGAATGGAACTTGAATAGGATTAATATTCTGCCTAGGAAAAAGAAACTGTTCTTATTAGTTCCCTTAATATTATTTAGACAACTTTTAACATCTCTGGTTCTCTGTTAATATTTTACAAAATGTATGGCTGACAGTAGTGCATACCTTTACCTGCACTATGAGTCCTTTGCGGATACAATTGTTAGGAATATTTTGCAAAAGGAATTGTGAGATGGCAATGAAAGACTTTTGGTCTTGTGCATTTTTTCAAGCTCTTTGCTTTGTAACACTATTGCTGGCCATTCAAATTACAGTCTAGCTAGCCATATATATGACAGTAGATAAGATTAAACAAATCACCCAAAAATGAAGGCATTTAAATTAGTTTCTCCAAAACTGAGGATGCTGCTAGGTGTCCCATGCGGTTCTCGAGTTCATGAAGCACACTATGGGCTAAGTCCAGTTTAAGGTGGATACAAGAGTATTGTATCGGCCTAACACTGATAGCAAATATTCCTCTTCAGAGCACTGTTGAGGTGGTAGAGGACACTGCAGAGTTGATCTGTGTTGCAGTATAACCTTTCTTCTTCTCAAGACAACAAGCTGGGGCCACATGCTGCTCGACAGACCTCATCAGAGCACTTTCTCAGTACACGACTGGGGACATCTGCCCAAAACACTGCTCTGGATTTCCGTGGAGCAGGTCTCTAACAAGTCAGGCCTTTCTAAGACACAGGAGGAGTGCTGACAGTCACAGATTCAATTAGCAATGGTTCTGTCAAAGAGAAATTTTGCTTATGGGTGAAATGTCTGAAGACTGCTTGTGTGGTACAGCTGGAGTTTTGAGAAAAGGCCAAGCAGTAAAAAGACATGGGGGAAAAAACCAGCCCTGAAATGCCTTCTCCTTGCCTGGCCCACAGCCAGGCTGCCCCTCTGGTGTAACTTAGGGCATCCTGGGGGCTGCTCAGCATTATGCTGCCTGTCAGTGTCTTTAAAGAGCTATTATGGCTGCTGGAAATCTCTACAATGAAGGAAGACTTGAATAAGTCCTTCCCTGCCAACACATCCAGTGCCAGGCAGCAGCAGGAGGGTGTTTCTAGCATGACTTCATGCCAGAGGTTCTCTGTACACTAAACAGTCTGGCAAAGTACACAGACCAACAGAAACAGATTAATCTGGACTAGCATGATCAAATTGATCTCATAGAGCATTTGGTATGCTTTTAAGGCAAGTGTTTGCCTATCAGCTGTTTTGTGCAATCCACTGTTCAGTATGAGGAATGGTGCCAAAACTACTCAAGCATGAGCCGAGTTGCAAATTTTTCAGTTACACACACGGTCCTGTGAGTTTACTAAGGAGATACCATTTTATATGGAACCTGAATTCAAAATTGAGGCCAAACTCACCTCTGTAGCTCCAATGCACTTCCTTGGGAAGTTGGCATGAATGTTTTGTGGTAGTGTCCATGATGGAGTAAGAAATAAAGTTCGGTTTATGACGGTTCAGGTGTACCTTACAATAGATTTTCATAGTAGAATGAATTGTATGCCACTGACAGTATTCCCTTATTTTCATAATCAGGTAGGCTCAAAAGGGTCTAATTGTTGTGTAAACAAGATGAGGTATGATTTCTAGGAACATCCATCTATAAAAATGCAATAGTCAGAGTATTAACATTAACCACTTTGCACTTAAGGAAGATACTGCATACTTAATTGACAAACAAAATAATGCTGATGCATTTCCAGCAACCTACATGAAGATATAAAGGGTTTATTAGAGTTTTAAGAGATACAAGAATAGCCTTTCTGAAAGCAAACAGGGAATCACAAACTGTATGAAAGCCATTAGATTAATCATTTTCGCCTCCTTTTCTCGCCTCCTTTTCTGCCTTCTTTTATTCAGCAGGGTCAGATTTTCAGGGTTGCCAGGCCTACTTTAGCACATCTGTCATCCCTGCAGCTGCACTGAGTGGACATCAAAGCAGCTGTGCAGAAACCCAAACTTCACTATTTTATTCACTGAAGGTGTTACCAGCCCCCAGGCTCATGCATATCCCTGTCATTCCCAGCAGCTTCTGAGGAAGCTTGCTCTGTTTTCTGAAATACCTAAGATCTTGAAGTCAGACCTTGATCTTCCCAGCTTTACCTGAGCTTTCCCAGAAGAGCTCTGCAGGTGGGCAGGGAACAGCCTTTACAGCACATCCCAGTGCTCTCAGCCCAGAACAGCAGGCACCTCCATGGGGACGGGGACATCAGCTCATAGGTCAGAGTCCAAATAAGGAGGAGCCATGGGTAGGCAAAGAGGACAATGACCTGGATTGAGCTTCAAATAGATCCACTGGGCCACTGGAGAGGAGGGTGTCCCAGGTGAGGCCCAGGACCATGACAGTGTCTCAGCTGCCCATGGAGCATGTTTCTCCATGCAAGTGGTGGATTTAGAGCAATAGGTTTCACATAGCTTATGCTTTATGGGATCAGCATGCTTTAAAACAAAATCTCAGATCAGAGGGGCCTACAAGCAGGAGCTTCCAGAAGGGAGGCAACAGCTTTGTCCTGGTTTCCCTGCCTGTGCTACTGCACAGGTCCACAGTGCCTTCCTCTACCCTTCCTGCCAAACTCTGCCTTTGGTTTTCTTGAACCCAACCTGTGTTAACAGGCTGGTTCCATACTTGTCTATCTTTTTTTAATCCCTAGTTGACCAGACACCAACAAGTGTTTTTTTTAAAGCATGGATCAGGACTGCATTGTCAAAACAGCATGAATGTCAAAGCAGCAATCATGACTCCAGCTTGCAGTAGCAATGCCTGTAAAGGTTCATCCTGATATTTGTGTAAATCATACTGTAGCAAAATCTAGATCCGTCTTGTTAATGAAAATAATAATTGTTCAGAGTTTGACTGTAGGCACTGGTTAGGCAAGTCTTCTCAAACTCTACAGATGTTATCTGGAAAATTAGGGAGCTGCAATTGTACTCAGTTTCTGGACAAGCATGAGGAGGAGGTCTATTAATTCATCAAAGCTCCTTGTGAGAGGGTCTAAATCCTTTTCTGGAGGCCAGCATAGAAGGAATTAACTTTTTTCTTCTTCTGTAGAAATTATCAAAACTGCCTACCCTGCATGGAGGGAAGAGGCAGCTGTAATGAATTATTTATCTGCAACGCACTGTAAGAGGGATGTGCCATGATTTGTTGTAGAGCTGGACAGGAAATGGTTGCCTTGTCCCAAAAGATTTTTGAGATTAAGAATGTGTTGCTATTCCACACCAGGATAAAACCAAAAGCCCTTTACAAGATCTTAGAATGGGAGAGGGAACACAGCCCACCTACAAATCCCTCTGATCAGTCATATGTGTAGAAGTCTTAGAACACCTGAGAAGAAAGTTTGGTAGAGAGTTCATCAGATCCAAACCATCCCATTCAAACCTCCACATCCCTGGGAAGTGCCTTAGGGAGACCAACATGCAGGAGCAGGGACATGAGCCTTGTTGATCTTATGTGAATGCCATCACTGCTGAGCCAGGTTGGGGCTTAGGTCTTGGCTTTTCGTGCTGTTCATTTCACTCCAGCAAAAGAGTTGTGACTGGTTCTACCTGATTGCTTAGTCCTCATAGAAGCAACCCATTGTTTATACTGACTTTTCCATTTTTAGAGCTAAATGCTGCAGAGCTGAATGATCTTTTGTAAAATTTTTGCCTCTAGATGGGAAATCTCCTCTTTTAAAAAGCTTACTTGGAAGTGACTTTATTTTCTGAATAATTTCCCCCATGTGCCTCATAGGTAAGAAGTTTTCTCTAGTGTGTTTTTTTTCCAACACCCCCAGTTTAGGCACTTAGCCTGACCATACAGAAGTGCTATGCTATATTTTTAAGGGAGGCTGAGAACTGATTCAATAGATACAACATAGCAGAATCTTCAGAAGTTGAATCTATTCCATCTAAAATCATTGTCTTGTTCCATAAAAGGAACAAGAAAAGCTTTGCCGTATCTTCATTACAGCTGTAGAAGTTCATACTTGACATAGTTTCTCCCCAGGGTACAACTGTGGTAAGAAAAAAAATTATGCTGACTGAAATAACTTGAATGTATCTTCATTAAAAACATATGGTCTTTTTGGTTGTAGGTATGAGTTTGTGAGGCTGGGTACCTCCTGAGATTTGTGAGGAGATGTGGCAGATCAGATTGATCCTTTTCCTGGCACCAGGAGAAGGATGCGAGAAAAGCACCAAGTGTTTTCTTTGGTCTTTGTAGAGACAGAGCAAGCAGAAATAAAAAGTAGTGCAGCAATGATTTCAGAACATTTTGCAAATAAGATATACTTTTAGTCTTTTTGAACACTGAGACATGGAAAAGGAATGCCTGGTTGAGAAATACTTTGAGCCACATGAGCCATATTCAGTTTCCATAAGTGTGCAGAGAGCACAGGCTAGCTGAATTTCAGTTTAATCCAGCTAAATTCCAGCCTAGTCCAGCTAACAGCCATGTGTATGCAGGATGTTCCAAATCCATTACTTCCTCTCAATTCCCCGGAGGCTCTCAAAAGTTTCAAGAGTAATGTTGCTAGGATCTGAAACCTTCTTAGTCAGATGTTTAGAACTAAATGTGTTTAGTTAAATTAATGCTGGTATAGGAGACTTACACTGATGAGTCAGATGGCCAGTCTGTCTGAACTATCAGCAGAGTTGGATTCAAAGAGGACCAATGCAGAACAAGCCCTGAGACTGACAAATCCAGCAAATAGGAGCAACTGGTGACACTGCTTGTACGTCATGTGGCCACTGGTGAGGCTCAGGCTGCAGGTGATAAAGACTTTAGGACACAAATTGCAGGCTGGCAGTGACCACAGATCTGGGTGTCCCTGTCTGGATGTGACTGATGCCAACAACATCTAGATATGCCATCATACCATCATCTTTTTATTAAATACAATGGACTTCAAATTTAGGAAATTTTTCTTCAGAAAAACAGGCCAAAGCCGTGCTCTTCCAATTCTTGAAAGCACGGCCATCTGCCTCTGGCGTGGGTGAGCTCTATTGCAGGCCTTCGATCGCAGGTGATGGACACAACAACATCACAGATGACTCTGACAACCTGCAGACGGGATGTAATGTTTTTATTCTTGTATGGGTTTATTTTTTTCTTTCACATTTATAATTACACCAGACTTGTCATAGCCATTTTCTTGCATAACTCTTGCTGCAACAATTCACACATGTAAAGTCCCAAATCAGATTACCAAATCTATTTGATTTGGTACTACATTTGAAAGGCAACCAGAAGCACCAGGTGGTCCATTTCTTAAGTGAGACGTGACATTAAGAGTGTTCATCCTGTCCTGTCCCATTTTTTTTAACTTTCTGCCTAGTCACATTGAAATGAAAGTCACAGTGCTCACAGTGCTGGTTACAATTACAAAATTTTACGAAATCTTGGACCTATTAGATGTCACCCTGTTACATGCACTGTTTGGGGTCTAGCCTGTCTAGCATGAGAAAATGGGTTTGATAGCTCATTGGTGTCGTGTACCTACTACACTTTTACTCGGCTGGATTTCTAAAGGGAAAGATAGATTATTTTATTGATAGGCTTTTAACACTGTTTGATAATTATCATTGGATTTGATACACTTGGATGTTGAAGAAAATGTCATTCCCCATAAATTGTGTAATTTATAAATCTATAAATGTCTGCGTATTAAAAATAATTATACCAATATCTATGCTTAAGATATGGATCTAATACTAGAGATTGCCAGGATTAGAAACTGTTTCCATTATCTGAACAGTAACTGGGCAAAATCGGATCTGAGTAGTCATTAAAAAATTTACTGATATTTTTATCTATTTTCAACTACCACTCTAAACTTTATAGTGTTTAATCTAGCTTACTTGTTAAAGGAACATAAAAAGAGGCATTAGGAATGTAGATTTAGTGTAGCACAGCCATTAAGATGAAGAGTAATGGCAGGAAAGCCTTAGCTCTCAGATTCTCCTGCTATACTAATGTCACCAAAATCATATTACTGGGTTACAGGTGGTTTTCATTGGCTGTGGGGGCAGAAGGAATGGTTCCTTTTGCCCCACAGAAGCAGGTCTCCTGATCCACTGAATTCACACGAGTGTAATTTTATGCACACCCACAGCAGCATGAATTGATGCATTGCAAAGGTCTTTGTTCTCTGTGTAAGGCCGCAAGCACCCAGGTTTGGTATGTCCCCCATGCTGGTCAGTGTAGGGGTCTCACTCTAAGGTCAGGGCCATGGGCCAGACTGATTGAGTTAGACCTGTTAAACACTTTCATAAGACATAATATACCATCCTGGTTAAAAATGCCATGTTTTTCNTTTATTTTTATATTTTTTGGGCATCTTTTCATTGGTTTTTTTTTTTTTTTTTTTTTTTTTTGTTACTATTTGCAACACTATGCTTTCTGATGAAGCATAGTAAAAAAGAGCTGTTTTCCAGGTGGTGGGAAGTCTGCTAGGCTAGTAGAAAAGAAACTGACTGGATTTGTTCCTGTGTTTGTTTGTTTACTTAAACTGCTGGTTTTCAATCTGCTGATCACCAGTGGCTGTTGTCTTTTAAGGAAACAAAAACACAAGAGTACCAAAATTGTTTATGAAAAGCTCTTTTGTGGACCAGTGGTCTAAAGTTTTTCAGTATAAAGGAAGCCTTGTCCAGTCTACAAAAAGGTCTCTGGACTGTATCTCCATCTGAGATTTTACATTCTGTGCGAGAGTAAATTGGCTTTAACAGCCAAGGAAGATTTACATATTGTACAGCTGAGGGTTACTTTGTTTGCTTGGCTGGTGATCAAGAACAGCAAAAGGCTTCCAGATAAAGCTAAACTACAGTAAGACACTGGCTCTGTGAAGCATCTTTTCCCTATATAATTCCCAGAATTATTTGAGGCACATTTTAGAGATGTGGTTAAGTAGTCGTGGAATAACAGATACTGTTATGATAGGGAGGAGAATGATTTGTCATTTGGTTCACCTTTCTTTATCAGGGTGACTTTCCTTGGCCAAAGACTCCTTAGTTCACTGATATTAGGAAAAGTCATGAAAAAACAGTGGTTGAGATGGAGTGAATCACATAAACATACAGCTGTATGTAGCCATATATTGCAAATAGAATAAGATGTGTGACCCCTAAACTCCAGTCACCTCTTAATGATAAACTGGTAACAGCCATGTCTCATTTGGGGTTTCTCTCCTTACCGACTTCTCTTCAGTCACCAGGGATTTGCAAGCGTTCTTGGGGGTTCCTTGGAACTTAGGCTGACAGAGCAGTGCAGGACAAATCGTAAGTATGATTCTTAGCTGTTAGAGACAGCTCCTTGGAACTCCAAAGAGGTGTTTGCATTTTGTAATTCTGACTGCCAAGATTTTTCTTAGAAGTAGTAGTCTGTTCTCCTCTGCTTGTAATCTGTACCCTTGTTTGCATAAACCACAGTTCCAGGTTGTACCAATAAATAAAGGAGAGGGACACTTTTAAAAGGAGATTAAAATATAGGAATTGGGTTGCATATTTTTGTTTTCTAGCTTACTGCTGGCTACTTGCATGGTCAAAATAAACTTGGATATGCAGCTCATACCATAAAACAGAGTCGTTGGTTTGACCCTCAGCAAAGTGTTCCCTGTGCTGTAATTCCAAGCAGTAACTTACTAAACCTGTTCCGCTTGGGAAGCCAGATACCCAAGCAAGCCTGGGTTCTTGCCTAAGCTTGGTTTTCAAAGAGGTGTGATTTTCTGTTATCAGTTACCTATCCAAAGAATATGAAATCTCTACATTCACATATGCCACCTAGGAACAGTAATTTAACAACTATTTTTCCTCTTGGAAGCCTTCCAAATCAATATTTTTGTTCTGTTTCAGGCAAAATGGAAACACATAAAAAATTACTTTGTTCATATCCCTTTGTAGCCTGTGGCCCTTTGAGCAACAGTCAGTAGGCAAAAATTAATATATGACTGAAAGAGAATGATCTTTCTGAGGTTTCTGATGGTGGCTGAGGAAAAAATAAGGCCAGGAAATAGTAGTTTCATAATTTATGATAAATTATATGGTGGTGGGTATCTACTGAGTCCAGTCTGGAATATTTTGTTCCGATGGCAGTGAAAACTGCAGCTTGTGCTCTTACCTCTAGCTGCCAAATCTAAAACCTGTTTCCAACTGCTAGGCATCAAATTGAGCATGTGTGAGACACAACTCTTGGGATTAATGTTAAATGAGTGAATCTTAGACCTTATCTATCATTTATTTGTCTCATGTGTGCACCCATGGATATCACAGGCATTTTTATTTAATTATTCAAGAATTGGCACGTGACTTGCATTAGGTCCTTCCTCTGGGTATCTTGCTGACAGAATCGTGCAAAGGAGCAATATCTAATCCTCATACAGCTAAACTGTTTGTGAAGAGAAAGATCCTATTAAACTGGCCCTGTCATGTGAGTGGAAGTCACACTTAATACTAAGTACTGGTTCTTAAGACAGAATATAGTTGTGCTCATACCACCAAATTGATTCAGACTGCCATAAAAGAGTTGTAAGGTTTCATCTTAATTTCAGAGTAAATCTCTGTGTATTCAGTCTGTGTCATTTTGATGGATACAGGACTGTGCACTGCTACAAGGCCAGCACGTGTATTTATTTATTCAGGAAAATATATGTCACTAAAACATTCATTATAAAAGACTTAGTGTTCTCTAATGGTCTGATCCAGTATCACTGAAATCAATGAAAATCTTTCTTTCCATGTTGGTAGTGCAGGAGCATGCCAGCAGTATAGAAAGCATTCCTCTGGCCTAAAGTGCCTGGCACAAATGTCAAAATCATTAGGAAAATAAAAGGCTGACAGACGAGCAACCCCATAGACATGCGACGAATTTGGAGGCAACTGAAAATACAGATGTTTTCTAAGGTTTGTATGTGAAACATATGTTCTGAGAAAGATGGGTTATTCTGGCTATATGTCTATGCTCATTTGCAGTATTAAGAAAAAAAAAACAAACCAAAGTGTAGTAGCAGAGGAGTTTGTAAAATGCACCTTTAAGACAGCTGCAGAAAAGAGCTGGTTAGTAGTTTACTTGCCTTTAAAATTCAACTTGCAAAACAAAGTTGATTGATTCACATTTGCATTAATTTTACCAGCTTTTGCTTTATTTTGCTTTAGATAGCACCCTCAAAAAAAAAAAAAAGGTGGCAGAAGTGTTATTTCTTGTTTTTTAATGATTGACCAGCGTGCAGTATAAATGCTTATTTGGTTTCATTACTTTAATGAAGAACTGCAAACCACATATTTTGGTTGCAACTAGTTTCACATGAGTACTTCAACCCTGGGAATTTTTAGGGCTATCCCATGAAGTGAACCAGCCCAAGGGACATGAGCCATACCACTATATACAGAACAAAAATGTGCCTGTGTGCATGCACAGCCATGAGCTTCTAGCATTATTGTCCTTTGCCAGTACAGTCAGGATATGACATGTGACCAAACACTTCTGTCTTGGGAAGTCCCTTCCTTTGGATGTTCACTGGGGGGAACACCCACCTCCCTGCCAAGGAGGCTCCTGCCCCCATTTAGCTGTTGACCTGTTGCCACAACATCATCACAACTTGCCTGCCCAGCTTTTGGGAGTAGTTTCCCAGGGCTCCCACCAACCTCTGCTGAAGCTTCCGTCAGCAGTGGCTTCCCAGTCCCTCAGCAGAAGTCTTCAGAAGAAAGCCTTAAGCAGAAGGGCACCTGAGGGGATGGAAAGTATTACAGAGAGTAACAATCTTCTATGCTGCAGACTTTCTGACTTGAGACATCATCTTCTCTCTGTGTTTGTTTTACCCAGCAAGCATCCAACAAAGACAAACAGCTGTTGGTGTCTGAGGCTGGCTTCCAGACAGGGACCCAGTGCATTTCACAGGTCCCCTTGAGGTCTGTCTCCCCCGGACCCATAATTGATTCTTCACCCCAAAGTCCAATACCCAGCAGAAATCCAGGGCAAAAAGAGACTTGCCCAAAATAAAAGACCTGTCCACAAATAAATAAAATCACCTTCACGTAAATCTAGATGTCATTCCTCTCCACATTGCTGTTATGCTTTCCCAGTCACAAATGGGAAAAAAGTCTAAATTCAGTTCCTTTCTCCACTTTGATACCGTTATTTCATCGATGGGAACATAGCAAATCTTTTTTGTGCAAGTATCCAAGTAAAAGACCCAGGAATCTTCTTGTCCTTTTGCCGGCATTAGTCTTTGGTCAAACCCAAGCATCTTTCTGAGCTTTAACAGGTCTTGAGGTTTTGCATGTGGTGAGATTTGTTGCAAACTGATTTAATATGATGCAGTTTTTTAGCCATAAGTACAATGAAGACCGAGAGAGCTAGATGAACTGAGAGTCTGGCCCTAGAGGCTGTAAGAGGCTTCATATTGTCTAGGAACATGTGAAGGGAGCTGGGAGTCAACGGAGTGGCCGCCCAGAGCCTCTGCAAGGGAAATCCGAGCACCTCTGTAGTTTGAAAGGGAAGAGGTGCTCCTCTCAAGACTTTCTTTGTTTTTAAATTTTACCTCGCAGTTTTCTGTCAAAACCAGATTTTTGACTAAATCAGCCACATCAGGAAAAGGAATGGGAAGGAATGAATGAATGACGAATAAATACAAGCAAAACCCGCCTCTTTTTTGCGGCAATCTTGCAAAGAACAGGGCAGAAGACAGGCACACTTCTTTCAAAAGGGGATCTTAGACTCATGCCATGACCATTCCTGACCCTTCCCGTAAGAGGAAGTTTCCCTGCTTTGCCTTCTCTGGGTTTCTCCCCTTCTGCACCAACTCTCCCCGAGCCCATGGATGTGTCTTTTTAAATGCAAAATGAAGAAAAGGTCGGGAGCATGTGGCAGCCCCTCCACGCACCCACCGCACCCAGGGGAGTTGGTAGAGCCGCTCACTGCCCTGCCCTGCCCTGGGGGAGCGGCGCTCTCCGCTAGCTCCCAGCTGCTCCCGCCCGCTGCCTCGGCCCGGTCCGACACCGAGGCAGAGGCACTCCGGGCCGGCGATTTTCCCTGAATCCTCATAAATAAAACCATACATAAAGTTGCAACAGAAAAAGCAGCGGAACTGCACCGCAGCGGTCCCGCATGAAAGGACACCTGGGTACTCCGCCGACCGCAGCTTCCAGCCCAGCCCCGACGTCCCCGCGGGCCCCTCCGTGGGGGCGGCGGAGCCTCACTCAGGGCCGCCCGGGACAGCCGCGGGCGTGGCGGCGGGGGCGGCCAGCGCCTCCCGCTCCCGCTTCTTCTGCTTCATCCGGCGGTTCTGGAACCAGACCTTCACCTGGGCGTCGCGGAGGCGCAGCGAACGGGCCACCTCGAGGCGGCGGGCCCGCGACAGGTACCGGCTGAAGTGAAACTCCTTCTCCAGTTCCGTGAGCTGCCGGGTGCTGAAGCTGGTGCGTGCGGGGCAGGCGGGAGGTTCCCCTCCGCACGGCGCCGCACCGCCTGCAACGCCGAAAAACACCGCGCTTCAGCAGGAGCAAGGGCAGGGGGAGGAAGCGGGGCGGGGGTCGAGGCAGGAGACGGGCAGAGGGGAGCCGGGATGGGAGCAGCCCCCCCCCGCTCCCGGCCGCCGCACTCACTTCTCCCGGACGGGCTCCGCTTCGCTCGCATCCACTCGAAGGTGCGGGG
>VZTI01002652.1:2325918-2343112 GCA_013397865.1 Struthidea cinerea | reverse complement strand
TCGGGGTCCGGCGGCGGCGGGCGGCCGCTCCCGGGAAGGATGGACGTGGCGTAGCCCGGCAGTCCGGCTCCCCGGGACAGCCGGTAGCCGGTGCCCAGCGCCGCGGGGGGAGCGGCCGCGTACCCCAGCGCCTGCCGGGGGGGCGCGGCGCTGGCCGTGGTGCCCAGCGCCAGGAAGGCGGCGTCTCCTCTTTGGGGGTACGGGCCCTGCGGGGCCCCGCGGCACAGCCCCGGCGGAAAGGCGAGAGCAAAGTACCCCAGGTCCATGACCCACGGGGCAGCACCGCGCCCCACCGGGGCAATATTGCCCTAATATAGGCCCCGGAGCGGGGCGGCACGTCCCGCCCCGCGGCCAATGGGAGCCCGGAGGGGGGAGTCCGCGCCGGGGGTCCCGGACGCCGCCAGCTTCCCTGTACACGCCCGGCTGCCCAGGGCCGGCGCGGGGCTGCAGGTGGGCAGTCCCGCCGCGCCGTCCCGGGATTCCCCCGGGACAAGCCGTTCCCCCTGGATTCGACGGAGTCGCCGCACACTTGGGACGTTTGCCGGGAGTTTGGAAGGTGAGTGAGCCGGCGCTTTCCCGCTATCCGGGCTCCCGCCCAGGGGCAGCTCTGCGCTCTCCCTTGCCCTGCTGCCGGCCAGCTCCTGGAGGTCCCCACGGGAGCCCACGCGGGCACACCCAGGTGTCCACGCCCGGAGGCTGGGGCGAGGGGCGGGATGCTACTGCACCTCATGGCACTTAATGGTCTCGTTCCATTAGATAAGTGCTCTGCAGCCTCTCAAAAGTGAATCCCCTCACCGTTAACGGGCTCACACCGTTATGGTGGTCACGTTAATGGACTTTTATTTTTCCCTTGGCTATTCGGCATTGTTTGCTGAGTGTTTGCAGCTGACGGAGAGCACCAAGTTGGTCTACCCAGCCAAATCCTCCCACTCTCTCTTGATTTTCAATCCCCCAGAATGGCAGGAAACAGCAACAAGGTGAAGTAGGTGAAATCTGGACTCCCGAAGTGATCATCTTTCCCTAAATGTCTCCAAGTGACACTTGACCATCCAGTCTGAGCCACGCTGATGTTTGATTTGGATAATGATGAGTGTCATCCAATGCCTCAGCTGATAACCACGTGTTAGTGCAGTTCAGAACGGCAAAAGGGTGTGCTGGGCAGAGCACACTTGGGCTTTGGTGACTTGGGACTGGACAGACAAGGAACACAAAGAAGGGGTACATCATGCTGCTTTGAATTAGACCTGCAACCTTGTAATTCTTAGTAGGTGGACGTGGAGTCAGCTGGAAAATGCAAGGGTTGTACTTTATTTAAAAACATATTTTATTTCCAAATAAAAGCATGAAATTTATATACCTTCATCCATCATCTAGTGCCTTCCACTCAACAGCTCAAGGAACTCTACAAGGTCTTGGCCAAAGTGCCATTTTCTGTGGTCAGGAAGAGGCCACAAATTTTGCAAGGACCGAGCATGGTGCCAACCTCATGAAGGCAGCCAGAATCCCCAGAGAAGGAAAATTCCACTGGGTCTCCTGCAGATTTCAGAGGGCTGGACTGGTGACAGGAAAAGGATATCAAGGGGAGACGTAATCAGACCATTTCACTGACTCAGCATCATCTCTTTCCCACGGAGATTTGTGCTCTGCAGCTCAGCTCCACCATTACACCCAGCTGATGAATTCAGAGCAGATCTATTTGGGTTTTTTCCTGCAGGGGCCCTGAGAGGACACGTTGCTGGGACAGGCATACGCAAGTCTGCAAAGGTATGGGAATGTTTCCCTTCATAAGGACTCTGATCAGCAACAGGGGTTCCTATCAGCTGCGCTTTCTCCCCAGCTAAGACTGCCCATCTACTGTAAAACAACTGTTACAGAGCAAAGGCTGGCTATACAGATTATGTCTTCGAGATGCTTGAACTTCGAGTCTACAGACACAGCAGTCACTGAAAGCTCAGAGCCCTGAAGCTTGGTGTTCTCCTGACACAGACTTGTTCACTCTGATGGGCTGTGCTGCCCTGATACCCTAATAATGGAGTATCACCTAAATTTCTATTTTCAGAGGATGCGGGTATAAATTAGAAGAACAGTTTAAATCAAATACACTTTGTCAGGAAACATATTTTGAGGAAGGGGTTAAATTCTGGATGATGCAAACTTGCTCAGCACTCCCATGGCAATCAGAGCAGTTTGGAAGATGTTATCTTCTGAAAATCAGAAGCCTGGGAACACAAGGTTTTCTCTTTAGCAGAGAATGGCAGTCCATGCAGGAGAGCATCTGTGCTCTTCAGTCTTCCCTGCTGTAAAAATTCCTGCCTGCAGGGAAGGAAAGAAAATTGGCTCCAAAGCAGGGCTGCTGCATTACTTGAGTCTCGTGTTTGGAGAATGCAACTGGTTTAATTACACCTAAGACTGTTTTAAATGCTAGAAGAGCTGTCTAGGTTCACACCAACATACATCTTTCCATTTACCCAGCCGATTCTGTTAAGAGTTTCTTGTTCATTGCCTGTTTGTTTTGGCAGGACTGTTCAAGGGTGACAAAAGCAGAAATCAGTGGCTAAATACAGGCGAAGCATCTCTTATTGATGCTCTGGCTTTTGAGGGAGGGCTTCTCCTACATGCAGGAATTTCACAGTGTTCAGACTTAAATAGTTAAGTTCCAGTGATACAGAATAGACTGACTGCATCTGGTTTTTTACAAGGAGTCTAACGGGAAAGACAAAGGACTCCTTGGAAGTTAACAGGAGGAGGAAGAAACGTGGGAAAAAGAAGAACATGAAGAGCATGATGCTGTCAAAGAGTTTGAGAATGGCTGGGAGGTTTAGGGATGTCTGTGTGAGCACAAGACGGGAGCTGCTGAGGCAAAAACCTCTGTGAGAACAACGGACCAAATGATTCCTTGTGTCACCATGTTTCTGGAAACATGTGGGCCTCTGCAAAGCCTGAGAAAGCCACTGTGGAACCAAGACATGATGTAGGAAAAAGTCCAGCCAAAAAGCCCTGAGTCCCGCTGGTTGCAGACGCCAGCAACTCACCTTAGGGCAGCTGCTTGAGCAGCGTGTGTGTTGAAGGCAATGGCAGCCCTGAGCCACAGACACTGCTTTGAGAGTGGGACATGTGGCCTTTCTCCCTAGAACAAGAGTCCACGCTCCACCCTCTGTGCTTGTCACAATAACTAACACACAGGAGATCCAACAGATCCCTCCCCAGCCCCTAGACATGGAAGGTCTGGTTCAAGCATTACCTTGTCCTTACCCCTCTGCTGCTACAACACTGCCAGCTGGGGAAAGCTGGTTCTCAGTGGTGAGTGGGAATGTATATCCATGGTGTGGAGACAGCTAGGGTGTGGGTGGGCATCCTGAAGGGAGGTAAGCAAACACTGGGCATTTAAGCAGTGGCCCTGTTAGCACAAACAAACCACCAAAGCCTCCTGGGAGAAAGGCTATTAGAGGAGGAGGGGAAGCTCTTGGGAGTTTATTTTGTAAAATGTGAATAAAACTAGGGATGAACAGAGACTCCAGGGCAGAGATGGGGAATTGTTCTGGCACTGCAGGGGAGCCAGCCTCAGCTCCCACACTAGCACAGCCTTTTGAGGCAGTCACAGCAATCCTCAGGAAGGTGTGTTTCCCTCTGCCATCAATATTTCCCTGCCACAAGTTCCCCTTTCCCAGATGACCCCTGAGGCAGGGACCTCTGTTCTTCCAGTATGTAGGATTAACTACAAAGACCCTCTATATGGACACAGAGAAGAGGAAAGTCTATCCCTCCTTCTGTAAAGATTTGCTCTGAAGAGTGATTCCGCGTTGGCCCCTTGCCGTGTAAAGCCCTGTTTCCTGTCCCATGGCTGTGAATTTGGTGGGACGGAAATCTTATACATATTGATAACCCAGAGGTGTCAAGGTAAGCCGTGCTGCTGTGTGCAAAACAGAGGTGTCAACAAGTTTGCAGCCAAGATTTCTGTCTTGTCTAGCCTTTCTTGCTCCCAGAGATCCTAAAATGTGGCCCAGGTTTCTTGGAGAAAAGATTGAGGCTGTATGGTGTTGCCTACCACTCCCAAAGCTTCAGCTGTTGCAAGAAAAACTGCACATCAGCAAATAAAAAAATAAACCCTAGTGTTCAAGTTCTATATTCATGTGTATTTTTACCCAGAAGATGTCCATCCTGTCTAGTACCAATTCCTTGCTGTTTTCACTCAGCTCTGTGCTTATTGTCATTGCAGCTGAGCCTTTCTGCAATTCATCCCAGAGAGTTTGGAAATCTTCGGGACCCTGGGCTCCAAAAGCAGAGACAAACACTCACCTCTGCTCCTGCGCAGCATCTACAGACTCCTGGGGATGTGCAGGCACAGAAGCCTCAGTATGTCCCATTTTGTATCTCAGCCTTTGTGACCAGAGGGGTTCAGTCCTGCCCTGTTAGTCCATGGCTCTCAGGCTCTGGAACTGCGTTCTGCTTCTGCTGGATGGGGTTTCTGCTCAAGTCCCAGCTGGCTAAGGCCCAAGCAGAAGTAGGAGGAACCACTGACGAGTAAAAAGTGCTCTTTCTGTGATTGATGACCCTTAATAGAGCCAGCCCTCTCACTCCCCCAGCGGCCCCACTCCAGGCAAGGACCATGGAGCACCCACTGCTGCTTCTCACATGGGAACAGAGATGTTGCCTGTTCAGGGCTTAATTTGCCATTCAATCCCTGGAAAGTGGATGCAGCCAACAGAGCTCTGGTCCAGCTTATCTTGCACCTTTTAAAAGCAGAGGTAGCTTGTTCATCAATGTATAACATCACGTGACACCCAGCCAGCCACCACTGCCCTCATTGCCCTGGCAGCACCAGCCCCTTTGTGCTGCCTGTCCGGCTCCAGCTTTTGTTCCAGGCAGGTCTGCAGTGGAGTACTGGACATCTGGGCCTGTCCACCGTGCAGCACACTATGCCTTCGCCAGGCTGTCATTGTGTGTGGCCACTGGGCACACACAGCAGGCTGGCTTATAGAGGGATGGCATCACAACCTGCAGCTCCTTTCCTCCCTCCTCAGCCGACAGCTGTCAGCAAGGCACCCTCCTAGTGGTAGACCAGCACCCCCATCCCCTTTACCCTGTCTTTTCCCCTGGCCAATGTCCTATTAGTGCCTGGACCTCCCTGCAGACTGTTTCAAAGGGCTTCCCATGGAGCTGGAGGGGTGCAGAGACCCTGGTGGTGGATCCTGCCTTCAGACTTTTTGCCATGGAGCCAAAATGACCCAGATGGCCCTCAAGAAAGTCAGGGGACTTCTGCTTGATGCAGGTGGGCTCCCTCTTTCTTAGACAGACTCTTCCCTGCATGCCCTTGCCTCCTGGGTATGCAGCCATCTGCCTCCTCTCCATCTTTGGACAAGGCTGTCTGCAGTCCCAGATGACCATGCTGTGGTCTCATGGTGGAAACCATGGGGGGTGCCCCTGAGTCCTTCCCTGGCCTGCCCAGGGACCAGGGCTGGGAGCCTGCACTGTCTGCTCAGGAAGTACTTGCTAATGGAGCAGGAGGCATTTGGCTTTGTTTTTTCAGCCCGACACAAGTGGCGCCTACAAAACTGTGGCATCCCTGGAAGCCCCTGGCTGTGCCTGTCTAGGTTTCCCTGCCTTGGTGCTGCTAACCAAGCCATGGGCAGGGGGACATTGTTGGGCCCCCCCTCAGAAAGAAACAGGATGCAAAGGGATAGCGCAGCCCTGCACTGACTGCATGGAGGTAACACAAAGCCTCAGCTCCTTTTTGCACCAGGGAAACTGCTGGAACAGCCATTAAAGGGTGGGTTACTGTAAAGGCCAAACCAGCAAGTGGAGACTCCAACTCCACTGATCTGAACAGAAGAACTTGCATGGCCTCACCAAAATTCGGTGTACCCCTGACACCTCTCAACCACTGCTGTCAGCAGCTCCCTATCCCAAACAGTGCAGCATCACAGCCAGCATTTAGAGGCCCTGGCTCACTGACCCTTTTATGGTCTGGAGCAGATTGAGGGAGCAGGGAAGGAGAGGAATGGGTGCTATGCTTCCTATTTGTAAAGAAAGGCAAGGCTAAGATCAGCCCCAGGCCTGGCCTTGGCTGACTAGTTGTGTTTTAAATAGGTGACTGGAGTTCATCATATCAGATGCTGTTGCAAAGGAGCTGAGTTCCTATTGAGTGTGAAAGGGGATTGTTTATAATTTATGGGTTTTAAATGATGGGCCAAGAAAAAGTCTGGCTTGTGCCAAAGTGTATCTCTCCTATAGATTGCTGATGCTTGTACAAACATTGTAAAAATGCCAGCGATCTTGCTAAAGTTACATTACTTCTAATAATTAGGTTATCATCATGGGCTTCTATCGCATTACAAACAAGACGCCTCTGCCAGAGTCATGGAGAAGAAAGTGAATTTATTTACAGGAAGATTCTCCCTCACGTGTGCTCCTCCTCCTCCCCCACTGGAAACCATGTCTGCAGACCCCGTCTTTCTGCAACATGAAAGCAATTCAGGGCAGCAGGCCTCAGTAACAGTGTTTGTGGTCAGGGTTCCTCTGAACTCCCTTCCTTCCCCACATCTCCAAACAGCCTTTTCTTTCTTAACATTTAGGGAAGGACTAATAGTGTAAGTTGGAGCAGATACTGTTTGACTAACAGCCTACAGAGCACAAAGCAAAAGGGAAAAGGACTCTGGGTGTCCTGCAGAAATGGTGGTGCCTTGCTGTTTCGCAGATAGAAGCAGGTGATGCAAAACATCCTGTGTTTCAAGAACACACAAAAAACCTACATGGACAATTTCATTTGTGGGCACATTGATTGCAGAAAGTTTTGGAGAGACAAACATATGTATATATTTATGGAATATTACAGAAGTATAAATCACAAGTGGTGTCTAGCATTACTTTTTGTGTTGTTTGTATGTTTTGTTTACTCCTGGGTGGTGCTTCTAAGAAACAATTTGTGTGAAAACTTCCATCGAATACAATTTTAGGGCTTAAAAGGGTTAAAATGTGTCTCCAAACAAAGCAGTTTATTCTGTTCTGTTTTGTTTACAGATCTGTAACACATATATCCAAATTTGCTTGATTAAAAGTGAAATTTAACAAAAGATACACTTTTCACTGTAGCACAGCATTGTTGAAATCTCACAGAGGGGAAAATAAAACCCTAAGTAATATTTTGAATTGTTAGTGCTCAGCTGAACACAAATACCGAATGGAGAGGAGAAAAGCAGGGATGGCAAAGAAAAGAAGAATAAATAAAAGAAAACTTGTCTGTGTTGACCAGGATTGGAGGTGGTAAAATATTCCTCACAATAGGAATGCCATGTCTGTCATTAGAGGATGGAGTAGGAGCTGCAATGTTTGTCAAGCTGGAAAGTGATGCGTCAGACACTTTGGTGGGGAATTCAGAAGTTTGGATTGATATTTAACTCGACACTTTTAGAAAGAGATAAGAATAGTCTTCTCAGAGCGTTATGTACTGTCAGGAAGAGACTTTAATCACAGCGTTTACAAAAGAAGTATCTCTGTAAATCCAGCGAGGAGTTCAATACAGCCATGTAACTAGAGAGGAGGAAACACGAGGGCTCAGAGTATCGTTCCCTTTCTTTTTCCTAACTTTTTATTTTCTTTTTACTTTATTTTTTTCTTCCCCGTGTTAACTGTCCTGTTTGTGGCAGGAAGAGGTGGCAGTACCCCTCTGCCGCGGTCAGGCGGGGTGGGACCGTCCTTGCCGGGCACCGAGGGAGCGCGGCGGCACCGCCCGGCCACTGTCCGCACCCCGTCTCAGCGTCTCCCTTCAGCTGTGTGTATCTGATTGTCAATTTTCTTTCGAAGTTTATACTTATGAAAAAAAAAAAAAAAAAAGAGGAAAAGCTCGGGCTTCCAAAGATGTCTAAAAATTGATTTATGGTTAGCATAAAGACAACAGTATAAAAATAACAAAGGAGGCGGCAGCTGCTGCGTGGATTGCTATGGAGACCCTAATGAAATTAGCACTATCAGACGGTTTCTAATTTCTTTTGCCTTCTAAGCTTCTAATTTATTTTCTATTTTGGATAGCCAGAGTGTAATTTAAAAAAAAAAAAAAAAAGAGAAAACAAAGAAAAATAAAATAGCCCACCGAAATAATAATAATATGCGCGATAGATACCCAGCCAATAAATAAAAGTTAACCTCACCGAGGTTTTTGTATGGAGGATTTGATCTGAAACAAGATGGCCAAGAGCCCCGCTTTGTAGATCGCCTCCTCAAAGCGGCTGCGCTTCCAGCTAAAGGTGGCTTCACCCGGCCGAGCCAGCTGCCAGCCAAGCCACCGAGGCGCTCGAGTGGGGCCAGCCGATTAGAAATAAATACTTTAAAAATAGTTTCAATATTTTTTTAAGTGTAACGGCTCATTGTGTGATGCCACAGTTTGATTTACTCTATTAATGATTTACGACTTGCTGTCTTAATTAATCCTTACATAAACTACAAACACCAGCCACTGTTACAACTGTTCAAGACTACTCTCTCAACTAGCTCAGACCGATTATACTAAATAGGTGAAATGTAAGTCACCATGGACCTGAATCCCTCTCCCGAAGTATTGGTGGAGAAACTCTACAAATACCCACATAAATACATTAAGACGAGGATAAATAATCAGTGATACAAAAAATGTCTCGCTTAAAATAATAAATACGTATCATTTAGTCCAATGCGATCCTTACGTTACGGAAGAACTCATAAATTAACTTCTGAAATAAGCTTACGCGCGGGCGAGTTCCGACGGCTCACGACTGGTCTAAAACACCTCAGCATGACGCGCTGCTAACACTACAGCATCTCTAAGACTTACCTTCAAGTACATGATTACCAGCTTATCAGTCCCTCGGTTGGCAGTATATTGCACTGTCATGCTTAAAACAGCTCTAAGAGAAAGGCTCCTGCTCACGGACCTACTCGGGGCTGCGGAAGAAAGAAGGGAGCTGCTAGGGGAGACAAATCCACTAATACTGTTGGCACTCGAGAGCACAGTAACACTGTCCCGTCAGAAAAGTGAGGTAATGGAGAGGGGAGCGGGGCCCGCCGGCCGCCGCCCCGCTACAGATGCGTGAGCTTGGGCGCCTCCTGCATCCGTCCCTGAGAGGTGTGGTGAGAGGAAAGGTCCGTGTAGGTAGGGTGGGGGTCGCAAGGTCCGTGGTGGTGGCCGCCGGGGATCTGGGCGGCGCAGCTGTAGTCCACGCTGGCGGAGGAGGGGTGCTGCAGGTGCCCCAGGTTGAACATGGGGCCTGAGGCCGGCATCGAGTCCACGAAGTTGCCCCCCACGTAGACGGGGCTGCCCTGCAGGCTGGGGTTGGCGAAGCCGCCGCCGCCGCTCTGCATGGGGTGGGGGTCGTACTCCGCGCCCGCGTAGCGCTTCTGCTGCGGCAGGCAGCTGCTCAGCGGCGCCGTGTAGGCGGCCAGCCCATACATGCTCTGCTGGGACTTGGCGAAGGAGGTGGGCGAGGGCGCGTCGTAGCTGAGGCTGTTGACGCCGGGGAGCTGGCTGGAGTAGCCGACGTGGTTTGGGCCGCTTAGAGGGGGGCTGCGGTCCGGGGACTGTCCGACGGGGGAGTGCATGATGCCTTTGGCTTTCTGGTCCTTTTTGTACTTCATCCGGCGGTTCTGGAACCAGATCTTGATCTGCCGCTCGGTCAGGTTGAGCAGGTTGGCCATCTCCACGCGGCGCGGCCGGCACAGGTAGCGGTTGAAGTGAAACTCCTTCTCCAGCTCCACCAGCTGCGCGCTGGTGTAGGCTGTGCGCACCCTCTTGGAGGCCGGCCCGGGGGGGCTCTTGTCTTCGCAGCTCTCTCCTGCAGGGAAGAGGCACAAAGAGACATTGGTCCCCCCCGAAAGACGCCTCCCCCCCTTTCTCCCGGGGTCCCTCGGAAAACTGCTATCCCCTCTCTCTGTCGGCGCCCGAGGAGGGGATGCAGAGGGCCTGGTGGTAGCCTCCCACTCCTCCCTGCCCGACATACACACCCTCCCGCAGCTGCCTCCCCCCGGAGACCACCAGCGGCCACCCGTCCAGGAGTCCCCGGACCCCGCCCCCAGCCTGTCCCACCTGCAGCGCCTGGCAGGGCTGGGACCCCCCGCGGGGTGGGGAGGGAGGGGGGCGATGGCAGCTGGAGGAGTTGGGGACAAGGCGCGGAGCCGGGGGGTTCAGCCCGAGGGGTTCAGCCCGGCTCCCCGGGCGATCAGTGGGTCGGGGCGAGGGTATTGGGCTACCTGGGGGGGCGCAGGTGCTTTTCTGCTTGGAGTTCTGCCGGGACTCCTTCATCCAAGGAAATATCTGCTTGCTGATGGTGGCGCTGGCCGAGCCCGAGCAGTTGGGGCCCCCCTTGGCTTTTTTCGGAGGGGGCACACTGGGAGGGGGGTTGGGCGGGGAGGAAGGCGGCAAGGCCGGGGGCTGATGCTCGCCGATCCCCGGGGGCTGACTGCCCCCGGGGCCGCCCCCGCCCGGCCGCATGCAGCTCCCGCTCAGCTCGCTACCCTTGTGGGCCGGAGCGCGGCCGGGCGCCGAGCCCTGGACGGAGCAGGCGGAGCCGGGGTACTCGCCGTCCAAGCCGGCCTGGCCGTAGGGCTGGTGGGCCGCGCCGTAGGGGTAGGCGTCGGCCTTGCTGTAGGTGTAGCCCCCGAAGAGCCCCGCGTTGTCGTAGTAGGCGGCTTTCTGCATCCTCTGCTCTGCGATCGCCGAGGCCCGCGGCCCCCGCTCAAATAACATTGACCGCCGCCCCGCGCCTCACGTCGTCGGCCCGGGCCACTCGCAGCCACCTGGGGAGGGAAGCAGCAGGGACACAAAAGAGACTTTTAGCGGGGGAAACCGGCGGGTAGCGGCCGGCACGGGCCCGTCCCGGCACCCCCCGCACCCCGGCACCCTCGGCCTCGGCCTCCCAACCCGGGGAGGACTGGGAGACATCAAAGAAGGAGCAGGGGACCCAAAGAAGGACCAAGGGACAAAAGGGGAGGAGCAGGGTCACCAGGCAGGAGTCAGGACAAACTGGGCCATACGAGGGAGAGAGCAGAGTACACCAGGGAAGGACCGGGGCACTGCAGGGAAAGAGTCATCCGAGAGCGATGGTGCAGGGGGGAACGGGAACATATCGGCGGGACTTCCTACAGGCCACCTTTTGAAGAATTTTGGGGCATGTTTTATTTGCTTTGTGTTGCCTTTGGACCGTTCCCGCTCGAGTTTGGCTGGATCGGACCCACGGTTGTGGGCAAGGGCTCTCAGTGAGCAACTGTGCTGGGTGATGTCCCCAAAGAGCCACCGGCCCATTTCGGCCGAGAGCACCCGCGCCCCCCGCCCGGCACGCGTGCGCACGGCCGTGCACGGTTGACATGATGGATGGATCCGGGGCTGCGGCCGGGCAGAGGCAGAAAAATCCCGTCTCCTTTGTAAACCCGCCCTTCTTCTTTCCCCGGATTCCTCCAGAGTTAAAGTATAACCGGCGCCATTCACTCCCTTCACTTTGCACTATAAAGGAAGTCTCAGGTCAGCTCCCCTATTTTAATTCTGTGATGAATTAAATTCTCTCACCCAATGTTTCTCGTCCCTTTTATTTGTACCCAGTAGAAAGAACCTGAGACATTTGAGATAATTTTTAGAGGGTTCTTTTCTTTCTTCAGTCTGCAAACTTATGGCTCTCCCCTCCCCGCCCCCCGGCTCCCACATGAGGCTGCTCCCACCGAAAACGCACGCTCGGTCCCCTTAGGGCAGATGTTTTGAGGCAGGGTGCTGTTACCTTTCTCCTTGCTGCACCCAAAACTTCTCTGCGCTTAGTACAAGATGGACACTGTTCTGCAATTTTGGTGCTGCTTTTTAATATTCCGTGCTCTTATTTTTCTTGTGGGATAGGTGTTTTCTCTGACAGTTTTGGTAATTTTGTAAATTAGCACATGCTTCACCTAACAATGTAAGTCTGTAACTCAAAATATCTTCAGACTTCCTTGTATTTCTGCAGGATTTAAGCCTACTAACATACCAGAGAAAAGTAGCTAGAAATCTTTCAAAGGTGTCCGACAATGATGGTTCTCCAGCCTATACTTAAGCAATACTAGGGGAACACTTCTCTTTCTCTCGCAAGTACCGTTGGTCCCGCCAAGTACTGTTGATCTGTTCTCTGCAATTAACCGGGAAACACATCTCTCTAAGTCAAAATAACCTCAGCGAGCTGCGATCCACGGCCGCTCTCGGCGGTTTATCCCGTGTCACAAACCGCCAGGGTCCTTTTCTTTCCTAAACAAAAGCTTGAGATGATCTGTGAAGCTGACGGAAACGGGAACTGTTTTTCTCTCTTGGAAAATTTTAGTTTAAAAAGTCTATAGAAATGGACGGTGGCACTAAAGATGAGTTTTCATACTGTGTGATAATCTTGACTAGTCTTGGAAGTATTTTTGGCCAAATAACTCTGTCCCTCTTTTCCCACTTCTATCATCTACATTTTCGGGACCGGTCTGGACTGAGGACTTTTGTTAGCACAACACTGCCTTAAGCGTAGGCTTTTATGTGCCTTGTAAAATATAGTTCCCAAAAGAATACACAGAATCTTAAGAAAGAATATTGCTGTTAAGCTGTTAAAAGCCTTATTTCTTTTCTGAAATACCAACTGCTTGTGAACTCTGCTTGAACCTAAAAAGGAGGCTATGGGCCATAAATCACATGGACAATGCTCAACTGTTTGGTGGCTCATCTTTAAATCTTAAAAAGAGAGAGAGGGAGAGAAAGAGGGAGAGGGAGACCTATCCAGGGTTTGATTTTCCACGAGTGAAAGGCCTGGGGTGATGTTTTTGTAGGTAACACCAAAGCGGGGGCTCAACACTTGGTGGTTTGGCCAGAAACAGCCTCCAGGGGAAAAAAAAAAAAAACGTGACATCCAAATGGTGAGGCCGAGCCGTGGGAGGTGGGCTCGGAGGCACCGAGGGTAGGAAACCGCAAAGTATCCATGTCTGTGTTTCAGATTTCCCTTCCTCCTCTCCAGAAAGGTTAACCTCATCCGAACTGTTAGGCGTTGCACGTGATAATGGGGCTTTTTGTCCTGCCACTGGTTCTAGCGCTTTTGGGGGATGCCGACCCTCTCACGGCTCTGCCTGGAGAGCAGCTGGGAGCCCAAGAGTCCACCCGCGCGTGTGCGTGGAGCCCAGCTGGCCCAGGCTGACACCGGCCCGGCACTGCCAGCCGCTTTCCTCCCGACACTTTCATATTAAGCAGTTCTCTACTAAAACTTCCACTACACTTAATTCTGCTTCGGATCAATATCTAATATGATACCGAATAAATAAGAGGCGGTGAGAGCGGCCAGCGAAGCGGTTATTAAAGCAGCCGGAGCTCTCAGGGTGCATATCAATGCACCTGTCATTGCGGTTGTAACAAAATTTATGACTGCTAGCGCCGTGGCAGTAAACGCTCCGGCCAGGAATGAAAAGGAAAACACTTCCCAAGCCCCGGCACTTTCAGAAGTGCAAAGCAGCCGGCGCGTAGGAGGGAGCCCGGCAAAAGAATCCCCCGCTCGGCACGTTTCCCGGCCGCCGGCCCGGGGCAGCCCTGTATATAAGGAAAGCGCTGGAGCCGCCGCCGGACCCGGCCGCAAGCAGGGCAACTGGGTACCCACCGCTGGGGCTGCGCCTGAGCTGGGGGATGTGTCGTCTTTGAGGGCACTGAGAGCACGGGGGAGCACGAAGGGGCCCTGCGAGACACGGAGCGGTGGCCGCCGTGGGGCCTCTTAAACCAGCTACGGAGCTCCCCGCGGCTGGATCCAGGCCTTGGCTGCTCCCCAGCCGGGCTCGGCTTCCGCGGAGCAGGGGCTGCTTTCAGCGGGGGCTTTCTGGGGGCTGTTCTTTATCTGACGTGTGGGGCGGCGGCGTGCCCCGGTTGCCGCCGCCGGCAGGTTCGACCGAGCGGCTCTCCCCGCTCGGCGGGCCGGTGCCAGGGCCAGGGCTGGGGCCGGGACCGGCGCCGGGCTGTGCTCCCTGCGACGGGCCAGTCGCGATAGGGAAAGCGAGAGATGGATGGAAAAGGAAATTTAGAGAACTCACCAAACTTACGTTTTTTCTTGACTTTTGACTTTAACTGTGTGAGTAGGATCTTCAGGTTCCTTTGGATAATCCGTGGGCACGGACCTGCAACAGAAGTGATAACTCTCAGCGGAAACTGCTTTGTTTTGGACTTTCTTCCTTAGGACTTTGTTAATAAATGCACATCTCGTCTGCAGCCCCTCACCGTATCTTTCCGTCCGCGTCAGATCTTTTACCAGACAAAGGGTAGATGTTTCTCTTCATTTATTAATAGCGCTTTGAGAGAGGTGGGGAGCAAAAAAACGTGCAAAATACTCCGGTTGCGGGTCGGACCCCGGCAGGGCGGCCTGGGGCGACCGCTCCGATGGGCCCCGCGCACCGGCCGCGGAACCGCGCCTGCCTCCCCGAGCGCCCAGTCCGGGCCGGGCCGGGGCGAGAGGAGGCAGCGCACGGGGGTACGGGAGCGCCTTTCAGGGGAGCTGCGGGCACCTTCGACAGTCACAAGCACGTCTCCCGCCGCCCGCACCCACGGCCCGCGAAGAGTTGCGCGGAAACGAAGCTAGCGTGGGTCTCTCTCCATTTCTCCCCCCAGATACCGAATAAGACAGAGAGAAAGATAAGCGAAGAAGCCCCAGCATTGAAAATGCGCTGCAAACATTTGCGTCTCGAAATGAGTATTTTGCCTTTGTCTGTGCAATGTGTCGATTCAGGACTTTAAGAACTTAAGAGTGCCAGAAAATCCCCCACAAAGAAGCCCAGGTCATTATAAAGACGATATCTAGCCACCATAAGCCTTTGAAATGACCTTTGGCTCGTATAGCAATAACTCACCACTTAATGAACAACCAACGGAAGCGCCTCCGATAGCTCACAACACAACAGACCTTACAACTTTCCACCAAGTCTTCTCTCTCCCTAACCAAACTCAGTAGGATGCTACATTCCCCTTCCAAATCACCTTAATTTATGCTGGCAAACTGGAGTTAGGGAAGTGGAGCTTCATGATTACACATGATGCTCGCTCAGGTTCCTGGCCCGGGCCTGTCCCGGTAACGTCTTATATAATGTATTCACGTGGGCGTACGTCAACTTTAAGCGCTTTATTTTTTTAAAAGAGAATTCATTAGAAATAGCACTTTACACGGTGTATGAAGGCAACCTAAGGTGGGTTGCACCTTAGCCCCTGAGCGAAGACATCATAATATTGCAAACCGAGTCATTGTTAGCCGCTGTTGATTAACACGGTAAGTTTTCATTTTGTGCCTAATTAATTATCGACTTCTCATCCCTTTCCGAAGCAGCTTCTCAGCCTTACAAGCAATAGCCTTCTAGCTCTACACATGCTTTACTTAGCCAGAGCTTGGCCAAATACCAAGGCTTCCACGGCCACAGGAATAACCCCCAAAGTTCATACTGCGGAGAGAGGAGTCTGGGCACGCTGGGGTTGTGCTCGGCTCCCAGCGCTTGGAGAAGACATTGCCAGAGCTGAAGCCAGGGAAATCTTTAGAATTATTCAGGCGTGGGACCAATATAGGTATTATTGAAATTTTAGGTGAAGTTATAAGTGAGTGCTTCCATCGAGCCAAATGAAATGCTGCTTGCAGTAATTGGATTCAGCTGACTAACTTGGCAGGCCAGCAGCTTGGAGGCATACAGCTAAGAAAAATGTTCAGTGCTTTTAACTTCTGATCGAGCAGAGCAACACGCAACAGAAAATAAAAATAAATAAACAAACACCCTAACTTTCTCCTTTTCCCCTGGCCTCCCACCCTGTTTCCTTCGGGGCACTTCAACCCCCGCCGAGGACTCGCCCGGGTGACTCGGGGCGGGCAGGGTCCGTTCCAGCCTTACACACGCTCCTGCTCTATAGAACAACGCTGGGCTTTACGCAGGGGCTCTCCAACAGACATAACCGAGAATTCACCCGGGCTCCAGGAAAGCCACCAGTCAGTAGAAACAGGCGTTCCTGGGAGAGTCGGGCTAGTTGCAACAGCCCAAGCGGGAGCTGAGCTGTAAGTGTATGCGGGGAGACTGTGTGGTCTCTTCAAGACCCCCAGTCCGCCCAGAGAGGCACCGGTCCCCCCCCAGGCATCTTCCTACCGCCTTATTGATCAAACCACACAAATGCAGGGCAAGAAACTTCTCGGTAGATAAATATCAAGCCGTGCTTCAAATAGCATGTGTAACTCGAAGGCATGAGCACACCGGTAATAGCAGTACTAAAACAACTGCGGAAGGAAAACAACAGCCACTAAAGCACATGAATGCACGGCCAGGGAAAAAGGTTCGGAAAGACACTTGACACGAATATTTAAGAGACCTTATGCAGGGGCTACATTACCGATGAGCCTATTTTAAACCGTCCTTTACAAATCAACGCGGCTACCCCCTGCCCGGCTAACCAAGGCAACGCATTAACGTGATGCTCAATCTCACTTTGGCAATGGGAGCATCTAGCAAAGTTCTCTCCCTCGTTTGTTTGCTTATTTGTAATTCCCTTCCTGAAACTACCGAAAACTGGGGAAAGGATAGGGTTAAATGTATTCCCCTAGCTTTTGGAAATGAGTTCAGTTTTTATTTAAAGAACATAGTAAAAAGAAGATACAGCTTAAAACGTTCAAGTAGGTGGAGACCACTCCATACATTTGCAGCCTCTATGGGCAGAGATTGCAAACAAATTCCAGACCGTCTCTGAGTAAAGGAGATAATACAGCCCCTGCGGTTAAACGTCCCATTTTGTCATGCAGTTGCTTACCTGTGTATCAATTTATCATAAACCTGGGTTCCTCACTTTTCAGGATCTGCGCTTGCAGTTCTTAGAACATATCCTTCACCCTTTGTCTGCAGACAATACTCTCCTAAACCTGATCTTGCGGTTTTACAAATATTTCCATACACCAGAATTCCCGATAGAACGAAAACAGGCTCAGGCTCAACTACCAATAAAAGAGAGCGAGTGGAAATCGGAATTTGTCGGGCTTTAAAAAAAAAAAATCAACACACAACCCTTTAGCCATCAGCCTCCTGGAACCAACGACAGCAATTGGCCGGCTCCTGTTTTGTTTTGGTTTTAAATCGTGCGGCCATTGATGAATTTTGGGGGCGAGCAGGAGAAATCCCTTTATAATCAGAAATATAGGCACTGCCTTAAAATACAGGCATATTTGCCCACGTGATCGCAGAGCAGCGCGCC
>VZTI01002652.1:2308691-2325825 GCA_013397865.1 Struthidea cinerea | reverse complement strand
CCGCGCCGGGCCCCGTGGGGCAGGCGGCCTCCGCGCCCCTGCGCGCCCTCCCGCGCTGCCCAGCCCGCTCTCTTCCCGCGCCGCTTCGCTCCGCTCCGTGGCCGCGGCCCCCGCACTTACGCGCCCCGCGGGGCTGGCGGAGCAGGGGAAAAAGGCGAATTCCGCGGGATGATCCCAGCGCGCAGAAATTCCCAGCGGAGACAGAAGAGGTATTTGGAACCGGCTGCGACCGGGAGCATGTGCCGGGGGCAGCTCCGCAGCAACGCTGCTCTGGCGGACAGGCGCTGGGGCCCACCGCCGTGCGCGACTTTTTGCTTTCTCCTTCTCCGGACCGGGAAGATGCGGGGCAGCGGGGACTACTCCTGTCTGGAGGCTAAACAAGCGCTGGGAAAAAAACCCTCATGACATTTGTGCGTGTATGTGTCTGCCCTGAGCCTGCCTCCCTGCTCTGCGTGTATGAAGAGACATGGAGCAAACCCTGTGTATATCTGTCATGTGTGCCCACAAAGCTCCCCAACAATACCAGTTAGGCAAAAGGAAAAAAAAAATATATATTAGCTTCTCTGTTTGATTTTTTTGTAACGTATCTGTAGCTATAAATACACCACACCTAATCTAACATCTGCTATGATTTCATTACCATCCAAAGCACGGGGATGTGACAGTAACGTATTACCTTACAATACTAACCGTAAGTGCATTGTAACATTTATCTAAATTACATTGCTTTTCCTGACTTTGCAAACCAGTTATAAAAAGATTGGAGTCCAGTGATGGAAACATAAGTTCAATGTAAATTATTGTGTACGGCTTCGGATTTATAATCCTATATTTCTTCGAAATGATGCACTTAAATCTCGCCTCAAGTAAGAGGTAATGGTTCTTTATATCCTTTTCAGTCAACCATATATTTTGGTGTCTGGGTAGTTTTGCCGAGCCCCCCGCGCTCGCGTGTCTGTGTGTACATACAGCAACCCCTACATGCACAGGGTGTTCTGCATACTTGTGTACATGCACACAAAGCCGAACATAATTCTGGCCGCTGTTTAGACGTTTTGGATGACGGAGAGGTCTTTAGCTTCCTACACAAAAGTGCGAGGGGAAAAGCTGGACACGAGCAAAGAACACGAAGAGGATTCAGAAGAAAATGCCTTTTTGGAGGGCAGTTCGGAATCCCCGGAGAAAGCCTCACAGCCCTTCGGTGTCTTTTCAGAGTCTAGTGCTTTAAATAAAAAAAATTAAAAAAAAAAAAAAACGCACACAAACAAACAAACAAACAACAACAAAAAAAAACCTCCAGAAAACCACCAGGCAAATTTAACGTGAAAATGGAGGACTGCTGAAAGAAAGGAGCGCCTTCGCCACCACCGCCAGAATTAAGATATTGTAAAGGGGACTGAAAAAGTATTAAGGAAATGTTAATCCTTTGGCTGGTGGGACTCCAGCTTTGCTCGAATTTGTCTCCAGTAAAGGATCTAAGACTTCTTCAATCGGAGCATATGTTCATAGAGCAATAAAACAGAAAGATTTACAGTCTCCGCCCGCCCCCCAGCAGCCTCACACCCTTTCAGGAATTACTTATGATGATTTATAACAACAACTCCGGCAATTGTCAAACTGATAAAATAGCCCGGGCTATATGCGAGAATAAACGCTCTCATGAAAGGGTTGCGATTTATGTTCAGGTCCATTTTACTGCGTGTCTTAGTGGAGTTTGGTTTCTTTCCCGGCCCAATAGGATAATATAAAACTTCATTGATAAAAATGTAGGAGTTCTCGTGAAGTAGCAAATCTGTTCCTTAGTCACTACCACAGCACATAAACATTTGTCATCTTTGAATAATTGAATTAATGTGTTATTGTTTGAATGTATAATTCATAACATAGAAAACTTTGTCTCTGTCCTGCCAACGAAACGGAAGCAATAAAAAGCTACAATCTAGGGTTTTTAGAAATTACTCCAGCAAGGGATAATAAAGAATATCCTGTTTGCAGAAGGTATTTCCAGCTGACTGGGATTTCACAGAGAAATCTCAGTCTCGTCCGTATTCTATGGAGTTTCTAGAGAGCGGCTTTGTATAAAAACACAAATACTATTTTTCCCTAGTCCGGGCTATTGATCGGGGACTTGCAAACCGGCATGCCCGCTCCGGGGGCTGGATGCGGCCGGACTCCTCCGCGGCCCCGCGCCGGGCGGCGGTGCTCGGGCGGCCGGGGCAGGAGCGGGCAGGGCGGCCGGGGCAGCCGGAGCCGGCCTTTGTGCGGGCGGCGGGGGAAAGGCGCGCCTGGCGCTGGCTCCGGCCCCGCTGTCAAAGACGCACGGCAAAATTTACGACCCCGCTTGCGAAGGAGCTGAGGGCCTTTCCCCGCCGGTGGGACCGGGCAGCGGCTGCCCTGACAGCCGCATTGTTTCCTCCGCTCCGCTCCGCGCCTCCCCGCGCAGTCAGCCGCGGCCGGAGCCGCCACTCCGGGCGGCGGTCTGGCGATCAGCCTCCCTGCTCCGCGGCGCTCCGCGGCGCTCCGCGCTCGTCCTCTTTCCCCCGCTCCCTGGGAAGCAAAGGTCATCGCTTGCGCCCGGTCCGGTTCCCGGCCGCTGCCGCGCTGGAAATCAGGAAGCAGCGTGCCCTATTTGTCAAGTGTTTGACAGCTGAGTTCATTAAGGCTTAAATAAGGAGGAATAAAAATAAAAAATATTTACGTACCGGGCGTCTCTTTTTCAGCAGCTACCAAAGAGCTAGGTGTGCAGGGAGAGGGACTGCACCCTTTGTATATTATATTCTTGGGATCTCTTCAGTTTTCAAGTCTGATAGAGTCCTTTGCTTGGCAGATTAATGACGACTCCGTGTTTCTTAAGGGACGTGCTGAATTAATTATTTCGCAAATCACGTGGTCAGGACTTGTAGAAATCTATTCTTATCATCTTCCTTGCACTTTGAAATTCTGCCTGTTATGACTGTTCCTAGCAAAATTATTTTGGTCTCTAGGCTTGGGGGGAAGGAAAAAAAAAAGGAAAAAAGAATCAGGGGAAAGGGCTAACAAACATGGCCGTTGGAAGCGGTGTGGCTCTGCACCGAGAGGTCCCTATTTACTGTACTGTACAGTGAGTGGGGTTTGCTATTGACTCTGCCTTTCCTCTTCATTCTTACCTTAACGACTAGTGGTGATATAATATACAGAACTGTATTGATGTATCGGGAGTAACAGGAGGAGCCATTAAACAGCAGAGAGAGAAAGCATAATCACAAGATATGCCTCAATATTTAAACTTAGCGACTGTGCGCTTAGAAAGGCAACCTCAGCCTCCCCTCGGAGGGGAGTACTTGGGCAGTAAGGGCACATGCTTTCTGCTGCGCACCCTGCTCCCTGCCCGGGCTGATCCAGAGACTGTATTTTTGGACTCGTGCCTTGACCACGCTCCAGGAGAGGACAAGCCCTCACTGACAAGTACTTATGACAAAAATAGTGCAATCGACTTCTCCTGGCTAGTTGTACGTGTTATTGTCTGATGTGCTTACGCTGGGGAAAAAAAATAAATAATGCTTGCCATAGGTGCATGGGAAAGTTTAAAGTCTCCAAGTTGTGTTTTCTTGTGGTCTTTCTTTTGTATCCGCAGTCAAAGTGAGGGTTACTGCTCAGGAAAAGCTACTCTCTGCATTGCAATTTCAAATTTCCATTTCTTTATTTAATTGATTCTTTCCAGGACTCACCTAAAAGACACACATCTGTGTGGGCATCGAGGTGACTTCAGGTGTGGCTCCTTGCCTCCTACCACACATGCAGAAATCCAGGATTCATTCTAGGAGGGCTTGTTAAATGCAAAGCAGCAGCAAATGGATG
The DNA here is from genome assembly GCA_013397865.1 of Struthidea cinerea. Classification (NCBI taxonomy): domain Eukaryota; kingdom Metazoa; phylum Chordata; class Aves; order Passeriformes; family Corcoracidae; genus Struthidea; species Struthidea cinerea. Next base: position 2,321,988 of record VZTI01002652.1, on the reverse strand, counting down.
ACAGGCACTTTTAACTGTAGTCCAAAAGTAAATATAGACTCCAGCTTGGCCTAGAGTCACACCATTATGGCTGAGGCAAACAGCAAACCTGTTCAAAGGGACATTTGGAAGGATGCTATGCAGAGTCACTCGTCTTTTAACACTGTAATGAGGGGAGGGACCAGCATTTTCATAGAAGAGAGACCCACCTTGTAAGGACTGCTTGTTCAAGGTACAAAACAGAATCGATTTCGCTACACTTTTTATTATTTCAAAAGTATGTGGAGGGCTTACATCAAAACTACAGGCGACAGTTAGTGTAAATAACGCTTTAATCAATGGCAGCAAAACATCGGCAAAGTCTATAAAAAGCATCACACTTTAACAGAGATGAGAGCAGTGCTGGACAATGCGACCGTTTAACAAAGGCTCCAATGCACAAAGTTCACCCGTGATAAACAAAATTAACCAGCTTCCCTTCATACACAAAATAACTCTGGAGGAGGGTTAAAACCATTAAAAAGTAAACTTCAGGTTCGTTTTGCACAGGAGATAACGACCAGTGGGTGCTCCTGGTCATTATTAGAGACATTCCTGACCATTCAGAGCATTGGCAGCTGGAAACTGTTTCTGTTTGGTACTCTCTACCTCCACGTATTCTCCGATCTTACAGTGCAATTACACCTATGTAAACCTATAGTGCTCCAGCCTCGCTCAAATGGGACTTGCAAACAGGGTTGTAAGAGCTGCGCCTGCTGAAGCCAACACTCGTCCTGGAGTTATTAACATTTCAAAAGACAATGAGACAAATTCTGCTCGCAGCTACACGCCTGTTTGACTTCAGTGGGCGGGGGAAGGAAATCTGGGAGCAGAAGTTGGTCCTTTAACTTCGGGAGCCATCTCGGTTGATTAGAAGCACAAAGCAAGGATTTGCTTATCCAAGGCCATAATTTTCCAGAGCTGTACCACAGATGCCAAAGTTGGTAGTTCTCTCTCGAATAGCACTTTTGCCCTGCTCCCAGCCAACTTATCAGGCTTTGAGAAAACAGCGGAGTTCCGGGAGGAGGATTTTCAAGAAGAGTAGTTAGAGGAGTTTTACTCCCCCACACCCTTTTTTCTTCTTTATTTGAATAGATACGTGTGAAGAGCAAAAAGATGGCTTTGAGCAGCTCTGGAGAGGAAAGGCCACTACTGCAGGAACCTGGCGTAACAAAACTTGAAAACTTGTCTCAGGAATTCCCTCCTCAAGCGCTGCTGCTAGCTGCTCTCCATGCTAGAGAAAGGGAAGGGTAGTTTGGGTCCAAAAGGTTAAGGGTTTAGAGGTCACTCTTCCCGGCTGAAATACAACTAATCGAATAGAAAATTTGTCCTCTGGGTGAACCTGTTCCTGCAATTTAGCCGAACTTCAGTAAAATACCTTTTCAGCTTCTCAACGTGAAGGCGTCAGAAAAAAGACGTCTTTACTATGTATGAACTCGGTGCTTTTTGTCATAGAAACAATGATGCGAATAATGCGGGAATATCCATCTTTAATATCACGACGTGGAGATATTCAAGTATTGCCATGTGCAAGTCTGAGAACTGGGCTAACCCTAAGGAAGAACAAAGAGTTTTCTCCAGGCTCTAAAACAAAAGACCAAGTCTTAAAGACACTTTGCGGACTTCAAGGGATGAGAAAAGGGCAGAAATTAACTGCTGACCACAGTTAACGTTGCCGAATACATTCTTGTTGAAAAGATCGCCTTTTATTTTCGAATTAATTCAAGCCCATTTTGGCCAGTGTTTTCCCGAGCGAGCCCAGAAAGCCGTGAGTTCTCAGTGGGAAGCATCCAGCCTGGAGAAGGGCATGTTAACTCACCCCCTGCTCTTTCCACCTCCCTTCAGTGTTTGCTGTGAGTTTCCTTCTTTGCCACTTTTCTTTTTAATAAAGGGATCACCTCGTTACAATTTTGACTATGTGGTCCCTCTCCTAGGCTGCCCTGAGGGTACAGGACATAAGGGCTGAGCTTTAAAACCTCCTGAGCAGAGGTGTAAGTGGCTCAGGGAGCTGGTTTGGTTTGGTTTCGTAGTTACAGCGCACTAAAACTTTGGCAACCAGCAGTCAGGGACAAATTCGTGGGTATGAGACCAGCTCTGCTCCCATCCAAGACTTTCGTGTTTCCTGAAAGCAACTTGCTGAGATTTCCAACCATTGCAGTCATGTGTCATGATTTGCTTAAAAACAATCAGTGTTCTAAAAAAAAAGAAAAAAAAAGAAAGGAAAAAAAAGAAAGAAAAAAAAAAAAAAAAAAAAAAAAAAAGAAAAAAAACACCCCAAAACAACACCAGAAAACCCACCCAACCTTAAAAAACCCACCCAAACCTAAAAACTAAACAAACCAAAGCCACAAAACCCCAAAATAAACCCAAAACAAAACAAAGCAGCAACCCACATAGACTATCTCTCTCTAGCAGAAAAGAAATTTAAAATTTATTTGAAAGAATGTGTTCAGCTTTCAGCTTTGACTGGCTCAGTTTATATCAGAAATTGCATTATTTTTTCAGTCTGGGTTGCTGTTTTAGTTTTTGTGGGGTTGTTTTTTGTGGTCTCCCCTCTTCCTTTTTTCTTTTTTTCTTTCCATTTTTAAACGAGGTATCGATGGTTTAAAGCACAGCTCGGAGAAGAGCAGACTTTGGAAACGGATTTCAAGCCTGTTAGCTCTGGATGGCACACGGTAAGGAGCAGGGACGCTTTTCCTATTCACAAAGAAGGAAATTTAGAAAAAAAAAAAGGGGGGGGGACAAAAAAGTCGTGTACGTTCAAGACAAGTAAACATTACATATGTGTTCATGAGACTGGGAAGGAAAAATACTGTATTTCAGCTCCCTTCCTCGTTTTTGGTTTGACTATTTTTCTTTTTGTCTTCATTCTTCCATGTAACAAATAAATAAATACACTAACATTACCAGAACATAAAATAACCCGTTTTCACTTAATTTCTATGCACACCTTCTGTGACGTTATGGAAATGAGCAAGTATTTTCATTACACCGAGAAAGGTAAAGCAGCACAAAAAAAAAGTTCACCTTTACTAGTCTTTATCTTCAAATAAAAGACTATGCTATGAATTTCCTGTCCTCAACTTGCCCAAAATACATCCTCCCGAAATTGCATGGGATAAAAAGAAAATTAAAAGTATAAATCCCAGAATAAAGCATCCAATCTTCACTTTAGAATTCAAAACTGAAACAGGACAGCTTCGTTTTCAATGATTTATTATTTTTTAAGAACAGAAGGTCTCATTTAATATTTTCCCAATTCCCACTGCCTGCATGATGGTTTGTTTGTTTGGTTTTCCCTCTCTCTTTCTTTCCCCTTTTTTTGTTTTCCTTTTTTAGGTTGTGCTAGCAGAGGCAAACAAAATAAAGTCCAAAGTAGCGTCATTTTGTCTCCTTTGTACAACAGTACCTTAAAGAAAGATGACAGTTTCTCGTGTCCTTAGCTGCTACATGCAGGTTCTGCTTGGGCAGTGTCAGTTATGTACAGTACTGGTCAGAAGCGAAGGATGAAATGGAAAATTTCACCTCTTCTACAAAGTTGTCAAGTCAGTCTGATGGTCCTTGGAACCAGTTTGTAAATGGGGGTTTGAACCAGAGGAAGAAGACCTGCCCTTCGTGTTGGGCAGTTTGTGGTCTTTTTTCCACTTCATTCTTCTGTTCTGAAACCAGATCTTGATCTGGCGCTCAGAGAGACACAAAGTGTGGGCTATCTCGATACGGCGGCGCCTGGTCAGGTACCTGTTAAAATGAAATTCTTTTTCCAGTTCTAGGACTTGCTGTCTGGTGTAAGCTGTGCGGGAGCGTTTAGGTTCCCCTCCGTTGTAATTGGGATTCACTGGGAAAAAAATACGGAGAACTTTTACAAAGCTAATCTTGACTTGCCGGTCCGACTTTACAAAAGAAAACCTTATGAGCTGCGAGCATGTGGCCGAGCTGGATTCGTCCCAGTTGCTTACAATGGCCGGGCTGCTTTCCCCCTCGTTTGAGGCAGGCACTACGGGCACAAGCAGCTAGGTAGGCTGGGAGCCTCTAGAAGGCTCCTAAAATGTAGTTTTATCCTGCACGGCAAAGCCCCGCATGGCCAACGGCCTATTTCCTCAGCAATAAAAATTTATGGCGAGTGTAATTGCCCACCTCGGTTTAAAAAGCTCTTCCACGAGCCTGGCGAGGACTCGGGAGAGCGCCGCTGAGGACGATCGGAAGCAGGGTAGAAGAGCAAAGTAAGAAGAGGATCCTTACCCGAGTTAACATGGACTTTCTTCATCCAGGGATAAACTACTGCTGGCTGCTTAACTGCGGAGCCGTTTGGGGGTTTGAGGGCCGGCTGCTGGCTGCAGGCTCGCGAGTTGGACATTGGAGGCGGTGGACAATGCTCTGCTGGGCCGGGGAATTGGCTCGCCGGGCCGGATTGCTCCTGTCCGTGACCCCGCGGCTGCCCGGCAGAGCCCTGGGCATTGCTACAGCTAAAGGGCTGCTCGCTGTAGTTTGACCGTGGGTAGAGTCCCTGGTGCTGGAAATCAGAGCCCTGCGAGGCAGTGTAGTACTCGGCCCCTTGCTCGCCTAAGTAGCTATTCTGCAAATATTCCTCACAAGGAGGAAATTTGGGATCCACATACTTAGAGTTCACCATATACGAACTCATGGCCATTAATTTCTGAAGGTAGAAAATACTAATTTTTCTCGTGTTGTCTTTTTTTCCCCTGCCATAGAGCCCTCCTACTTGCTGTCAACTGAATAAAGTTAGGCGGGCATGTGACCGGCCCGGCCAATGGGGAGCCGGGCGCCCACCGCCGCATTTCCCCGCATTTCCAGCGATTCCACTCAATAACATCCCTCTAACCGAGTGACCCCCTCTCCGGCGGGCCGCACCCGCAAACCAGGTACCGGAGGTGTAGGGGTACCCCGGGGCGGCAGCCGCTGCCCTGCCCACAGCCTTTTGTCTGAGCCGGCTTCCCCCAGCCCCGGGGGATGCTGCCCTGCCGTCTGATCTACTAGCCAGGATCGCCACCGGGGCTTGGTACCTCACTTTAAATAAAACAAGAAAAAGAATCGAAAGGAATATACAGAGAGATGAGCTGAAGCTGGGTTAAAAGGGAAGAAACTGATAAGCAGGCGAGGAAAAGAAAAGCCATCAAAGAAGAGGGTAATATGATGTACAATAGATCTGTCCTGTCTTTGTCTCGCAGAGGTCATCCAAAAGTTACCAGAATTTAGTTCTGCTGAATAAAATTAGGCAATCAGTAACTTCTCATTCACTTTCAAGCCTCAATATATACGTGTGCGTAAGTATGTGCGCACAGATGCAAACGCCAACCTATATTTATAAACCTACACATGTATGTATGTAAAATCATACAGATGGCAAGAAGGAGTTCACTTTTAACCACTAAAGTTCAATCAATTGAACTGGAGACGTCATTTAATTAGGTTAAAAATATCATGGGTTTAATGAGATAAATTCGGTCTTCATTCATCAATATAATTCCTGGAGCACAAGTAAATACATTCCAGTGAAGCGAATGCTGCTTTTGCTGCTGTCGTAAATATTTTGATGCGATCTGGACCCTTGACAGGGAAATTTTGCTAACGTCTGGCATATCTAGCTAATTTATGAGTATCTTTTAAAAGACTCATTCACTGATTGGTAGATAATATTTTTTTTTCCCCAGAAAATTTGTAACTTCTGGTGAGTTTAACCGTTTAAATTCACAGATTGTCAGTGAGAGTTAGGACTGAACGACAACTGAAGTTTTAAGAATCCTCCTAAAAGCTAGCGAATAGGAGCGAGGCAGCAAAACTTTTATGATTTCTGGGTGTTCAGCACGCACATGCCTCTTGATTCCGCCAGTATTTTAACTTCTAACCATTTGCAGAAAGGTGAAGTTTTTGCATCGACCATATATTCCCCTAGAATCGAATCTGTGACTATATGAATATCACACAAATTCGGTTCTACAGGGTATATATAGACAACGTAATAACATTCTGTTTTCATCTACAATAAAGCAGGTCTTTGCAATTCTCTTAGTCTCTTACTGTCTTCTGAGGAATGCAAACTATTCTGCTGGGACTCAGTTCTGAAATACAAATTTGCAGGAAGGTGGGATTTCAGAAAAGATTCACGCTTGCTATTATTGCTGCAATAGAGCTATAAGACCCTCCACCAATTCATAGCGACGAATTTCGCCTACCAAATTCTCAGAAAGACCTGCCGCTTTCTTTAAATTCTCTGCCATTTACGTCCTCGCTATGGAAAATGGACGTGGTCGGTCAAATTGCGCTATTTAGAATAATAATGGTTAAAGTAATTTAGGAAGGAGTCTTTAAATATTTAGGCTAACACGAATCTGAAAAGATTCTCCACAATTAGAAATCCCCCCAAAATAAAAAAGAATTTTAAAAAAATCGAAACAGAAGTAAAACAGCCGACAACAGAAAAGATGAGGTTAAAAGCTGGAGTTAGTTGCTCTCGGGAAAAAGAGAGTTTCCAAATTTACCTTCATCCTATTATGCTGGTCTAGCTATTATCCCCGCGATCTGCCTGCGAGCCTCAGCCTCGCACCCTCCCAGGTTTTCCCCGCCGTAGCGTTTATGGTGAAGGGCAGGGCGAGAGGTCAGCCGAAATCATTTACAAACATATCACAAAGTTTCATTATTTTTACTTTGTCGACAGCGGCACACAGGAGTACAAAAGTTCATGAATTGTGTCTGACCCAGCTCCTCACTGCTGTCCTGCGGTCAACCTCTTCTCCTTCCACTATTTAAAACAGGCACCATAAGGACAAATAATGGTGCGGGTGTGATACATCCAACCACTGCGGAGGGCAGATTTGGGGGTGTTGGGCTTATCCGAGCGATGTGTACCGGGTTGTTTGGCTGGCTCCAACTCCCAACTGCCTGAGCTGAGAGATGCTATTTTTAAACGTCTGTTTTCTTGCCACTGCGGTGGTGCCTTCTTCACAGCAAGTGCAACTGGAAACGACTTTATGTCCTTAATCTCCCCCGGATTCTTCAAATCTCCACCCAGCTATTTTCAGCATCTCTCCCCGCTTTCTCATCCTTTCTCTGAGGGGAGGGGGGATACCCCCCCGCCCTCGCGGGGGTTATTTAACCACCCAGCTGAACTGGCAGGGTAACTCTCCTCCGCCCCCCAAAGAGAGCTATGGTTTGGGGCAGCTCCCGGGAGCGCACAAGCCCGCCGAGGGCTGCCCAGGGAGCAGCGATGGAGCTGGGGAAGCAGCAGCTCCCCGTTCTGCTTAATACTACACATTTTCATATTTGTTAGACGCTGTGACCTGCGTTTCACCTTATTGCACGACTTGCTCAGACAGGTCAAAGCCAAAGAGTTATTGATGAACAAAAGCGTTATATATTCACCTCCTGTTCAACTGCCCATACAAAATACTTTTGATCTATCAGCCTTTTTGCATTCTGGTTCATAATCAGTATGCTAAATGTACGTTGGCAGAAAACAAGTAATCCATACATTTAGGGCCGGCCCTGGAATAAAATGCCAAGGGCGTCCATGTAGCACAGGACTGAGCTACGGGGGGAGGAAAGTTACCTATGGAACACAATTAAAACTGCAACACTGGAGGCGATTCTTTAGCTCGTATTTATAGGACTCGAAAACCAATATTGCAACGTAAGACAAAAAGATCAGGAGAAGCTTGGCACATATAGCGAAATAGATTATTTATCAGGAAGCAGGGAGAGGAAGCGGGGAAACGCAAACAAACACACGCAAACACTCCTCTCCTTTACATGCTCCCGTTCAGAGCGGGGCTGGCAGAAGTGGGAAGGGCAATGTACAACCTAATGCATCTCCAAATGTCGCAGGCTTTCTTTCCCTCTTTGAGAGACAAGCCGGTTTCAGCCTGGAGGACCAGGACCAATGCACTTAGCTCCTCACTGGAGCCAGAAAGGTTCAACAGCGTTTCCTGATGCACACTGATCTTCTGCCCTCCCCTCGGTCCCCCCTGGCGCAGCTCAGGCAGGACCATCTGGGATGCGAAAACCCCTACAGTAGAAGATTGCCCTTCTAAGCTCTGATACCCATTCCATTCCGTGCCTTCACAGCATTTAAATCCACGTTAGAGTCTCCCTTGCCCCTAGACATCTAGCACCAGCAGATCAGCTCTATCGCCCGCAGAACCCGGCTGCAGCTGGGCTGCCCCGGCTGGCCAGCGCTGACCGCCCCCAGCTTCTGCCGCCTCTTTCACCCAGCCACCAGCCTGTGCCAAAGGAGGGGAATATCAGAAAGCAGGCACAGCTCTGCTTGGGATCCCGTCTGGAGAAAAGAGTGGGAGTAGCCAAGGTTATGAGGTGCTGGGATACAACGTGATCCGTCCGGATTCTGCACGGGGAGGCGCTGTACAGTCCCGCCGAGTTAAAATGGAAACGCTGCTAATTGTTTTGGAGTGCTTAAGCGCAGGACGACACCTGTACAGCCCTGTAACAAACTCCCAGGAGACTGCATCCCTGCTTTTAATGCTAGCCAGGATTATGACATGGTACCACAAACGGACTCCACAAGAGCCTTCACATGCTGACATAGTTCTTTTTTTTTTTTTTTTTTTTTTTTGGGGGGGGGGGGAAGGTGGGAAGCAATAATAATCAGGATTCATAGGGGTTTTTTTTTTCGATCTGAAGGGAAGAACCAGGATTTTCAAAGAACGCGAACCCTACAAAAAATAAAAGGTTACTTACTGTGGATGTTCTTCCATGCTGCCGAACCTGTTGCAATAAAAACGTTTGTTACTGGTGTATTCCACATACGGGTGAAATTTCTGGAGAACAGTCACAAACCACGTTTGATAGATGAAGGCAGAGAGGAGCTGGTGGTAAATCCTGCAAGCAGCGGAGTAGTGGGATGGAAGCCCCTTCCAAATGAGGACCACGTTGCATTCAGGCAGTTTTTTATCAACACACGCTTTGCCTGTGCCTGGGGTGTGATCTTTCACTTTTAATATTCATAGTCTAAATTTTATACCGGATAATTTCTATAGAGATGAAAAGCCAGACCTCCTTCTTTTACTGATGGAAAAGAAGAATAACAAAGGCCTTTTTTTGTTGTTATTGTTCTGTGGGAATCCAGTCACATTCAGATCACCTTTGCTAAACCATCACCCACAAAATACACCATGCAGCATTATATCCGTGCTCAGCACAGAAAGACCTACAATTTTATTAGAATAAATATCTGATTACTCAAAGATACATCTCTTTTAAGATCACCTAATCAACCTATCAGTAACCACGACACATGCGTCTTTGTTTGCATTATAGCAGGGTAGATTTGACTTGAACTTTCCTTCAAATATTTTATTAGATATATTCAAAGATCACGTAAGGGAAACAAATCCACATTCTTAGTCTAATATTCCTGAAATGCATCGTATATTTTAAAATAAATAATATTGGGGGGTTCTTTTCTGTAAGTGATTTTTCAGCTCCTCTATTGCCTTCCTACGACATCTTGGAGAGTTATTGTATTAAACACAGAGCAATTGCCTCGGTATCAATAGATCACTGCATAGAGCCCCCCAAGACCTTTGTTGTTAATTTTTTTTAAAAGTTCTGCCCACTCTAGGTAACACTAGCCTGCGAGAAGAGTGGATTAATATCAACGTTTTGGCACTAAGCACTCCCTTACATAGCCTTTCCTTTTTATCTTCATTTTTTTTAATTAAAAGAAAATTTTTTACTATTACTTTTTAAAAATTGCTTATCTGCATTTAAGAAATCCCATTAAATTCAGAAATCTCAGACAGAGACCAGCCGGCCCATCCCTGCGCAGCCGCAGCCACCTGAGCTGTACCTGCTCATTTCCCCAGCAGAGCTGTTCCGCGTTGCCGGGCGGCGCAGCGCTGCCACCCCGCTCCCACGGAGGTGCTCGGGTCCCGAGAGCCCGAGCGCGGCGGCGGCGGAGGGGAGGCTGATAGCGGACTTACTGTGCGCTCCCCCCGCGGCCTGGGGGACCCGGGAGCAGAGGTGCCTGTACGGTCGCATTCCGCCGACGGTTCCCTGCTAACACTTTCCCGATTACTGCTTCCAGGAACGAAAGCATCTGCACTTGTATGCTCTTAAACTAATTTATGGTGGGAATTATATTTTGGCTTGTCAACTCTCAAGCCATAAAACAAAGTTTATTGGAATCACGTGCTTCTAAATAGCCACTCAGGACTTATCTCTGTGGAACCATAAATAACCTCCAGCTTTAAACTTTTATTCGCTAAATAAAGGTTCTCTGAATCTGTCCTATAAAGCGGGACCGGGTCGAAATAGCGGGCTTGGGTGGAAGTTCAGCTGCATGGCGTTATGCTGGCCTTTTTGAGAAGCGTGTTTTAGGGAAAGCTACAAGGCGGACTTCCCACTCCCAAAGTGCTCTTGGGAAAGGACCCGGGGGTGTTTTGCTGTGGGTACCCGTTCAAACCTTTCTTTATAGCTCTTGGGGTACAGGGAAGCCCATCGGAAGGAGGAAACGAAAAAAAATCACACCGAAACAACAAAAAATAACCAAGCCAACAGAAAGACGGAACCTTTTCTCCTTTCCCTGGATGTTTATAGCATTTTGGTGAAGCTCCCCTGCAAAACGGTTTTGAGTCATTCATCTGAAAACTTGGGAGAGCTGTGCCAGGGGCTGCAGGTTCGCCGGGCACCCGAGGGATCTTTGTAAGTGACCAAACTGCTGCAAAGAGTGAGGGCACAGGGCTTCGGAAAGGGAGAAAGTGTGAAGCCTGCCACAATGAGATCTTTGAGGACTGGAAGTTTAAGGACGGTTATAAAGCAATAAAAGATCCCTGGTGTGAAGGGAGCAGGGTGTGAGTTAGCAAATGAGAATTTCAAGGAGCCCGAGCACAGGAAGTCAAATGTCTCTGGCAGTCACACAGCATGAAGAAACCCGGGCATCAATTCCCAATCTATCATGGCTAAGATGAGGACGTCGGAGCGGCCAGCACCTCTGGTGCAACCCGGGAAGGGTTTGTACCTTCGCCAGAGGGCGGGGAGCTGTGTCAGCCCCGCCGGGGACCGGCCGCGTGCAGAGGGGACCCGGCCACTCGCCCGGCCCTTGGGCGAGAGTGCGCCTCCGCCCGGGGACTCTGCTCTGAAAAACGAGCCAAAAGCAATTCCTTGCTGGGTGGTGGCATCAACTGGGTGGTGCCTGTTTAACACCAGAGTCTGCTCTTACTCGGCCATTTCCTAACGAATCTGGCTACACAGGTATGAAGTCACCCAAAAGGGGCAGCTCGGCTCTTGCCGTATTCTTTAGATGGCTCCAGTCACAGCTGAACAATTCATTTTCCTTCAGAAAACAAGAGGCATCCCGAGGTCCTTCCCTGCTCCTTCTTTATGATCCAGAGTGGCTTTGCATTCCCCCATTTTTCTTGCTCTTTGTCAAGGCCTTAATCACACGGCATCACCTTCATGCTTTTTCAGTGGCCTAAGCTGTGGAATAGCTCTTTCCCCCTCCCCTGCCTAGGACAGCTGGCAAGGACAGTGCATAAGATAACATTTCAGACACAGTGCAAGGTCTGAGAAGCTGTATCAGACACAGGGGATCCAGTCAGCCACCCCAGAGAGAGGACTGGGCTGCCTTGCATGGGGCTGACTTCAGGGTCTCTTTCAGAGCATGGTCTGTGCTCCCAGTCCCGGGCAGGCAGAGGCAAAAGCTCCCTGGAGCTCCCTGAGCCTTACTCAGGCACCTGGGCCTGGCCACAGTGGGCCCTGGATCAGGCTTTGTGGTAACCTCAAGCCACCCTTCTCCCCGAACACATCACCCTCACTGGCCTCTGGAGGAAGGGCTTCAGCAGCAGGCAGCTGCAGGGAGCCAAAGTGGCCATCCCTGGGAAGGTGCAAGAAAAGGCTATGTACTGGGACATGAGGGGTAGGGTGCAATGAGAAAGTGCAATAAAATGTGGGGAAAATAGTTTGGCATGAGAACTACGATGCAGAGTCAAGTGTGTTTGCCCCAGGCCTGGCACTGAGTGCTGGGTATGGCAAAGGTCAGGTCCCAGGCAGCAGGGCCCATGGGTGGGCTCCAGGCCCTGCGCCAGTACAGAGGGCATCGCATCCCTCCCTAAGTGTCTGCAATTGCTTCGGCTCTCTTGGCCTGTCTCATGGGCAAGAGAAAGCTGTGCTTTGGAGATGAGAGACACGGTGTGTGCAGGAGGAGAGGAGCCATAGTGAGGCAGGTGGCATGGCAGCCAGCCTGCAGAAGTGTCAGCCCCTGGCAAATGGGGTGGCCGGGCTACGCATGTGCTTCAGGCACACGTGTCCAGGACACTGGGGTTGTGAAAGGTGAGGCTGTGAGATAGTGAGGAATTGATGATTGAGATACAGCTCCCTCTCATTTAGGGACAAGATGAATCTTTTAGTGATCGAGTAATTCCAGCCATGAGATTTTTGAAGAGGGCATTAGAACGATTTTCACATTTTGTATTCTAAAATGCAGATGTGAAAGTTGACTTTGAAGCTCTGGCCAGTTCATTCTCTAGGCTTTTTACAAGCTTTCATATTTGGGGCTCACGATCTGGAGACAGATAAGAGGTGTAATGAAACAACACAGTAACAATTGGTTTCCCTCTGGTAATTGTGATAAAAAGGTTGGGGGAATTGAATCACATGTCTATGCCACCATTGCTCTCAATGCTGCTTGACAGACATGATGACCAGCATCCTACCCTGAGGACCACACTGCCAGAAAATTACAGGCTCCATCTCTGACTTTGAAGACCTACTAAGCACCTTGATAGCGTCCAACGCATTTTACCCCTCTGCTTTTATCATAACCCCGACTTTTCAACAGTCACCTCGTTGCCCATGCCCTCGCCGAGCAGGATGTTGGCATGTAAAGGCCCCTGCCTGCAGCACCCCACGCCCGCAGGCAGACCCGGTGGCAGCAGAGGCCCGGAGCGGGCAGGGCGGCGTCGAGCCGCGCCTCAACATCAAACGGGGGCAGCGGCGGCGACACCTCAGGTTCGCGGGGGAAGAGGGCGAGGAGTGCTGGGCAGGGAGGGGAGGCCGGGGGCCGTGGGAGAGTCTCGCCGGGGTAGGCAAGGCCCGTGAGGGTGGGTGCCGCCAGGGTCGTGCCCGGGCACGGTTTGGGAAGGTGAAGCCTGCAGGCAACAGGTGAGGCGGAGGCAGGGAACTCTGCTGGGCCCCGGCTTGCAGGAGGCAAGGGTGGATGTGCGGGGGCCGGGGGCTCTACCCGCGGGAAAGGAGCCGGCGGGAAGGAGGGTACTCTGGCACCCGCATCAAAGGGTCAGGGAGGGAAGAG
>VZTI01002652.1:2271623-2284927 GCA_013397865.1 Struthidea cinerea | reverse complement strand
TTTTTTTTTTTCCCCCCCAAACTGGAGTATTTCTTATCTGGGACTAGTGTTGTCAAGGACCCTCATCCACACAAAGTGAACTTGTTGATGATTTTTGTTTCGGATTCATTCCCCTGTTTATTTTGGGCCTTTCTGCCATCAAAACACCCTTTCAGATCCCCAAGAGCAGGCAGCACGTGAAAGGATTTAAAAAAAAAAATCAAATGCGTCTTTCGCACACTTACAAACATGCGTTTTCCACCAGTGTGGATTTGAATTTTCCTCTGTTTCCTGGCATTTTGATGTTTTTGTACTTTACCGTACACTTTACACTGCTGGAAACAATAACCCTATTTAAAATTTCGCGGTGGCAATGAGACAGACCTTTTAAAACCTTATCGCAGCTGTTCAAATACAACATCATTGTCAGGTTAAGAGCCAGTGTCTTTTATAGCTGCGGTCTCCAGCTCCTGGGTTGCCGGAGAGTTTAAATATTACCTTCGTAATATTCGCTGCTCGCAGGCTCTTTCGGCAGCATCCCCTGCGCCTGGCGCAGCCCCTGCCCTCCCCGGGCACGCTTGGCCGGCGCCGCGGGCTGAGCCGAGCGGCGGGCGCTGCGGCGCGGTGGCCACGTAAGATCATGATCAGAGCCATGGCTAAGACTCGCCTGCGCCGGGGAAAAAGCCGCGGCGGAGCCCACGACGCTCCCTCCGAGCGCCGCGTCCCCCCCCCTCGCCTTCTAGCAATTTCCTCCTCTTCAACAACAGCCTGGACAACCCACAGAGTTTAAAGAAACAAAATACTATTTTTCTTGACGCAGTTTAAGACTTGACTATTAAATCTAATCAGGAATTTTATGCCCATCAAATGGTTCTTTCATAATCTTTATTTACACTGTAAGAAAAGGGGTCCCAGAAATATCCCAGCTGAAAGTATCAGCCCAGAGGTTTGCGGCGGGTTTCGCCCAACAGTAAAGTTAAAACGATAAGCAAATGCTGAGCTGCTTTCCACGCCGGCCTCGCTGCTGCTGCTGTTGCTGCTGTTGCTGCTGCTGCTGCTGCTGGAGGAGCTGAATTCTGGGCTCCTGATTAGACATGAGGGCTCTTTGATTTTTTGTAATTGAAAATATTAATTTCATGCATGTCACTACACGGAAACTCAGATGACTGTTGTGATTATAATAATTTAAATATTGCGTTCAGGACTGGCAAACGGCTCCACAAGACCCTTCGCTCACGGTAAATCACGAGGGGTTTTAAAACGGGCAGCAATTTTTTATCGAAAATGAACAGTAGAAAGTTTAAGTTTGATGTAAATAGAAGTTGAATAAACATGCGAGAACCACTGGGGAACTAGGGACTTAGGCTCTGGGCATTTAATGTCACTATTGTTTTAAATCATATTAAAATGGAATAAAGTAATTAACATTAATAAATAAATCAATATTGTGCAATAAATGAGATATACAATCTACATTAATATAAAGGTTTTGCTCTCAGAGCCCCATATTTTTCCGAACGAGGGTGAAAAAATGCCCCAGCCAATGGGTCCATGCAGATGTAAATTACTGTTTGTAATAAAGCATAGGTGGACATTACAGTTTTCTCCTCTAGCAAATGTCAGGGCTAAAAACTGGAGGTTACCAGACTTGGCAGCAGGGCTTAATTTTCACTGCCTTATCTCCCTGAACCTTATTACTGGTGATATGATTATGTTTTTGTCTCGGCTGTGCCGAGCATTCTCATAGTTGCAATTTGCTGTGTTTGTGTCTCATTATGTGAGGGGGATGGGAGGAGGGTACGAAAGAAGCTAGATATTTTGCAGATGCCTTCAGTAACAAAGGTATTGCTAGAAATGTCTTATTTTAAAAATAGGCTGGAACCCAGGAAGCTTTTAGTAAATTTCCTTTGATTTACTCGATTTCAGCATTTTATTTAGGGTGTCTTTAAACAAGCAGACTGTGTATTTTATGCCATGCTGTTATATTGCAGGGATATTGAAGAAAAGTTTTATTTAAGAAAAAAAAAATTGGCTACAATATTGTGTCCTTTCTTCTTTTAATAAAGCAACTGTCACATTGCCCAGATTTCTATGTGCCATGTTTTCATAGAAAGAGTCGGCGTCTGGGCTGAGCGCTCAGATCCTCTATATTTTTTTTGACCGAGGTTAGGGGACGGACTCAACATACGAATGACATTATGCCTTTTCCTAAATATGAAAGCCTGTAAAATAAACAAAACAGCACGCTGGTGTTTTCTTCAAAGGTGTTATCTTTGAGCGTAAGGATCGCACAGTAGCACTGACCGCACGCTCAGCTTCGCCTGAAGCCCCAGCTCCTATTGTATTTCCATATTTCTGTGGGCACAAAAGTGCATGAGTTGATGAGATTTTAGCGTGTATATTGGTGGCCGGTGCAGCCTTCAGCTTCGGTGTTTGTCCTGCACATCTATCTTTCGGCAGATTCCTGCCGCATTTATATTTTAATCGGAAGATAAGCAAATGCCCTTTTCGTTCTATGTAAAGGACAAGCCCAAAGACATTTGGAAATAGCTCACAATCTTTTCTATCTAGAGGAATTTAACTGAGAAATGGGTAAAAAGGAAAAATAGAAGAGGTTACAGACTCGCACAGAATCATCACATTTACACAATGGTTCAAAAAAAGAAGAAAGCGGCATTTCCATGTTCTGGTGTATAGATATAATTTTTCAAAATTAACAGCACACCCTGGCTCCCGTCACCCGTTCACATTCGCTGAGTTCGGCCTCACTGTAATTGCGAGGGGGTTAAAGCACTTCGTATGAAGTCTAATGGGCTCGGGGTTGGTGTGGGCTCTCGCAAGGAGCCTTTTCATGCCAAGAAAAACAAACACGAAAACTTCGCTAAACATTTCCCCCTCGGAAAGTGTATGTCCACCGAGAGACCACGGCATTTTCCTCCGGGATACGGCTGTGCCTGCGAGGGCTACCTCTGGCGTCAAGGATCCCAAGTATTTTGGATTGTGCAATGCCGTTTTATTACCGACAGAAAGGCTATTTCTAGGAAAGTGTTAACAATGAACTTCTGAAAAAAAAAAAACCCACACGCCAGCAATCCAGCAGACAAAGTGCCAACAAATGCGTTCATGAGAGACTGGGCTTTAAAAAATGCGGAATATGGCTAAGCCAACATGAAATAGATTTCGATGAATTCTGCAAATAAGCAGAAAGCAGCGAAACCCTTTCTTTCCTCAGGTTCTGACCAGAAGTGTACACTGGAAGGAAAAAAACCCACGAAATAAAAAAAAAAATCTCAGAAAGACAGAACATGTTCTGTTGCTGGAGAACGTCCAGGAAATTCATAAGATTCACTTTAATTCTGTAATCTCTACTTTCATTTTAATAGATCTCCATAGCACTTTTAAAGAGAGGGACTTCATTCAGCAATGCCTTGGCAAGGTGATGTTAGGATATTAAAAATATCTTCTTTTCTCTTTAGTCTCTCTCTCTTTCTTTTAAAAAATAAGCATTCTCAGGAGCTAACGTTAATCTCGCCTTTAAATAAAATACGTTTTTAACAATATGTTTTCTGTATCTAGAGGTTTATTTAAGAAAATCCTCGAGTAAGAATAGAAGATAAATTGTGGAAATGTACGTTTTTTATACTACTTTTTTTTCACCCGCGTTAAGGCTGTCCTTAAAGGAGTAGATAGATTTTCGTTCTAGGGAACGAATTCTGAATATCTTTGGGGTTTGATTTTTTTCTTTCTTAAAATTATGGCACTTTTTTTAAAGCTCGGATGCATTATAAAAGATTACGACCAAAAAAAAATTCTTTTAAAGTGGCATATTTCTCCAGCACGTCACGGTTATGGGTTATTTGTTTAATAAATCTTTTTGATGCTTTATTTTCTCATTTGGAAGGCCCTGAAATCTTATCGTTACTTATATATTAGATATTTTATTAGCAGTGGAATTATTATTAGGGGGAAAAGAGACTGGAGCACCAGAGGCTGCGGCATTGCAGCGCCTGGGCGCGCCCTCCTGTGGCCGCTGCCCGCCAGACACCGGGAATTTTCTCTCCAGGTCTTTCTCCTCAGCTCAATTTGCTCTCAGCCATAGGTTTCTTCCTTTCTTTTTAAATAGAAACTTAACACCGCTATCATTGAGCATTTATGCGAGATTAGTGCTACGGTATTTCGGTTTCCGTGACCCGCTTTTGCGGTGTATTAGCATTTTGAAGGCGTATTAATATGCTGAGATAGAGTGTTAAAGCACTGCAGGGAAGAGAAAATCAAACGGCTCGTTCTCGTCCTGTGGATTAAGGACCGGGAGACAAGCGAGTACTTTGCTATAAGGTCAGGCAAAATGCTGTGAGGAATTCGCCGCGACTTTGCGCGTTTCTAGTTAATGGGCTTTGTGGGGAAACTGCATAGAAATACCGTCTTTCTCCCTAAATTACGAGACATTTCCTGTTTATTTTCTTTTTCTTTCTTTTTTTTTTTATTTTCTTCTAAGCAAACCCCATGTTTTTTCTTATGAGCTAAAAAAAGGTGAAAAAAAGATAAAAGATTTTTGGGTCGAATTCCCAGGGCACGGAAGAGAAAAAGAGGGAAGTGAGGAGCCCCCTGTGCTCCAGCTGGCAGGGACTGGAGCAGGGCACGCTCACTGCAAGACGCCGAGAGCTCACCTCGACCCAGCCGGGATTTTCTTTGCGTTATGATGCATTTGCTAATACGGCCAGCTATGCGGTAAAAAGTGTGTGTGTGGCTGTGCGTGTGTGTGAGAGAGGGCGAGGGAGGGAGGGAGAGAGTGAGACAGAGAGAGAGTGGGTGGTGGTTGAAAATAACAGAGGAACCTTAAGGCGCCTAATTATTCAGAAAGGTTAAAGGTGATGACCTTGACATTTTGGAAGTTCAAAGGCATACACTTATGTTTTTCTTGCTAAAGTGTTCAAAAGTTTTTTTTTAGTCATGCCTCCCTCCTCTTCTATTTCTCTATTTTTTGAATTCTCGGTCTTTTCCTGACTTAGTTGGCACTTTTGCCTTCCCTGCCTGCGAGCGTAGCGAGAGCCACCTCGTCCTATTCAAAAAAGGCAAATTCTTTTCTCACTCGTCGCCTTTATTGCACATTGCGGAAATCTCTTTTTCACCCACCAGAAGGTGTATAATATAACCCAATTAAGCTGTTTAGAACCTCGGGTTTTATGGTGTTGTCTAGACAGTTCAAGGTTTTGTAAACAGCCCAGCCAGGTCACACAAGATAAAGCGGCGAGGAGCGGAGCGGATCTCCTCCGGGTGCCGGCCCCCGGCGGGGCCCGCCGGGTTCGGCAGCGCGCTGAGCTCAGCTCCCGCCAGCGCCGCGCTCCGCTCGCCCTGCCCGGCAATCAGATTTAAGAGAACCACCCCTCTGCTTCCAAAGTGTTGGGGGTGGTTTTGTGGTTTTGGTTTGAGGTGTTTTTTTCCCTTCCCCCCCCCCCTTTTTTTTTCCCCCCCTCAACTAGTGCCAATTGTTTATAGCTCCCTCTTGTCTGACTCTCTCGGAGCCCTCGGTCTTTCTGCCTTGCTCTTCACTAACAAGTAAACAGTCATTGACGTTGGGGATTCTGGGCTTATTTGGAGCCTGACCAGTTAAACAAAAAGCCTTTTTCGTTGTTTATAGTAATGGTAGCACCATCAGAAGTGATGGTCTGCAGACAGCCATGTTGGCTCTGTCTCTCAGCGAACGGGGAAGGTACGCATACCTACGAAGCGAGAATTAGGCATAGTACTATTACTTAATTAAAATGCATTTTAAATAACCCGACTAGGCTTCCTCACGTTATTATTTAACTGAACTTGGCTCTAGCCCGGAAAAAGCTAGGATCCTTCGGAGATGGAAATCCATACAGTGCACGGAAGCTATAACCTTAACTTTACTAGAAACCATTTATTCACATGAAAAAGACATTGGCCCATGCTTTTGGATGACAATAGAAACTTATATATATATATATTATATATAGCGAGCGTACATTTACCATCTCTTAAATAAACCGCATTCACTTAAAGGGACGAAAGTGTTATCCTAGCTCAAAAGCAACAACAGAGCCCCCCCCGAACTCAATGAATTGTAAGCAACAACTACCAGACACACTGCAGGTCCATTGCTGGTACTGTGGGAGAGGGAAAAAAAGCACCTTTGGCGAAAAACACTCGAGAGTGGACAGCTGGATTTACCCTAGTTTCCCCTTATCAGGAATCTGCTCCGCCAAGCCCCGAAATCTCCAGTGGCCATTCAGTGTGGCGAGTTGCACATGAAAATGAAACTTTGAGTTCCGCAGGGTGGATGTGTCAAGTAAACAAATTAACTTTTGCATTCAGATGGTAGGTCAGAGAGACCGAGATATTCTTTGTTTTTCTTCTTTCTTCCTTCTCTTGCTCTCATTTACTTTTAAATTTTTCTCCTTTTTTCCTTTCTNGTACAACATCGCAATATAGTAAATTTTTTTCCTTTTTTTCTTTTTTTTTTTTTTTTTTTTTTTTTTTTTTTTTCAAAACAAGGGATTCCCAGTGAAATATTGGAGTCGATCTCTGTTCAGTTTCTTTTCTTTCATCCTTCGATTCTGGAACCAGATTTTAACTTGCCGGTCAGTGAGGTTGAGCATTCTGGACAGCTGCAGTCTCTTCTCTTTGTTTATGTACACGTTGAAGAAAAATTCCCGTTCCAGTTCTCTTATCTGGTATTTGGTATAGGGGCACCTCTTTTTCCTTGATCGCTGGGGAATTGCTGAAATTCAAGAGAGAATAAACTGATTTACGCTGTTGCTACGAACATGCTCAGCTAGGATTTGATCAGAGACTTTGACAATATCCCATTTGCCTGGAAAGCAGCCCTCTAGCACTTCAAAAATATTCCTGACTCTTATAATCTCCGGGTGACTTAGCAAAAAAAGCTAATATTTCCCAACTTCTCCTTAAAAGAGAGCTCTTCGAGCAATACAGAGAGATATTTAAATGGGCTGGAAAAAATCCAAGTTTCTCAAACTCCTCTCACACACACCCCCCGCCCCAAACAAACGAAGATCTTAAGCTCTCAGCCGAAGGCAGCTCTGAGCACTACCTGTGAAATCTCTCCGTCTCCCCCCGACAAATCAACAATTTAATAACAATTAATATCCTCTTCCAAGAATACCTTAAGCCCACCTAAATTGGTTTCCTATCGTAAACACGCTTTACAACGGTAAAGGAAATCTTATAGGATATATAAAATCCTTTGGATGCTTATAAAATTGCACATAAAATGCGGCTTGACAAAGTGTTGGCCTTGTACTCTTGCCCCCAATTTACTACTGATACCTACCTGAACTGTTGCTCTTCTCTGCAACAGCCTCACCAGAAGGGGAATCGGCGCTGTTTGCTGGTGTCACTTTCTTCTCCTGGCTGGAAGGTGTTTTACTGCAAGTGCTGTTCTGGGCTTTCAAGTCGCCCTTCTCCGCGTCCCCCTCGCTCTCGGAGTGCTGCTGGTACGGGGGTCCGGGGGCTGTCTCGTAAAACTGGTCGAAGCCTTGCGGCAGGATGCCGTTCCTCCCCACCGAGCTGTAGAAGTTGGAGGCGGCGGGAGACGGTCCGTGGTGGCCGCAGACAGGGTCCGTTTTGAACAACATTTCCGTCCTTCTGTTCGCAGGCTGCAGAAAGTCTCTGTGCATCACCTCTTCAGCTGAGTAATAAGGAGCATAACTGCCCCTATACTGCCATTTGCTGCGCTCTAATCCGTATTCCCTGAATGCTACTTCGCGCACAGGTTGAACATGAGGTAAATTAGAAGAATAAGGAAAAGTCATTTGACAGGACGACGATTGAGACAAAAAAGAGGGTTTCGTCGAGAAATCTGAGGGTGAGACGTAATAAGCACACCCTGGCAGATACATATTGGATGTGCCGTGACTGCAATCGTCAAACTCAGTCATGTCTTCCTTTTTGCGATTGCAAGCAACCAGGAGGCTTCAATGCATTGAACAAGATCCATCTATTGCACAAGAGGGTTTGGACAGGATCAACTAAGAAAAAATCCCCACCGTGTGCTGACGTGCAATTCATCTTGATTGATTCTAGTGGTAATTATGTCACGTGACGCGATGTAGAAATGTCCTTATATCTATATCAGCCCCTCGGAAAGGCTCCTAAGATCTCTCCAAAGAGCCCTCCCAGCACGGGGAGGCGAGCGCGCCGTTTGTACAAATATAGCCGGTTTTAAGTCTCATCCTTTCAGCAGGCGATGTGAGACACACGTAGGTGGTGCGGCGGATCACCTGGGGCCGCGCCGCCCGGGCAGGCTCCTGCCCACGGCCGGAGCCCGGAGCGGAGCCCCACGGCGTGCAGCCCCCCGCCCGCATCTCCGCCCGGCCTCCCCGGGCAGCGAGGGGGGAGCACTGCCACCGTCGAGGAAGGCAGCCCCCGGCGCGAGGGTTGGGGGCTCACCCGGCACCCCCGGCTCGGAAACGTGATCGCTTCCTCCTTAGAGGGAGCGATACTCTCCGGCCGCCGCTCAAGCAGATGATGAGCGGGTGGGTGACGGTTCACTCAGGAAAGCCAAGTCCCATTCACACATTCGAGTGTACGACCGGATCTGCCCGCCCGGCTCCTGCAATCCACAGTTGGCATCAAAACCGGTCACGAAATTCAAAGCCTGAGTTTCGATCACCTCGTTTTCCCTCGCTTATAAGCCCAAACACTGCGCACTTGTGTCAGGGCGCCAAACTGTAATGAGAAATACGCAAACAGAACATCTCTCAGCAGCCGGATTTATGAAAGGGAGATACTTTCGGGCTCTCTGTAAGGCAAAGGGCTATGGCAGGCAAAGAAGTCCACCAAGCACGGTTTCCTTGGGAAGCAGAGCAGCAGACAAAGTGACCTCTGTTCCCCTGCCTCCAACTCCCACCAAAATGTTCATTTCCATTGGAAGGGAAAAGCAAGACTTGGGAGCAGGCGACTCGCACAGCAGCCGCCAGCCCCGCTCCCGCCCTGCCTTCGAGGGCTCATTTTTGCCAATTTTCCTTTTTTCCTTGAAATATGATTTTATATAGACAAGCATAAACAGGGCCGCAAAGGCTGAAAAGAGAGGAGAATAAGCACACGCCAGCAATAGCCCTATGCTAGACCAAATTCCTCATTCCAGAAATATTTGCCAGCTCTCTATGGGAATGGGTTTTTTTCCGCCACTGTACAGCATAACCAGGTTAGCTCCACCACATGTCTCTTCCAAATAAACCCGAAATCTGGGCGAGCTTCCCAAGCCGAGCACGGACGCCTCCGGTCAGCCCGGCAATCCCCGGGCGGAGGCTCCGGCAAGTCGACAGGCCCCACATCACCTCCACAAAGGCAGCCTTCAGGTCCCATAGCAAGCGGAGAGCCCGGCAGGTGGGGAACCGGCCCCAGAGCGCTCCGGGCAACCGGGGAGAAGGGCCGTGGGCTCTCCGGCTCCTCGAGGCGGCCGTGCCCGCTGAGGACTCGGCTCCGCTGCGACAGGCGCCTCCTGCTCGCCCCCGGCTACGCGATGCGGAGAGGCTCCGGGGCCGGGAGCCCCGCAGCCCGGGCTGCGCCCCGCCCCCTGCCCCCCGCCCCGCTGCCGCCACCGCCACCGCCACCGGCACGGCCCCTCCTGCATCCCCTGGCTCCCCAGAGCACTCGAGGGCTACCCAAGGGGCTTCCATGCTGCAGCCCAGCTTGCCCTTTCTAAAAATAAAAAAGACCAAAGCCAGGCAGATATTATGGAGCTCNCTTTTCTTCGTACAGTTTTTTTTTTCTTTTTTGCCTTGGTGCCTCACTCGCAAAACACCTCAAACGCCACACATTGCTCCCAGCAGATAGACTCTCTTAAGTCGCAAGTTATCACTAGAAATCAAAGCACAGAACCACGATTCCCTCCCTTAATCGGCTTTCCCTCCCTTAATCGGCTTTAGAGCCCTCTCGATTCTGCTGCAACAGAAAAAACAACCTCCCAAAAATGATGTCTGCACAGTTAAAATGGCTCCTGTGTCACTAATTACCCTGGACCTTGCAGCAAAGCATGGCAGGGCTCCGTCTGGATTTTGCCCCCCCCTCCAAGGTTTCTGATCGCCTATCTCGTCAAGAGACATGGTTCTGGAAACCTACAGATCTTCATTTTCTTTACCGTTCAAACAACTAATTACACCTTAGCCAGAATCCTTCACCTTCTTTTCGATGCAACAAGCCTAGCATCAATTAAATTTTGGCGCAGGAGCCAACCGGTTTCAACTAATTCAAGTTCAAAGACATGGCGACGATTTGTTAGTACGAAAGCCCTTTTAGGAAACAGTCCTTTAAGAAGCGATCTAATTTGGGGAATGTGAGACCAATATCACAGCAGAGACCCTGCTGGAATAAGGCAGAGCTGGGGGTCCCCGCCTGCGAGACCATTTTCACCCTGGGGTGGGTCCCAGCCCAGCTCTGAACATTACAATAACATCCCCCTCCTTTTTTTTTTCTTTTTCGCTTACGCAGATTAAATAGCATCGAAACATAAATGCACATCGTGTACACAGTCAGGCGAATACTTTACCGTTAGGCGTCTTGAAACATCTGCAATCGTTGCCTGGAATCACCAAGTATTCAGGTCCAAGAGACATTTCCAAATGCTCTCCGTGGAAATTAAGGCGACTTGCGTAACGTTTGGGCTTAAAAATACACCCGGTCCGGCTGGAGAAGATGCGGTATTTTTGTGCCACCCAAGATAAGACACTAACTTGACCTTAACTTTGTTATGGCGCCCCTAGTATCTGGAGAACGTGAACAGACACTGTCTGGCAGCTCTCGTAAAAACCGACTGGAGAAGAGATTCTGAGTCATTTCATTTATTGCCACTACAGTTCTGCAAGAAAGCTTTTCCTCTCTGCCAAACTTTAATTATTTATGCTCTTTTAGGAAGCACAAAGGCATCCAGAGCCATTCCCAACAAGCCGAGTTGCGTTTGCAGCCTTATCAAACGAGGAGGAATGGAGAGCCTCCTCGGAAGGGCTTTATCATGTTTAGGCTGCCGTGGAAATGCAAAGATGTTTGAGTAAATAAAGGGATGGACCGTCTCCTGCATGCTGAGGAGAGACGCGGGCGTGGGCGCAGCAAGCGGGTGCCCGCTGCTCCATCCCGCCCCGCATACACCCGCAAAGGAGGTACAGGGGGCACCTGATAAGACACTCGAAATAATCCAGTCGAAGGGCGTGGAGTACATCCACCTCACTCGGGTGCATCTCCTGCACGCCCACCCGGCGTGTCGCACACGCTTGTGCACACATGTGCCCAGGGGACAGCTCGGGTGGGTGTGCACAGGCAGAGCCGCACAGGCAGGGCGCGCCCCGCGTCTGCAGCTCTGCCACGCGTGTGTGTGCCTCCCCACGCCCGAACCACTGTCCTCGCCCACTGCTTCAGGGGAAGGGATGAAACCGGGAGTGTGGGCACTCGTGAAATCATGCACCATTTTCTACAGCCGATGTGTCTGCACAGTATGAGCCCACAAACATGTACGTCTGAGTGTGCACACACGGTTACACACAACGGGCACTGCTGAAGTAAGTGCATCTATAGATACACAGACACGTACACAGATACATAATACACAGACTTTCTCAACAAATTGCAATTTAGATCCTACCTCTTCTGTCTTTTCTCTTTCCGTAGGCGATTTAGACTGGGAGCTTCACAATAAGCCATCATCGTGGATCAGATGCGTTTAATAAATAATATATTGCCTTTCACATATTTTCACCGGAGGTTCCTCTTCGGATTTCACATCACCCATGTAATAAAGGGACGGGTTGTACTGGGGAGGACTAGGATAGGGAAGAGCAGCTTAAGGGGTCCATTTCTCATGGACTGTAGCCGTCTGAGTAGTATTGCAGGAGAGGGTAAGAAAAGGGGCTTTATCTGGTTTTTGCTTTTCTCCTGGCTTGCATCATTGGGGTTGCTCCTAGTTTTTTTAATTAGGGAATGCCACTGGATGAAGAGACCCTTATTGTCCGCAATGCGTCAACTCCCAGCAAAGAGAATGAACGTATCGAAGATTTTGAGGGACTAAGGAGTGGTTCCTGTGGCTGTAGATGGCTAGGTGTGCATCCTTTGCCCCCGGGGAGCTGTCACCCGGCGAGGCTTCGTCCCCGCTTTCCTACTGGCAGCCACCCCGCCATGAGCGAGGTAGGGTTTTGTCTGCAATGGGCAATGCGGTAAGAGCGGCGACAAATGCTTTGGGCTGGTTTTCCTTCTCCCCCCGAAACACCACCCGAGCGTTACCTTTGGGGCTCTCTGGAAAGCTTTCGGGAAAATGGCTACATCTCTTCCCGCCTAGGAATCCGGGATTTATCTCCAAAATCATCTGGACTACCGTGCCCTCGCGAGCAGTACTTGCAAGGACAGGAGTGAGTAGGAGCGAAGTTCAAATATGACTCTTTATGAAATAATGGGGTTTTTGCCTTCGGGAAGGCTATAGCCCGGTGTAAGTAGGTAGCAGCTTTGTGCCATTCCCTGTGGTGGTTTAGCCTTGTTGTATATGCCACGAACAACCATATCTGAGCCTACTTTGCATTCCAGAAAAGAAGGCAGCCTCTGCCAGCCCAATTATTATTACTGTTGGGAGGCGTGGAAATGCTCTTCGTTGAGAAACGAAGACTTAGGTGGAAATTGCAGCCAAAAGGCATTTTAATACGGACCTAAAAATCCGTGAGATTTTTCTTTTAGAATTTATAATCTGAGGTATCAGACTAGGGCAATGTGTAGTTTCCTCAGGCCCTGGAGCTCTGGTCAGTCTGACTGCTCTGCTGCTGCAGAGGCCGGCGACTCTCAGCAGAGAAAGCCTCTCATCAAGATGCCGGGAAAATCGATTTCATTCTCGTCCCAAAACCGTGATCAAAAGGTTCAGACACTGCTACCAGCCCCTCTGGTTGGGTTATCCTCTGAGGTTTATACCTGGGCAAAACCCCGAACCGGTTCTTATTTTCCCTCCTAAAAATCTCTGCAGAAACGGCCATGGGAACTGGTGAAACAATCAATCCCACCAAAACCTCCGTGTTGTCCCGTCTGCAGCACCTCGGGGTGAGACGTGGGCCCCAGCCTCCCCCCAGCCGCGCCGAGCCTGGGCCTCTGCCCCGGCACCGCCCGCTGTCTTTCGCCTGTTCGTGGCAGAGCTTGGACAAGGCCAAAGTCAGGAGCGCTGGAAGGGCAAGGCCCGGCCCGGCCACCTGGGGAGGCCCCGGCGCCCGACTCCGCGGGCCCCTGCGCCCCCGCGGGACGCCGCGCTACCCCGGAGGCGGCTGGCGCACGGCGAGGGGCAGAGGGGCGCTTTTTCCCGAGAGAAGAACCTC
>VZTI01002652.1:2213233-2247751 GCA_013397865.1 Struthidea cinerea | reverse complement strand
CCGGCAGGGGCCACGACGGCGCCTGACACTACCCGCGCCCCCGGCGCCAAAATACCGCACAGCTCCGGGCTGGGCTCCGGGGGCGGGGGGGGAGCGGACCCTCTGCGGGGGGTTCCGAGAAGCCGGTGCTGCGCTCTCAGGCGCGGAGGACAGCGCGGGGACAAAGTTTAGGAAGGGGCTTATTGGAGAACTGGAGCGCCTACGTGGCTGGGAGAAGGGGTAAAGTGTGGCGTGCTGTCGGTAATAAAGTGTTAAATAACAACGTGAACTCTGGCGTGGGTCCCGCCGGAGAGCCCCGCGCCCCGCCACAGCAAGGGTCACAAGTCACTGCCCTTTCCAGGGATTGCTTACATGTGTCCTTTTAATTATTCGTTTCTTTACCTATCACCTTTAATCACTCGTCTATCCCAACAGTATTACGGTATTTAAAAGCATCTACTGAAGAATGTAATGGAAATGTAATATACTGGAGGCTGTAATGGAAATTTCCCTGGCACAATCTGTCTTTTCACTCAACGAGTTTATAGGTTGACAGTAGGTTGTTTTTAACAATTCGAGCTGGAAGTGGAAGAACGTTTACAAATGGAGCCAGCTCGCAGCTCCTCCGGTTAAATAAGCCTCCGGGCACCGTCCTTTCAGGGCCAAAACGGGGGAGCTGGGGAGAGCAGCCCCTGGCCAGAGCCCCCGGGCAGGCACCGGCGGCTGTCTCCCGCGGGGCCCGGCGACAGGAGGGGCAGCAGCTGCCCCCGGGATAGCAGACCCCATCCCCGGATGGTGCCAGGCTGGCTTGACCGCCAACACTGGCCCGTCTCTCCCGCACCTCTTCGGTGTTCTACCTACGCGACACGAGGTTTAAATCAGGCTGCCAGAGGACAAGCCCCTTCTGGATGTTCCCGGAACCGGGAATCTTGTCCTCCTTCCGTGGTCGGAGCGCCGGGACCGTAACTCGCCCTGAGGAGCGGAAGGGGAGTATCCCTCCGAGCCATCGGGCCGCCGCACCTGCGGCCCAGGGAATTTAGGAGCAGGGAGAGGCGGGAGCAGTGCGGAGTCGCCCTTCGGTTCCCACACTCTAGGGAACAAAAAAACTTTGCCCTTCTAAAACTTCATAGCCCCCCACACTCTGGAAAGGCCGCCGGTCCCGCGGAGACCCCAGGGTCTGGCACTGCTGTTTCCAAGTCCCACGGCGCCTTCCCCGAGAGGGGACAGCCTGAAAGCAGGGGCCACGAGAAACAGCCCGGGATCTCGCTGCGGGGCGTGCCATATCTTGTCTGGCTGGTGCCTTTATAGGGATAGAGACAGAGATTATTTTTTCACCGTTTCACTTCAATAAAGTCATCCCAAGCCATTATTTACAACCGCACATAATTTACCTATGCTATTTGGCAAAGCAACTTCGGAAAAGAAAGTGAATGAATAAATACTTCATAACTGCTGGTAGAACAGACTGGATCCTGTAATGAAGAAAAGATTTATGTCACGTTCTTCCAGCCCAAATAGCAGCAGCCTCTGTTTGTCTCAGCCCAGTGCTTCTATTTAAATGTTACTTTCATATATTATGTGGCATTAATTTAACTATAGCTCATTAAGGCAGAATGAAATGGTTAAATTAACTTATCAACCCATAATGATGATGAATGAGGTATTAATTCAGATACAAGCTGGGCAATTTGCAAGTTTACGCATTCTGATGGTTCTCAAATAACATTTTGAATAGCGGGTCAGCGCCTCAATCAATTACATAAGCATGTAAAGTCGGTCTCTCGGAAAAAAATCCTTTTTCATGCATATGCATTAAAACATGTTCGCAATTATCCTCGGAAATTGCCTTCATTGGATTAAGCAGCAGTCTTGGACGCTGGTTCTGGTCTTCCCTGTGCCTTTATTAAAGCTGGGAGCAGCTCTGGCTGCAGCAGCCGAGGCGGGGTGTTTGTTTAAACAATGTTTACCAAAGAAAGGCGAAAGCGGTGCACTGTGGTGCGGGGGTGTGCATGCGTGCTTGTGCGTGTATATGTGCGTGTTTTAACAACAATAGGCAAAACTCATCTGGAAATGCTTCCCTGAATTCTCCAGGAAATTCATCTCTCTCCAAAAGAGCCAGCACTTAATGTTTCCGAGGACGCAATTAATTACTGTCCTCAAAGAGAGACTCCTGATAAGTGTTTTTTACTTGAACTCCGCTTAGGGCTCTTGACTCATTATCCATAAGTGGTCTGTGTAGGAGGAATATTAGATGCGCGGGGCTGACACTCGGCTTTTACATGCTGCGTTGTATAACAGACGCGGTGGCAGGGGGAAGTACTAATTACCTTAAGGCTAGCTAATAACGCAGTTTTCCAACATTATCTCTAACGGGTTGAAGTTAGTAATCAGCAAGAAGAGGGGCACACATGGATTTCGACAGGTCGGCGCTAATGGAAGAGGAGCTCACAGATCAGTGTGAGGATGATGATGACCGAGCCAGTGTTTCAGGAGGACCTGAAATAGCAGCTTCACGCCTGACGGAGCCATTGGGCCGGGGAGCAGCCCGAGCCTTCGCCGGGCACACAGGGAATTTTAGACTTGTCGGATCCGTTTCAAAACGTTTCGGCCCTGTCCGCCGCCTGCCTCTCTGCCAGCAAGGCCTCGGCGGAACGACATTGCGAATGCAGGGTTCACCCTTAAAAATCCCCCGCCCGAGGCTGGCCCTGTGCCGCCGTGCCCTGGCAGTGGGCTGGGGTCCCGGCTAGCGGATGCCAGCCCGGAGGGGAATCCCGGGAGGCGGGGACACGGGACGGATACAGCTTCTGACTCCCTGCCTTGGACGTGGAGCTCAAGGGTGAATAGGAAGGGGTCTTCTCGCTTCGTCATCTGGTGAAGCCCTCTAGTGTTAATTAATCTCCACCAAATGACAAAACCAGATATGACTGTCCTTTTCCATGACAAGAAAGTATATATATATATTTAATGATTTGGGTTGATTTCCGTACGAGACCGGGCAGGAAAATGCAGCTCCCCTTTATGTGTTGCCTCGCCCCCCTTCCAGACAGGACTGCTTCCTTCCCAGCTCTCTTTCTCCTCTGGCACCGGCTCCACTGCTCCCGGTGACCAAACTGAGTGCAGCGGCTCTGCGAGGGGAAACGCCAAAGCCCGGGTGAGCGCCGCGCACGTCCCCAGCCCCACTAGCCCTGGAATACGACCATCAGGGAAGGGACAGGATCCGCGGTTCTGCCCCTGTCCCGCCGACCGCAGAGGGGAGCGGGCAAGGAGCAGGGAGCGCTGCAGGATGTACCGCGGCTCCAGCCGGCTCCCCACGCTCGGGGGACGGGGGAACGCGTCGGGGAGAAACTTTGCAAAGCCTCAGTCTGAGCGGAGAGACGGGTGAGACGGACTCCGGTAGTCCCGGGGGGAGCAGCGGCTCGGCCTCAGGACCTCGACGCGCCCCGCACCTGCTGGGGACCCGCTGGGGGAGCCCGACCGGAGCAGGGCAGAGGCTTGGGCCGAGCAGAGCCCTTCGGGAAGGGGCAGGCAGCGGCGAGGGAGGACGTGGGGAGCCCCGGGGAGGCGGCGGCAGCCGGGAGCGGTGTCCCGCGCCCGCCCCGGGTGGGACTGGGTTCTCTTCGTAGTCGCGCAGAGCAGCCTTGCGCGGCTCCTCGGACTCGCCGGGCGATTGTCGACGGCAGCGCCCTTCCCGGATGGAAGCGCGGGGGACCGGCAGCTTGGCACGCTCTGGGTGTCTGAGTGTCCCTGCCCCGCTGGGCTAGTGCGGGTGTCCACTCCGCCCCGCTCCGAGGAGGCCCCTTGCGCTGCGGCTTTCCGGAACAACATTCAATTATAAGGGCTGTGATTACAACGATATATCTCCACGGTGCTCCGCACGCTCGGGTGTCAAGGGTAGTGTTTTAGAGAGGGTGCGAGGGGCAGCAATTCATAAGGGGAACTGACAGTTCTTTGATGTGAAAATGATGCCCGTTTTTTTTGCTCCAGGTTGCACAACCGAAGAAAGATTACACTGTTTAAAAAGAGAAATTTAAGCCCAGATGATAATAGTAACGAGCCAAGGAGACGCAGTAGGGAAGTCAATATTACAAGTAGACAAGCAATCTCTGAAGGCCTTGTGTGGCCTGCTGGGCCTGAGAGAGCAAAGCTGAATTCCTGATAAATCATTAATCATGGATGATCTTTTCAGCTAAAGATTCGTCCTCGCACAGGTTCTCATGAGCATTGGCCTCTGGTCCTGGGGGCTTGTGGTGCCGTTCCAAGCAAGGCGTCGTGCACCCGCAGAGGCAAGAGAGGCTCGTGTCTCCCACTCCCACTTACTGCTTTCACCAAGAAGGACTCTCATGACAGGGGAGAAAACAACCCAACAACATCTTAGTTGTTTTCTTTATAAAATCATGTGAGGGACAGATTCTGGTTTGAAGGTCTTTTTTTTTTTTTTTAATAATCAATCAATCAATCAATCAATCAATCAATCAGTCTCCCTCCTCCCTCCCGGGGTGTAACACAGCAGGCAGGACTGCCCGCCCCTGCCCTCCCCGCCGTGAGTTGCGGCAGTGTGCGGGTCCGGGGTGCCAAACGCCGCAGCTGCCTCCCTCCCGTGTCCCGTGGGAGCGCTCCTGCCCAGCCC
Source organism: Struthidea cinerea (assembly GCA_013397865.1). Taxonomy (NCBI): domain Eukaryota; kingdom Metazoa; phylum Chordata; class Aves; order Passeriformes; family Corcoracidae; genus Struthidea; species Struthidea cinerea. The sequence goes on along the minus strand of VZTI01002652.1, from coordinate 2,243,145 downwards.
CTCCGCGGGCAGCCTGTGCGCCCTGCCCGCTCCGGGATGGACTTCCTTCCGAGCACACCAGCTGGTTCAAAGCCTTTCTTCCCTAACCAGTGGCAAGAGATTATTAACACATTATTAAAACTCGATTCAGAGCACCTTAATGAGACTTTAACTTATTAGCGACGGGAGAGAATTTCAGAGGAGTGATCAGTTAAGCCGTGTCTATAATTTCCAGACTATGCAAATGAGGCTTTTACATTCAGCTTCTCGTGGCGTTATTCTCCAGCGCGAGGTGGTCGTCAGGACCAGAGCAGTTTTGTAGGAGAAAACAAGCAAGCTGACTCTAAGCACAAAATCTTTTCGGGGTATTTGCAATAGAGCAAAGACATCTCTAGGGTGCTTGTGGTGTGTTTCTGAGAGGGGTAAAACTCCCCCACTGCACACACCAGCCAGCAGGACTCCTCTACACACAGCTTTTGCAGCCTACTGCACTTGTCAGAAAAACAAAGCTTTCCCTTTCCCAAACTTCCGTTCCTTTGCTAGTCCGGACTCAAAATTTTCTTTCTCAGCCAGTATCGAGAAACCTCCACACAGCAGTAATCAGGCAAAGCGAAAAACACATCCCCAAGGTAACTAAGGAAGGCTCTGAGAAACTTCAGAGTAGAGAAACACAAACAAATACATTTTCCAGTGCAGATTTATTATGGCTTCCGTCTGTTTTGCTGAGTGCGAGTCAATCAAAAGGGCAAATACCGGTTGCCTTTGACAGTGAACGAGTCTTAAAAATTACGGATCGAATCCAAGTTTCAGGAGTATTGAAAAAGCACTCAGAAACCCGATCTCGAGCCTTTTGGGTACTTGTTCGTGACCACAACTTCGTCCCCCTCGGGAGCTGCCCGCTCTCGAAGAGCCGGGATAGCACCCGAGGGGACCCGCGGGGCCCGGCCAAGGAGGCGGCTCCGGCGGGCGGGGACTGGCACCGACCCCGGCTCCGCCGCGGCCCCGGGGGACACCCAGGCTGCTCCTCCAAACCCCGAGCTCTCCTAAGCTCCCGTTCGCAGCACTTGCCCTAGTTAACAGCCAGTGACTTTGCTGGCCCGAGCCCTTTGAAATTCGTTTTTCCAGCTCAGGTCTATTTAGGACCCAACGTCGTCCCTCCCTCATTTTACTTAATTTAAAACACCAGGAAGACGTTATTTGTTGTCGAACTAAATAGACCATATCACCTCTAGTTAAATTTGTAAATTACATTATGCTGCTGCTCTGGCTTTGTTTTCATAATTTTTAAAAATCTGAACAAATCAATCATATTAGCCATATGGCTTGATCACATCAGCTAATTTCATTTTTGTACAGTAATTGTTGCTTAAACACTGACAACTTATTAGTTAAGGTGTTTAGGAAAGATCTCTCCAGTCCTGTCTTGTTTAAAAGATGATTGAAATGACAATGAATACTTCAAGTAAAGTCATTAAACCATTCCTCCCAGTATTTTTCACTTTCTATGTATTTAAAGAGTTCAGAACAGCAGTAGCTGAGCTGCAGCCTGATTTATACTTCTGGAATGGAGACCATGAGACCATCAGGCTTTCAATTCCAGTTTGTAATGATTCACTTAAAAGGAGTAAGTTTTTGGTATGCAGCAGGTAGGAAGTAATTTTTCTTAGTTATTTTAAAGGTGCATAGTATTGAGAATGTACAAGTGGTTCCACTCTGGCATTTGCACACTGCAAATAAAAAACTTCACCCCTCAGTGATCTTAATGTTTTGTCCATTAAATGTACTTGCTCATTTAAATGGGAGTGTATTTAACTGCTAGACAGATGGTCTACAGTGCACACAATTATAAAGCAAGGGTCTGTGTACGTTGCCATATTTTGGGCTCCAGATTTCCTGCTTCCCTATACATTTTTGCAAGCAGTTTATTTTTCCATACAAAATACCAACACAGGTGGAGAAGCAGTCTGGAACTCATTTCTGCTATCAGAGATCCAGAGCACAACCCTTCGGGCAATCTTCTTAATTTTCTGACATGGATTTTAGCTACTTTGTACTTCAGATTTTTAGAGCATTTAAAAAACAATTCTGTAATGCTCTTTAGAATACTAAGATTTTAAATGTTTGACAGAAATTTCTGATAATATTTACTGTATTGAGAAAATACGGAAAAAACTTCTTGGCCCCACATCAGCAAAACTGAAGCAGTGACCAGGCAATGAGTAGCGTATTACAAACAAAAGGAAAATGTCACAAGAAAATGTAGAAAATTAGGAAAAGCCAAAATGGAGGCTTGCATTACAAACTGACTATATTCACTGTGGGCCTGTCTCATCCCAGCACAGAGGAAGCTGGTGTTCACTCACTGGTCAGTAATTAAGCCTGTGCATTTATCTGACCCAGGTAGGGCTTTCAGCACTATTTCTCATACAAGATTCTGACTCTGGGTTAAATAAAGATTTGTTAATTTTCTGATCAGACTGCTTAGGTTCTTCTCACTCCCATTTCTGCTACCTCACAAATATTAATGAATTAACTTTCAGAATGACTCTATGAAGTGAGGATTAACCCTGTTTCATAATTGTGATCCCAAAGATCAGACACACACAGAATCTGCATTTGCTTTGTATGTTCCATGGAGGACACCAAGCTGATAGTTTTAGTGTAGTTAGCAACATTATTTGCTCATTGCTTTGCAAAACAAAATTTTGAATGCAATTTGAAAACCATAAAATGGAAAATGCTTTTTGTAAGTAATTATGAAAAGCTGGATTTCAATGTTATGCTTGGCGTTGTATGGAAGTTCTGTACCAAGGCGGAGATTCAATTATATTAATCAAGTAAGCATTTATCTGTTCTAGGATACCATTCCCTGCCTTCAGCAAAGCATTTTCAGCATAATTTAAATTCTCCTGCAAATGGCTGATATTTAACCAAGATTAGACTTTCCCTATGCAGACCTAAGTCACTTTCAGAGGAACTCATGTCTGCCCTGGGTGATTTCACCCATGCGTTCAGCAACAGAAACTAGGATTTTATCCTCCATGACTGCCTTATAGCGCAATCACAGCTGGCAGAGCAAGGAGAGAAAAGGCTGCGTAAATCACACTAAAACTGCAAGTTCTCAGGTTCTGAATGCTCAACTTTTCAATCATAATTTCCTTTTGAAATAGGTCTTTGCATCCAGTTTTCTGGATTAAATCAGCAAATGGTCAGTCCTTTCCGTGGAAATCTCCCACCATGGTCCATCAGTACTTCGAGCCACGCTGGGCAGACCTGTTAAGGTAGCAAGCAGAGGGGAGCGGCATAGATACTGCCATCAGGGGCTGGCATACCTTCTATGATTCAATATCAGGAAGAGAACATCAAAATTCAATTGTCAGATCTAGAAGTGAATCTGTTGTAGCGGACACAGATCCCTCTCTGGTTATTTCCACCAACTCTGACTCCTTTTGGTCATGTTAGATCTTTCTCATCCCCTTCCCTCAGTGCGATTGCAGACTGTCACACTTACTGCTGATTATCAAAGCTCAGACCTTTCAGTTGTCCCAAATAATCTTTGTGCACCTGAACTCTGCTGAGTTGCCTACGACCCATTATCTAAATGTATGTATGGAAATACAGATATATTGGTAATTTGCATGAGATAAGTTTAAAAGAATGGGTGAGATTGGAGGAGATAGTTTGGTTTGAAGGGAGCTGGTGTCTTTGAGAAAAAATACTATAATTTTTTTTAAGGAGGAAGTGTCCGATTTTTTATTGTTCACCCTGTCCCTGCTGATCTTTGTAGTCTGTTTCTCATGGCAGAGTCCTAAACCATTGGAAGGAGACTAATCCAGTCAGAAATGTGAATGAGAAGGGAAAAAGTAGGGCAAAGAACTCCTGGCCTACATTTGAAGCCACTCAACTTCATAGAGAGAAGTAATATTTTAGTAAGCTAAAAGTGAATAAAAGTTGTTTTTCAGACATGCAGTGAATCATTTCTAGTGCCTTATAAAGCATTATTTGGTTGACAATGTCTCTTAAAGTATCTGTTTATGAAATGCAGCATTACTTTATGAAATTTACCATTTTGCACCATGAAAAATAACCCTTTTTCTCTGAAAACAACAACACAGACTTAGCAGAAGAATCTTTAATGTCAAGAAATGAGCAAGATGTCAATTTTATGCTGCATCAGAAAGACAGATATATGTATTTCACCATTTCTCCTATCCTATTTATGATTGTTGCAATCACAAATAATGTAGCTGAGATCTAGTATCTACTTGGCCTGTATGTATTGCTACATCTTGCTCCAAGGGTAACAGCACTTTGTCATACCGATTTCTCTTCCTTGGGTTTTTTTCCAGTATTTAACTCTCTATCCTTCAGGAGTACAGGAAAAGGACTCCATGGTCTGTAGTGCCTCCCCTTACAGAGCCTCAGTTGCTGTGCAAAGGCCATACCCCAAACCAGCTGATATTAACATGTGTGACATGTTTAGTAATAAAAAGATGGAATCACAATTTTTTGTCTGTGCTTATTGCAACTTAGATGGTACAATTCAGATGATAAAACTGGACGGTGATGGTTTTTATTTTGGTGAGTGGCATGCCATGTCGCAGTGCCTTCTCATATTCTGTAAAAGCAATTTCTGTATCTTGCTTTGTAAAGAAGCATTGTTTCCAACTCAAATAAAGATAACTTTTAGCTAATATTCATGAACTTATTTCCAGTTCATATGTTAATTTACCCACTATTATTTAGATTTGTGAAGAAAAAATGTATTGCTGTGCATACAGGTCTTTGTAATGAATTTGTAAATGAAAAAACAGATTTATTTTTTCAGATACATTTGTGAATTCTTGAATAATGGATGTCCTGCTTGAATACTTGATGACACATATAAGTTCTGCAGTTCATTTTTGGTCAGATCATGACTTTTTAGGAGTCAATTTTTAAAGAAAGTTGATTTCTGTGTCCATCTGTCTCTATCTTCCTATCTTCTATATCGTTTCCTAGCAGATTTCTGCTGACAGACCTCTGGACAATGTCCTATTAGATTATCTTAGACAGCTATTAGCAGTTTTTCAGTAAAAACTCTTCTTGTCCTATAGGAGATATAGTACATGAATACTCTTTTGCTCAGCTAAACTATTAGCCTGTTGTGAAACTACTGAAGAATAAAACATTCCTTTTCTCTTGCAAAGCTTTGTGCATATCTCAGCAGGGAGCTTTTCCACATTATGATCCTTATATTTCATCTGAGTGCTAAATGCCTGAAACTGGTTATCAATAATGATCTAGTCTGAGTACTAAAATTTTTCAAGATTTCCCCCTCTATCTTTGATGAATACCACAACATTCATGTAGTCATTCCGGTCTCACATAAAAATTATTGCACATTTTGAGAAGGTTTCCCCAAGGATTTGAAATGCCATTTCTCTTTTCTAAAAGACCCTCTACAAGTTATCTCCTTTTTGAAATTTTCAGTCTGGAAGGCAGGTACTAGACCCAGGCAGTGAAAGAGCTTCTGTAAAATTTCTATTTCATTACTGATCTCATCAGAGAAGGTGTTTCCATCACAAGTTGAAAATAATTATCTATTAAAGCAAGAGAAGATAAATTCTTGAGTTCAGTTTGATAAATGTTCACCAGCTACCTGAGAACAGCTGATTTTAAAACTAGGTTGAGATAATATTGCAGAAGAATGAAGTTAGCAAGAGTGGCCATATGTCAGAGAAGTAACGCAGATGGGATTTGACATGGGATCCTTCTGCACCAGGAAGGTGCATAACACCCCATTTGCTGAGCTGCTGAATGGCACACTGCCTTCACCTCTGGCTCACACTGGGGATCCAAAATCAAGCGTGTTGTAGGCAAACACAATTTCTGAGATTCTAGAGATAAGTTTTATGAGTTATATGACCTGCCTGACAGGGAGTGTTAGATGAAGTACCTGTGCTAATGGCAACTGCACTACTGAAGAAATCTGCAAGAAATGAACTACACAAGGCACTCAGTACTTTGTTTTTGTTTGGATTGCATACTGCATTTGGTCTTGGACCCCACTGTTTTTCTTGCATCCCTTGTAACATATTAACATCCTTATTGGTCACACTAACCAGATGAACAAAACCGTTGTTTTGGTTTTTGTTTTGTTTTGTTTTTCCTCCTGAATCTATTACAGCTGTCCTTTTACATGTAAAGAAACAAGGAAACAAATATTGACTGGAAAAGCAGGTGGCTATTGCAGTTGACTGTGTTAATACCCTAGTCCTAACTATTCATTGTAGTGAATAGTAAAAATATTTTGATCTATGCTTGACTAGCCAGCAGTATTAGCACTTGACCTACAAAAAGATCTGTCAGGGACAAAATAACCCAGGCCCTTTAGCAAATCCTATAATTATAGCCCTTTACAGTCTCATTGTAATTGCCCTGAGTCAACATGTTCCAATGTATCCCTTACTGGACATTCAGAGTGACTCATCAGGGTTACACAGCATGAATGCAAACACAAACAGCATTCTCACAACTCCTCACCCTCCTTAGAGTCAAGGCATGGAACAGTATCTGCTCTGCCCTGCCTGCAGCTCATACAGCCACTCTAATGACCTTTACACAAACTTGGGGTGTAGCTCTAATAGCTCAGTGCTGGGTGTGAATTACGTGACACATCCAAAAAACTGGGTAAATGCATCATTTGTTGCTGGAGTTGATGTTACTCCAGGCTGAGAACTCGGCTTCTCTGGCTGTGCTGCCAACATCCAAACCTAATGAGTTTAAACTTAGCTCAAGACTGCCTCCATTGGATAGCACTTTAAATGTATCCTTGTCTGTGCTTTCAGATCTTGCTTCGTGTTCCTCTGTTGGGTGAAGTGTTCTGCAGTAGTTTTGATTGTTTCCCTTGGAGTTACTTTAAATAACATAATTGAGTTGCATCTTGTCTGACAAACTAGATAGATCAATTCATTCATTTTCCCAACGTATGAAGTTTCTATTAGTTTTTATTTATTTATTGTCATACTTGGTTCATGTTTTCAGTATGTATTTCAGTGTGGATGCTGAGCAGACCTACCAAGACTGGACTGTTTCCATGAAAGTTCTGAACTCATCAATGTTGTGAACAGAAATTAAATCAAGTCCCAGCTTTGCCTCATTTAACCTGAGACTGTAGGCAGGAGCATTTCAATATGGAAGGAAATGCTTCAGCATAACCTAAGTCTCAGATGAAATGTGAGCTGAGGTTTTGGGTGGAAAAACAAGGCTTTGGAAAGTAAGCTGGCTCTGCTCTTTCTCCCAGTGATAGTCTGGGTGCCTGATCAGGACCATCCATGGAGGTGAAGAAGCTCATCTGAGTGGTCAGATGGCAATAGCCTGACAGCCATTTAAACCCCACGTTTCTACATGAGGTTGTGGTTTTGGTTTGAGGTTCATTTGAACATGAACCTCAATTAATCAAATGAATTTGATTAATTATTGTGGGTGTGTCTACCATAGGGTTGCAGTGTAGTAAGTTTCTGCAGAGAATATTTCTGCCTTTTCCCACTTTGCTTCACTTGGCAGACTAACCTCAGAGCTCGCCTGTACTCATTTCAGATGAACTAACCTAGATGGAAACTTCCTGCCCACCAGCCACAAATGGGCATCCAGCCCACGGGACTGAGCTACAGTTTGCAGAAGTAGAAACCTGAAACCTGCAGCACCCAGCTGTCAGGTACTGAGCACAGTTTGTTCTCTCTACTTGTTACTGGGAGGTGCGACTTGCTGGTGGGCAGGCAGGAGAAGATGCTTCTAGGGATTATTTAAAGCTGTTGTCTTCTGTTTCGCTCTCTTATTGAAAACACTTGCTCTGTTTAAGTGAAGTATTTTTCTTAGGAAACTAAGGGGAAATATTATGATACTGTCAGCATAATGTGTACATGAGCCTCCATCCCCTTGAAAAAGAAACTTTGATATTCTTCCTGTGGGGGTCGGTGATGCCTTTGGTTAGGGGCGAACAGAAGCATCCCCTGGGATGCTTTGTTCCTTGGTATGGTCTGTCCTGGTTTGAATCTCCCCGTTGGCTGCCAGCCTCGTCACTCCCCTGGCATTCTCCCATTGGTCCCCATTCCCTAATCCCACCTTTCTCCCTGGCCCCAGATAAAACGAGGGCCCTCGTGATCGGGTTTCAGATTTGCTTTTAGGAGTTCGGCTGTAAGCATGGAATAAACCATCCAGCAGGATGATAAGTGAATCTCCTTCCTGCCTCTTTGTCACCTGACTGTATTACCGAATATGCCCCAGGTTCTGTGGGCTTGCGGGAACCCACAGAGCCGGGCAAAAATTACGGTAATACTTCCAGTTAATTCATCCAACTTAAGGCTCAAAGTAAGTTTGAAACAGTCTCAAAATCAAGACAGCTAAACAAATATTTAAATAATTAATTGAAAAATAAATTTTTATCAGTGGTACTAATTGTCAAATGTTGTGGGATTCCAGTACACATTTTTCATTAGTTGGTGTTTTTCAGGTGAATGCTAATAGTTGCCATCTTGTCAGAAAGTCGTCTGTGACACTGGCAGGTGGGAGGCCAATATAAGAGCATGGGAATATTTCTTAGCCATCTTTCATATAGTTTTAACAATCAGAAGGAGAAGTTTTATTATTTAAATGGAGCTTTAATAGAAATTTTTTATTAAACATTGCTTATGTAGTATTTTTTTTCTTCTGGCTGTTAAACCAACATTAAAGCAGGTTGGAAAGGAGTTTGCAGTTTCTTCCACCAGGTTCTCACACTGCTAATGTACATTTACAACTGCTCCCTCTTTTGTGTATTAGAAAATTCTTCCATTTACTCTTTGGGTGACACTGAGTTCCACAGCTGACAGTTCATGGAATTACCTGTACAGTAAATGAGAGAAATTAATGATGCCCAGAAGAGACATGCAGGGAAGTCATTAAAGCTGTTATAAAACTCCAGTGCATTTCTTGCTGGTGCCACACAAGCTTGGTCACTCTTGCAAACACTGGAATGTCCAATAGGCACATCCTCCGTCCCAGGGCAAGCAGAAGGCTCAGTCAGAGCAGGTTTCAAAGACAGCAGTGTTGAGAAGAGTAGCACAAAACCTCCAGCACCTGACATGATCATAGGAACACACAAGGGTTTGGGTTGGAAGGCACCTTGAAGATCATTGAGTTCCCTGCCTTGGGCAGGGACCTTCCACTAGACCAGGTCCATCAGAGCCCCACCCAACCTGGCCTCGAACACTGCCAGGGACGGGGCAGCCACAGCTCCTTTGGGCAACCTGTTCCTATGCCTCACCACCCTCTGAGTACAGAATTTCTTCCTAAAGTCTAATCTAAATTTCTTTTTTTTTAATCTAAATTTCTCTTTTAATTTAAAGCTGTTCCTCCTTGTCCTATCACTTTTACCAGCCTGTGTAAAATGTTGCTCTCCCTGTTTTATTAAGTCCGCTTTAGGTACTGGAAGGACACAATGAGGTGCTCCTAGAACCTCCTCTCCTCCAGGGAGAAATACCCCAGCTCTCTCAACCTCCCTGACAGTGCTTTACAAAAAGTGCCCAAGGCCTGGGGGGCGTTGGGCAGGCGCTCTGTGGTGTTACAAATGCATCGCGTCCCAACAAGAGGTTCTTTGTGCCCCGAGATGTAGATACACCAGGTGTAACTGAACAATGATTTAATCAAAGGTTTTTCATGGATTGAAATAGTACTCTGTCCTCGCTGGGGAGTGTCAAACATGCAGTTGGCTCCAGGCTAGCAGATGATGCAAAATAATCTGGTTCATAGCTGCTGCAAGTGCCTTCATCTGGAATTTTTTTTTTTGGTGGAGAGATGTCTCATAAGTAATGTTTTACATATGTAGTAGTGTAGGACCTTTTATGAAAAGAAAGTATTTTTTCATTTATTTTGACCTAGGTATTACACAGTCTGACTGGGATTTTATTGTTTAGGTTTGTCATTCTTTTTATTACATAAAACTTAAACTGACCTTGTTTCAGTATCAGACATCCTGTTGTCACAAGGACATGATCATTTTGCTTTGTTTTGTTTCCATTTGATAGGATACCTCTAGTGCCTTACTATTATATGTGTATGTTTTGTTGTAATTTCGTAATTTTATGTCTATAAAATCTGGATGTTAGAAAGGTCAAATTAAGTCCAGATGGTATTCCAGGATCCTGACTATATAATTAGAATGTCCTAAAATTTATATTAAAATACAACCCACCATTAAAAGGGTGGTGAATTTGCACATTTTCAGAAGCCACCGTTATTCAGATGATAATTTGGGGAATTTGAGAATGAGAATGAGAAATTTGAGGAATGAGACAGCAATACAGCACTGAAAGGGACCATGTAACATTTTTTGTCTTTGTCCCTCCACTTCTGTCAAAGATAGGCTGGCCTTTTCCTTGGCTGATACTCCCAGAGGCCAAACCCAACTGCCTCACCAGCTGAAGCAGGACCACAGGTCACCACACCTTGCCTGGGCATGGTCTTGAGAAACCTAAAGGAGATAGCCTGACATTTTGATTTTTTCTTGTTAGGCTGATTTTACCTTAATATTAAACAAGTAATTTCCTCAGAATTTAGGCATTAAACCCCCCTTCCTTTTCCCATTAGTAGCCCCTGAAGACCTTTTCCTGTTTGGCAGTATGGAAATAGCAGGTGCCTGAGATTCCCTGAGATTAGTTCATGTCTTCCTGGTTGAAAAGGAAGCACCAGTTGTGTTGCTAGAAGACTGCCTGGGCTGTCTTTTGAGGTTTTGAACAATTACAGCATTTGGGCTGTTATTACTTCTTTCAGAAGAGTAATTCAGAGTATTCACCATTTGGAAAATACATTGTGTTTCACATAATGTACCTACAGTACACAAGTAGAACAGGAAAGTCAAATCTAAGCAGAGTCCTTAAAGAGTACAAAACATTACAGGGAAATAAGAACTCAGTTATTCTGTGAAGTGAGTGTGAGAATCATCCTTCCTTTTGCTTTTTAAAGTCAGTTGCTCTTCCTCACATATGCAAATAATTTTTCACACATATAATATAATCGAGGAGTATTTTTTATTATATTATCCTCAAACTACTTGTCTGAAAACATGATGTCTCTATTTCTTCCCATTTCTCTTATGGAGAGTTTAAGTTATGAAATGCATTATTTTTTCCATTCTAATTACAGTATCACTCTTCTGAAGCCCCCTAAACGCAATAATTTCAGTGAAATTAGCAGAAATGCTAGGGTTTTTTAAAACTAATTATCTTCCTTTTATACAATTCTTCAGTCAGAGGCACAAAACTAATTTTGGAAAATCAGAAATTCTTGCAGTAATGGCTGACAACAGATAAGTTGTATTATTATTATCCGAAAAATGGAAAAACAGTTACCTGCCCTGGGTGACCAGCCAAAGACAGAAATTTCACAGCAAAAACCAGAAACAACTTTTGAATCCCAAGGGGGCTGTGCTTTCTTCTATTAAACATCTTAAATCTTTTTCTGCCAAAAAATCATAGCAGGAAAAAAAGTAGGAGACAAGCTGTATGTACTGCTATGAAAATGTTCAATATTTTTGTGATGTTGGAATGTTTGTAAAGTTCAACATTTGTGGAATCCTGTTGGAGGTTTCATTTGCTCACAACATGATCTGTTTCCATCAACTGCCCAGGACACAAGAAAATGTAGCAAGGCAAAACTACGATTGAACATTAATGTTTGTTAATTTTATTTCTCTCCCTAGAGCTGAACATTAGTTTTTACTAATTTTATTTATCCCTCGTTTGTGAGCACTTTCCCCCTCCCCTGTAAGTTCTCTCTGTAGCAAGCAACTGAACCACCCAGCCTCTCAAGAGAGCCCTGTGGTCTTGTATCTGCAGAAGTAAATCATGAGAGAGAGGGCACCTCTTGCCGAGGGCCTGAGCAGAAGCCTGATGAAATCAGTAGGAAACTCAGTTACATATCCTCCTTTGCAGAATGCTCACTCAAGGGTTAAGCACAACTCAAAGCACATAAATAAAGCCTTAACAGGTGTAAGCAAGGCACAGTCCTAGGTGAGTCCCTTGCTAAAGGAGGAAATTTCACTCCAAGGAGAATACTCCTATAATATAATTCTTTCTAACTCAGGGGAAAAACCAAACCTGTTAGTGATTCCTAAGAATTTGCATTCATACACCAGTAAAAATACAATGAATTTGGAATGAGCCATCTGAAATTATTTTCGAGCCCACTTGGCAAGCAAAGTGTGTTTTTTTCCCAAGGCACTTTATTGAAGGAAACATTGGCCTTTTATCCTTTAAAGTCTGGTATTTACAAGTGAAGCTGCTGGCTGTCTAATTGCAGCTCACAAGAACATCACAGTCTCATGTAATCTCTCAGTTGTTGCTATATTTAGTTTTCTGTGGGATAATTTACATATACTTGAACTGAATTATAACTCAGGTTAGAGGAAAAAAAGAAATGAAAAAGACTGAAAAAATCCCTAATATGATTTGCATGTAATTTTTTTCTACGCAAAAAGGAAAAGAAAACACTTCCCTGTGGAGATACAAGGATATCCATCCCTACACTATATAGTCAACAAATTAGAGCTGGTGCCAGTGTCTTCTAAAACAAGTGATAACTTTCCTTCAGAATGGACACTTTGACGGATGCTTTGAGTGGGAACAACTCCCAGTCACAGCAAAACTATCCTACATTTGTTAAGGGCTTTAAGTCAGGATAGACGCATTCTGCAGGCCTGTGTGATGTTCTGATCCGTGTGAGGGTGTCATGCAGCTGGCCCTCCCACAAGCTTTCCCTGGTTTCTGCTTTGCCCCTTGGCAGCACCACATCCTGCTTTCTGTCTGGCTTTGGTCAGTAGGAAACCCAAACCCGGGTTATCCAGTGCTGAGAACCAAGGCTGTGAAAGAAAACTCACTGCTGGTAACAACTGTGTAAAAAGCAAGAAACAGTCCTCAGTGGGTAAATGCAGGGATTGGTTCACCTCTTCACTGGCAGCAGGGAGTTACTTTTATTCACCAAGGTCACATCTTCAGCTCCATAAATGAAGAAAAGCCTTCTGGATTTGAATCTTCCCCTATATAGATGGAAGAAGATCACCATCACTGTTTAAAACATTTTTCTGTCCTTACAGTTCTTCTCAATCTGGGGAAATACACATGGTGGGAGAAGAGGGAGATGTCATGGCAAGGAAAGGAAGGTGGTGGTATGTACAGGGAGTATGAACCCTACGGTGTCATCCTCTGGGGCAAATATTTCACCCCGTAAGAACGTGTCTGTGTGTGGCAAAACTGGTGGGAAAGAGAATTCAAATTTTAAATTCCCCTAAGTAATCAAAAGACAGATGAACAGAAATAGCAAGTGGAATCAAGAATCTGGCTTTTGCTCCATTTTGCAATACAAGACTTTATAGCGGAATCAACTAAGATGTGGATCTTAGAGTAAGAATCTGAGTGCTTTTTGCTTTCCAAGATTCAAATACCGCTCATTAGTATTAATAAACTTTTGAAACTAGTAGATTTTCCCTGGGTATCTCTTTCACAATAGACACTTTCATTTGCAGAGTCAACACACATCAGTAATACATGAGGAATGCATGTTAGAAAAAGTATTTTACAAAACACAGTGACATGTGCTTGCTTTTCCTTTCTGAATGTATGTTATCAGTCTGCTTCCTGGATGTCTGTGGTATTTTTAGACTTTCTAACTAAGCATTAAAAATCTAGACAAGCCATGTGTCCTTTTGTCATTCAGGTGCTGATTTTTTCCTGGTAATCTTCATCTCATTATTATTTACTCGCTTGTATTTCTTTAACAGTAAATTCTGATTTATTTGCTAACTGAAAATATGTGATGTATGGTTATAAAGCATAATAAGTTGGGAGATTATATGTGCTATTGGAAGAGTTATTATAGCACCTCTATTTCGCGTAAGTTCATCTTTGAGCACTATTTTACTGTAATTAATACTTTTAAAGATTCTGGTTTATTTGCATTTACTACTGCCATAAGGCAGAATATAAAAGCAAGCTTTCTATTATTTTTTCCAACACAGTTGTGATGCCTTGATGCCTCCCTGTGATAGCTATGAAAGTTACTCTTCAGCATTTTGTCAGTGTTCTATTTCATGATACTTCAACATCTACCTATCCTTGTTTTATTGGCCTTCAACTCTTTCCCCAATAACATACCTCCTAATTAATTCAGCCACCAGCTACTTTAACTTTTTTTTGTAGAGACTAAACCTGAACTCTTAGGATGGTCTCTAGTGCCATATGTTGTCAACACCTTTTTTCTGATAGTACTTGAAATGGAAGTACAAATGCTAAGTACGTAGACTCTTCCTGAAGTACCTCCCTGAGGTAATAGCTCCCTTATAGAACACTGTGTTTCATAACTGCATTTTGAAATGATTTGGTAAACTTTCTCAGGAAATGCAGAAGGCCTAGTGCAGCTTTATTGCATAGGAGCTCAGTCTGTTGTCCATAATAGGAGTTTCGATTTATGGGCAAAAATGCTCTTAATGACACATATGATTTCAGCATACACATTTGCTTTTGATTAAACTCTGTAACACATTGGTACACCCATGTAGAACTGACATTTGTCTTTATGAATCTCATGAAAAATGACACTTTGAGTCATGCATAAGGAATTTACAAGAAGAACATGACAAAACAATGTCCTTTTTGTGAACAGAGCCCATATTGTAAGCTTTTATTGCTTCACCAGTAATACATAATTAAATATGTCTACAAAGTCTGGCTTTGATCCTGGGGCTTTCTTCCCTGGGTTTAAGCTAGATACAGTTCCTGCATCCATGATACGACTACGTAGTAGGTAAGGTTTATGCCCAGCCTGTACTTTTAAAATCAACTCTCTTGTGAATTCATTGTTCTCTAAACATAATCCCAAAGAACAGTTTAAAGCTACAATGACATTAAGATTTCAAGTCAAAAGGTCTCAAAAGAGATTAAGAGTGGAACATAATCACAGATGGACGGCACAGACAGCACACAGCAGTTCCCAGTTGCTAAAACACAGTGTGTCCCACGGAGCACGTTCCTGCACTGCCAGGCTGAGATACCTGTCCAGAACCACCAAACCAGCTTTGCTCCAGGGCTTCCTCCACTTACAACATAGCTGAAAGTTATCCCCAGGGTAGTTGTGGAAAAGCTGAACCTGGGTAAAATAATTTGGAATTCTGTAGAAATAGAGTGGAGGATTTATTAAAAATTTATTTGTTCGTGAATCTTCATCCCTTCCATGTCACTGCTTTGTCATCTACTTTTTAGACTAAAAAATTATTAATAGCTGGCACTTATATTTGTTTTAGCTTGACCTGAGCAATCTTTGCTGAGAAAAGATACGGGGCAAATAAGAACAATTTTGATTGAAAGAAACTAAGTGTATTTTTCCACAGTGAGATGTAGTTTGATTTTCAGAGGTATTTAGCATCTGGAATTTCCTTCATAAAACTTCTAAAGGAAATAAATATCTATTTATTTTCTTGACACAATTTAGTCTCCAGTGTCTCTATTATTTTTCTTCATAATGCTTACTTTCCAAGGCTACCTGATTATTACTATTCGATTCAGACTTCTTGAGCAGTTAATGTCACTTAGAAAATTTTGAGGTATCTGCATATGGAACCTGATCCTCTCACATATACTGACTGCAGGTATTTAGCAATATTTGGCCCAAATTCCCTGTTTTGCAAATATTTATAGCAGGACAGGCAAGAGAGCAACCAGAAGAAAGGATTCAAATGCTGCCAAGGAGAACTTGTCCAAGAACTAAAACATCTGAAAAATCCTGTCCCATACTTTCAAGGCTGCACTGTCTCACTGCTGACCTTAGAGACAGCCAGACTGTCTGTGGCAAGGTGGGAAATAGGAAAGGTGGTGGCAGCAAACCTGAATGAGAGATGAGACGAGATGAGATGAGATGAAATGAGATGAGATGAGATGAGATGAGATGAGATGAGATGAGATGAGATAGACATTTGCGTCACAACTGAGACATCTGCACCAAACTGAGATATTTCTGTATCATTGTAAAGTTGTTTTTCTCAGTTGGTCAGATGGATGGGAAGAACCAGTGTCTGGGAAATTCAGAAGTACCATCAGAGGCAAATTGATGAGTGTTCACCGTGCGCTTTTTCTTCTGGGGAGAGTGTGACAGCTCTTAAGTGAGGTCTCAGACTCCTCAGAGCAGTAGCCTTCTTGCAGAAAACCATGGCCAGCACAGCATCTTCGTACTGCAGGAAATTCAGGAGTGTTTGATGAAGTTAGTAAAACTTTCATTTGTTTTTATGTTCAGGATTCAATGCTGAGTTTATATTCCACGTTCAGGGCTGTTTTATAATTTCCTCTGGAGAGACAACCCATGGCACCAGCTCTATTGGTCTATGGCAAAAGCTAGAGCCTAGAATGATGCTGAAGGATAAGCTTGATGGCAGAAGAGGAAAAACAAATGAACAAGTGAAAATTAATTCACAACTCCAGGAAAACACCTGAATTTGTGCAACTACAGCCATCAAACTCTCTGCATATGAGTTTTCATCTTAATTTTTGGTACTGCATATAGTACTTCATAGAGCTAATGTTTCCCACACCTCCTAGAAGATCTCACTGGCCATTGTTCCTGATGCTCTGACTTACACTGTCCACACCCTCTATCTGCCTTTGACCAATGTTTGAAAATTTTAACACCAAAAATTAAGCTCTTGTATTAATGAAAAATACTTTGTTTTTTCCAAAGTAGAAAAATAAATCCCAATATTAAAGCCTTTTACCAGACAAACAAGACTAGCAGAGTTGTCCTTAAGATAGGTATGTGCTTTTTTCCAATTTGACCAATAAATATACCTCTTATTTCACACATCCTGAGTGGCAATGTGCAAGGGCTTAGTAAATAGTTTCTCTAGAGGTCTATCTGCAGTGAACACAGTCCAGCTTCACATGGCAGACCTGCTTGCTGCACTGGATCGGTACGTTTTGAGAGGTGCTTTGAATAAACTTTCCCCTTTCATTGCAATTGCTTGTAGCTGTAACTGTGAATCATGTGGATCCAGGCCATGAGACACTCGAATTTCCAAGCTCCCAGTCTGTGTGCAAACAGAATGGGACAGGAAGGATGAGGGCATAGGGATGCCTATGGAGGACTTTTTGTGTGAGAAGAAAAGATTGAATGTGATGCCAAGAAGATTGCCTTAAAAAAGAAAACCTGAAATCTTCATGTTTTGTCTCAAATGGTGTCCTGGTAACCTATTCAAATTATAATGCTCAGTTTTTGCCCTTTACTGTTTTCTTTGCCATCTACATCAGATCTTCCAGATATAGTCAGAGCAACACACTATTGCACATAGTGCTGCCTCCTGACTGCATTTCTACGCTTATTCTGTTTTCACATTCTTTTTATTTGTGCTTTATTTTATTGGATTTGCAGTACTTTTAACCTTTTAAAATCCTCACAATAAGGATTACCAATGTACCACTCTTTTACTTGATGAACAAAATCCCGTATATTGCTGCTATAATGGAGAAACATCATCAGCTTAAAAATCTTTTGATGTTATAAGAGGAACAGTACAAGCCATGTGACCATTCTATTTTTAATAAATCCCCTTTACAAAGTTTATTAATTCTATAGGAAGCTGCACTTGGGGTTATTCCCTCTAATTCCCCAAGCAAGCAGATTGTACGTTGCAATAACACCTTTTTTTTTCAGTGTGTAGCTTCCTTTTCCAGGGTTTTACTTCAGTTTTACTTGGCCTGGATTCAAAATTGTTCTGATTTTAGCTTCTTTCTTTTAAACATTACAGTCCCTACTGTATTGATAAACTGGTCAACTCCTATGAACACTGCAACAGTCTTCAGATCAGGCATTTCTTTTGCTAGGTGAATATTTTCTAGAGTCCAAGGGATGCTGAGCTACTTACACCCCTCCTTGATTTCATTTGGGGAATTACTTGTCTCTGCCATCACATTTTTCCTTTGGAGTTTAGGCACCACGGACACAGTACTTTATCTTTTCCTGCATCAAATCTATTACAGGACTTTCCTCCTTTCATAGACTTTGTAGTTTCTCATAACTCTTGGATCTCAGGTTTTGGTGAAAAGGAGGCAGGATGCTGAAAGTTGACAATGGATTTAGGGCTTACTTCTAATATCTTTATATGTAAGTCATTCGTTACAGTTACTTTTAATTGAAGATATGTTTCTTTTTAACATCTTTTTATATTATGTACATGGAGTACATAATATGGAAAAAAAAGTAATAGACTAAAATTTGCCTGGGAACAGGAAAAGCAATAGACTATTCAACTGAGAGATGTATTATGGAGTGAAAAGTACAAGATTTAATACTAGTAGTATAAAAGAAGCTGTACATAAAGTTGTCTCCTTCCTTATAGAAATGTGAGTCTACAAGCAGCGTGTGTGACACCTTGAAGCACACGTACAAAGCATGAAGGCTAAAAACACTTCCAGAAAGACCATGGTTTTCCCAGAGGACAATTTTTGTTGCACTAATGGCTGGCACTTAAAATTAAGGACAGTTTGAGAAACATAGATAAAAACCTGAATTAGTTATTTCATTAGGAATATTTGTTTTGTAAAGATTGCAAACATACCTGTGATTTATTGTAGATAACTCACACTGAAACTAATAGCTAAACCTTGATTTAGTATTTTTTGATAGAAAAAGAAAAAAAGAGCTTTTCAGTTTGAGTGTGGGTATTTCAAAGAGTGTGAGTATTTGCAAACTCAGAAAAAAAAGACCTTTTCATTAATCCATCCTTTTGGAAACAGTCACACTAACCCACAACCACATACAAATACAAAAATCCTAATGGGACTATTTTCTTACTAAGCCTGTAATAGTTTACATTCACCTAATGGCCTGGGGTTATAAGCAAACTACTCAATTAGAGAATTTAGGCTGGTTGCCCACATATTTTAGAGCAAATTATCCCTTCTCAAATGCAGAACCCCCTATATAAAACGCCTAAACAATATTTCCTGTTAAAAAAGCAAAAATACTATTCCCTAAATTCCCACCTTGAGTCTACTAAGTATTTCTCTTTATGCTAGTGTAGCCATTTTATGGAGAAATATTTGTTTTTGCCTCACATACCTCAATCTAGACCATTTTGTTGGAATGTTTTTAACCTATCAAGCAGCTAAAAAATGCTAATGCAACTTGTTTTCTTTCTTCTCAGAGTAAAATTTTAAAGGGCAGTTTCCCACCCTCCTTATTGGTGATACTGGAACACAGAGGTTTTCTGAAGGCCTAGCATTTTGAAGCTTCCAGGATAACAGATCTTCCTCTTCTAAGGGCATTCTGAATTCAAATCATCTTTTAGCAATTACAATTTCTTCTACTTCCATTTTAATTTAAGAGAGAGGTTGATGCTTTTAACCTATAAACACCCATTAAAAGTTCCTCACCCTATTATGTTGAACTGCTGCTCTTAATTGTATGCAGCTGGGTGGATCATTGAATTCTCATGTCAAAGACAAAGATTTAAAAAATACAATCAATTAGATATCAACTCCTCATAATATACCTGTTTCTGACATGTAGGTAAGTGGTTTCCCCCATGTGCTGGGAATTAAAGTCTCCCTTGCAGTGTTCGACCACAGCAGGGCAAGTTCAGCTCAGGCCCAATGTGGGTGACCAGTGTCATGGGTCTGATGGCACCAGTCTGGTTTTGAGGCTGTGGATGAAGGGGTTCCAATCTCTGTTAATCCTATTCTCCTGTGTGTTGTCATAGTAATGCAAAATTACTTTCTGGGAGATGTAATATGAGCTGAAGGAACTGTTGGTTGGTGGACGTGTAAGTAGATGAGACACAGACCCTTTTGGAAATGAAAATATTTTATATATGTGCCATGAGTGCTGTCACAATTATGAGCACCAGTGACGTGCCCTTTCTCTTGCTTGAGATCTGGGGTAAAGAATGAGGGTGGCAGCTCTTACTCCACGATCTCTCTGAAACTTAGAAAGGCTTGTTCTGTGATTCCTATCAGGACAGAAGCGTCGTGCTCTACCACAGAGGCTGTCGATGTCCTCACACAAAATTCTGCTGAAGTCAAAGAGCCATCTTCAGTTCATCTGAAGACAAAATTTAGCTCAAAACATGAAAATGTATGCAATGTGATGTAAGTTAATAACTAAAAAACCTTTCAATAAAGAAACAAGGTAGTGAGGAAAGTTCTGAATTTCCAAAGGGGACTTTAGAGCTGAGGAGCCTTCCATTTTTGACATGTTTAACATTTTCAGTTCTAAGTGCCTCCATTTAATGCTTCAAGTAGTCTACTCCTAAAAGTCAGAATCTCTGGAATTTCTTCACTGTATCACCCAACACAAGCTGCTGCTTTGGAAGGCATGGGTGTTACAAAATTAGATGGACGGGACAACATCCTAGACCAATGCACAGTTCAGACAATGCAGCAGCAAAGATAAATAGAAACTCTGCTTTCAATCTATTCTTTCAACTCTGCTAGTCTTCAAACACTGTGAGGGGCCAGAGTTGAAAGAATAGATTGAAATTGTCAAATAATTAAGGAGATGTGTGTCATGGAATTACCCGGTTTCTGTCCTGCACGAGGTGTGGACCCCTACCACTGTGTAGAACCCCAATAAGCTCTGGGGAAGTATGCAGACAAAATATCCCACTAAGACTGATGAAAGATTAGAGTATAATTTCATGCAACACTCAAAGAATAGAGAAAGCATAATTTCTAAATTGAGGAAAGAACCTGTTAAAGAACAAAAGATGATGCCCGTGTAATAAAAGCAGCTAAGTACAGTGTAGAAAGCAGAGAATTATTACAGCTGTATGGAAATTACTATATAGTATTAATACTATAGAGATACACTAATTAATTAATAATTTAGCTAATGCACATACTTTTTTCTGCTAAAGCAGTGTCTTCAGGAGAGCTTTAAAATCAGCAGGCTGCAGGTGGCTGTTCCATGAGCAGGCTGCTCCTTCTCTTAGGGAAATCAAAAATAGCTATACCAGTAGGGAATCACTTACCCAAGAAAATTTTTAGTATCACCAGAAAAACAAAATGCAAATATACTTCATTTTCTCTAATGGGCTCATTAAGCAGGATTTCTTCTATTAAGATAGAATTTCCTTACTAAGAATACGGTAAATTATTTACAAAGCTAAGAATATTATCAAAGGAACGTGCGAGTATTTCAGGACTCAGGATCAGACCAGAAATTCTGGAGCAAACTGGGTAAAAACAAAATGCCCAATCTATCCGTGTGATAGAATTTGATTAAGTTTTACTGGCTTTTTACTACAATTTCCAACTTGATAGGCCCTACTAAAGCTAAAATTGAACTTCATATACAAAGCTTACGTGGTTATGTTTGTTATTAGCATTGTCTTCCCCGGAGATATTTGGATTTTGTTTAACTGAAAAATAAACAAGTTAAATGCCGAATTGCCTGGCTAAGACAGTTATATGATGTGGTCTTTTCCTTTCATTATAGAGATTGTGAGTTTTGGGATTCATGTTTAGGAGTTTGTGGTTACTTTACTTTAATACCGTGGACATATAACGTTTTTGTTCAATGTTCTGCTTTTTTCATATAAAGTTCTGTGTCCCGGCCAATTTATGGCCAGACTTATCCAATAAACAAGTTTGTAGGAATGCATTTATAGATTGTTAGAAATATGTGTGGTGCCTGCACTTTCCTCAGTAATAATGTAATGATTTATTTTGACCATTAATTTTAAGCTATATTATAACAAAAAGGGAAAATTATTTACATACCTCAGAAGTTATTTTCCTAAAAACTAGAAAAAATCAGGAGGATGCATAGGTCAAGACAAAAAAAATACTTATCAAGTATGAATGGATTCCTCTGCTCCTGACATTTAAGCCCCCTTGATTTTCTAAGGTAAGACAATTAGCACTTGCTGAAAATCAGATCCCTTGCAGTATCCCACCCGAAGCATTTCTGAAAGTTTTCTTGGTAAATCAAAGAGTAAGCGAACAATTCAAATAGGAAAGCCTATTATTTGTCAATGCATATATCAGAGAGGTATAATTTACTACATTATAAAATAGGAGAGGGATAATTGTACTGTGGAAGCTCCCAGGAATCCTAGGATCTAATTTGCTAGCCATAGGTCATTCAAGCATAAAACAGAGACAGCACCAAACTGTTTATACCTTATATATAGGGAAAGAAACAGAAAGCATCCATCAAGAAGACATCAATAAGACAATACTATTTAATTAGCAATGTGCCAAATATCGTTATTTTTCACAGGTCTTCCCAGTGCACTGTGGTGTTAGAACTTCTGAGAAAAAGAAGGGAGCTTGTGATGATCTGAAGAACAAGTTGCTAAGGCAGGCAGCTAACAATGAGAGTAACTAAGTTTTCATTGTACTTTAATAGGCTGATGGAGTTGAGATGAGCACCTATCTGTCTTAAAGCGAAGAAAATTAAATAAATGTGCAAAACTTCTATTCTTCATAAAGAATTTAAGTCACTGACAAACATAAAATGTATTACAGTATTTTTTTCTGATTTTCTGGCATGAAAGAACTGATCTAGTATTGATAAATGTATATCACTAAATAAAAGAACCTAGACCTAACAAAAAAAAATATATATTTTGCCCTAAAACAAATGCTGTTCGTATTTTCTAGTAACTCCCTTTATTCTCAACAAGACTCAATTTGATGTGCTCCTTCTGCTGGAAAATGAGCATTTTATTCTGGTTTACTCTGCCTAAAACCCTAAAGTTTTATTTCAAATTTTTCTCTTCCCCCACATCTCATCTTCATTTTACCTTTGACTCATTACACCTTCATCATTGGCCTTGCTTTTCACTGGTTGATTATGGGCCCACTGGTTGATTATGGGTCGGTTTACAACTGGAATGTGGAGAGTACCCTGAAAATGTGCAACAAAATCCCAGCACATCACTCTGAAATGCCAGTTCCCAAGTGTGCTTTTAAAATTCAAGACACATTAATTTATCTGAGCACCTCTATATAGCCAAAGGAGGCTTTGAATGATTTTGAATACTATAATTTGAAATTATTGGAGTGATTACAGTAGTAGTTCTGCTTTTTTATCCAACTTCTGTACTCATTTAATGAAATAAATTTATTTTGAGAAAGGGAATATTTTTGACATCCTTCTAATATAATTAATTCAAGCTCAGTTTCAGACATTTATTAGTATGACACACCATGAAAAAATAATTTTGCCTGGGAGTTTTCCATGTGATGGGACTGTAATTTCAGATCTTAAATTATCTAAACTTGAAGCAGTAATAGTCGTAGTAAAAGATACGCAGTAGCTGCAACATGTTCAAAAATTCCGAACACTTTCAAATTTCACATTCTTTGAACAGTTATTTGAAAATCGTGTGAAAAGACTAGCAGAGTTTATACCATTAAACATGAACACAACGCAACTGCTCCTTGTCCTTCAGCTTGCAAGATATGTATTTGCTTTCAAGGGGAGCCCTAATATTTGTCATCTTTAACTGAATGAAATCACAGATACTTTTACATGTGGATTTTGTTATAAGAATTGGTTTATAAGCCTGCTATTTAACATGATTATATGAATTACGAACTGTGATTTTATTTCTTTTATAATCTCTGTAGAGCTTGCCATTACTTTTACATGTCTGTGTCTGGCATTATGTACCTTTGAAATTGTGCCAGAAATATTTATTGTCCTATTTCTGGCATTCTGGGACTCTTGGTTCCGTTTGGTTTCCAACTGGAACAAGGCTTATTAGCAGACCCAGTTCTTCATACTTTACTGAAAACAATTTTATATGTAAATTTAATACTTCATTAAAGTAAGCTCTTGTAACAATCAGGAGTATGTATAAACTGCATTTAATGTAGGTAATGTTCTATCTACCATTTGAACAGTTATCAAAAGCAAAATATATGTACTAATTAGAACTTTCCTTCTCATTGCCTGTCTCCTCCAGCTTGACTAATAAGAAAGCATTAAAATGCAGTCAGGTTGAGCAGAAATGGGACACTCCTCCTGCACTTGCCTGTGCTCTGCACACACACTCAGTGCCCTGGAAGGAAAGCTTGCTGTAGTAACAACAGCACATTCTCATTCACCCCTTGAATCACATTTACTTGGTTCCAAATTCCATTATTCTTAATCAAGTAAAAATCCTCTTAAGGTCAGCAGAACTTTCATTCAAATGACTTCATAATTTGGCCCTCATTTTGTTGCGGTAGTTTCAACTTTGGCCAGTAGTCACAACCATATTAAAAAGGCTTTTGGAAAGTATTCTTTATTTTATTTAGCTTCAAGGAAATAGATGTTAATAAAATTTAAGGATGTACTTACATGTTTATTAAATAGGAGGAATCCTGTTGGATCAGAACTCTAATTTGCTTAAAGAGCAAACTGCTCCAGGAAGCAAAAATGTATCTGACTTAGGTATTAGTACAGCTCAAATACTTTTAATGAGAATAATCATGCTTTCATTTGGAAACTAGGGAAAATTGATTTAGTATGTTTTTTTTTTTACAGAACATTGAGTTATTGTTTATACAGTAATTTTTATAACTATAAACATAAATTACTCATTATAGCCTTTAAAGGGTCAGAAGCTTGAAGTCATGCCCGTCATGGAAGGGAATGTACTTACATGTATATAATAATTGCTTCTAAAATTTCATATATGATTTGAAGCATGACTGATCTCAAATAGAGGCAAAACCATCTTTCTCCTTCTCATGTGACAATTTCACACTAGGCTTCTTCTGTTTGTTCATGAGATCTTAATGACCAAACACATTCACTTCAGTATTTTATAAGAAATCACTTGCCTAATTAATTGTGCCACAAATACAACCCAGAGTTTAACCGTGTTCCTAAACATATTGTCAGAGATATATAGTACTCAAATTAAGAAGAGCCTCTCATTTCTACTTTAAACTTGACTGTCTTCCAAGTAGAGAAAAGGGTATCAAACAAGAGGCTTAAGACAGAAAAATAATTACTTATTTATTTATTTTATTTTATGCTTTTAAATGTTTACATTTGTGACAGAACAATAATCAGTAAAACAACCATAGAAATAATAATAGTAACAATTGTAATAATAAAGAACTACATAGTTATTAATTACTAGTTATGTAACAATAGCAACAGTAACAGTTGCCATAGCAATACAAAAGTAAGTAGGAGTAGTAATAGTAGTATTATTAACCAAGAGCAAAGACCTTAATCACAACAAGAATACTTTATGGAGTGGAAAGGTTGATCTTGGCTTTTTCTGATGACTGTATGCAACTGCTAGGAGATTTTTATATGAGCCTTTCACTTGAAATTGTATCTTTTGACCTGATGGACTATGTATTTCTTTTTGAGGTAATAATTTTTTGGCAAGAGTCAGATGCAAAGGACTTAATGAAAGTAATGGAGCATCCAAATGCCATACATGATGAAATACCAAAAAGCTCAGGGAACTGGAGGCAACGCTAAGAATACAGACATCTGACACTCCAAATACTACAGCTGGATCAGAACAGCAAAAGAAGCATACGCTATGACATACGAAAAATTAAATCAAAACTATGATATCTTTCTCAGTGCTCCTGTTGTAGAACACATTTTTAAAGCACATCTTGTCAAAATATGTCACTGAAGTCACCCCAGCTTGGGAGTTCCACCTTTTTTGTATGCTCTGAAGTTATTCGAATGTCAAAAATTAAACACTATGTATTTGGTTAATCCAATTTTAAGCTTTCTTGCAGCCACCAATTTATATCTGCCCTCAGGCCTCAACTCTTTCTAGTTCAGCAATTCTCTCTACTAGGGCTCTATCTGTCCCTTGTAATATAAACTATTTTCTTTAGCTCTTTTCACAGACTCAGTCCTAACCGGAACTTGCAACAAAACAAGACAAGAAAATAGTCTGGAGTCATCACAATCAGTCACATCAGTTAAGAGCTAGGTAGAGGCTTTGATGTAACTTTTACTACAGATATGCCCACACAAAAGTTATTAATTACATACATATTTTCTTGCATCGGTAAGAAAGAACTTCTTCCTATATCACTTTTCCAAATATATTATAAATAAAATAGACATAAACATAATTCTATTTTTCCCAAAGATGAATTACATAGGACATTCAAAAATGTGTGCCAGTTACTATGTGTGTGTCATTTATGAAATATCAGCAAGCACTCATTCTGTTCAAGATGCGGAGAAAACAGATTCCAGGCCTTGAGACACATGGTCCATTCTTGTCCAGAATAAATTCTGGTGTCCACTAAGACCACTGGCTGTGGTACCTTCCACTGAGGAAGGCATGTCAGGATGCTGCAGCCACCCAAACCCGACACCACTTTTATTCCACCAGTGGTGGTAGAGTGGCTTTGCAGGTGGAGAGCAGAGCAAGGAGAGCCTGGATTGTGTCCCTAACACCTTGGGCTTGCTTTAATCACTGAGGTGCCCACAGGGCATGAGGAAGTGCCCCGGAGTGAAGCTATGCTCTTGAGGAGTCCCCTGTGGTGTACAGCAATGAGCACAGCACAGCCAAGGCAGACAAAGTAAGTGGGGCACAGTACCCCAGCTTCAGCCTGAGCAATGCAAAGTACAGCAGCGCCTAATTCTCAATAACTGGGACGTGAAAAACAAGGTGAGATGGCACAGAGCATAGCATAGTGGCATGGGTAGTGAAGTTCATGATCTTCAGGCTATATACATACCTTCATTTGCTGCAATCACATCTCCATTTGCAATGTAAACAATGGCTCTCTTTCAGCATCTAAAATTCCCCAGCACCTACAGGGCCTCATCAGCCAGAGAAGTCCAAAAGGGTCTGTTTTAAAGTAAAAACCTCAAGTAAACACCATTTGGCAATGCTAAGTTTCTCTTAACCAGACAGCATTTTCCAAATAATGTACAGACCCACATACTTATTTAGAAAAATAAATTGGACTACTAGGCTACATATATTGCTAAAATAAAGGAATGCTGCAAATGTTACCATGGAAAAACTCTTCTCAATAGCAGTCTTAGGGAGGGAGACCAAAACGTTTTAAAAGGAGCTTATTGTTTGATTTTTAGAATAAGTTGATTGTTCAGTGTTCTGCATATAGAGGAACTGAAAGCGCTAAATGCTGCCTGTGATGCTGGGGAAAATTCTGAAGATGTACTCTGCTGCTAGAGTGGTTATGCAAAGTCAGGTTAAACACTAATTCCACTGATAATGAAGGATTTTGAAGGGAATCTATTTAAGAGTTTTAAATACTCTGTAGGGGGCAGTTTTGAACCAGATTAATGAAAATTTTAAGATGGCTGATGTTAAGTTATGTTTTAATACTCAGTTTTATTATCCTCAGCAGCTACATGGGCATAATTTCTTTTTTTTAGGTAGATCTAGGTGCTTAAGCAAACAGGGAACTGCATGCTATTGTATAACATCACCCAGACGAGAGGCTTGTCTGCACGTAAAGCTCAGTAATGGTAGCTAATAATACTTTTTTAAACTACTAGTTAAATACATTCATAACTGAATAACAATGATTAGAACTTCATGGCGGAGGCCTGCATAAAAACTAGCTCTGCAAAAGGCCCCAAGGACAGAAGTAGAGTTTGGAATCTCCTTCACAACTCTGGTTCACCCCTGAATCAGGGCTCAATTTTGTTGTAATTTGAAAGTATTTATGACATTTCTGGGGGAAAAAATAAAAAGCAAAAAATGTGGCAGATTCTTGGAGACACTAGTGTTGCCTGCAGCATTTTCAAAGGCCTTTAAACATGGTATCTTCATTATTTGCATTTATTTTAAGTGGGTATGATGCTAGACCATGGAAAAAGATGTCAGCACACTTAAATGTGTTAGCTTAAAGATGAAGATTTAAATCAGCCTCTCTCCAGCAACACACCACTTTGAAGTATCAAAGTCAGAAGTGGACTACAGTTGTATTTGATCTGAAACAAAAACGAAAGAGATCCTCTCAGCAAAGTGATACTAATTGTTACAAGGATTTAAGTAGAAGTGGCTCTAGAGTACAACCTGAAGAGTAGGAGAGGCTCAGTCACTGAGTTTTTTTCCACTTGGAAAGGAAGGAACAGTCTAGGCCTCAATGAGAAAAATGAAGTTGTATATGTAGGTGACCTCTGTAACCGACAGCAGAGTATTTCCAGTATGGTCAGTGGCTCTCCGTTGACCACCATTATTTTGATTTGAATGAAGCTTCTTGAAGTCAGTTCTAAGCCATGAGTCACAGCTGAAGTTGTTACTTACCTGGTACTGTAACTAGCTCATCATGTAGAGCAGCAAGGTTCACAATGAGCACTGGTGGGAACTAAATGAATCAACTTCCCAATGTCCAAACTAAGAATGAATGCTTGGCAGATGATCAGACTCAGCAGCTCTACTATGTAAAGCTTGAAGCTGATTGTGTTGCCTGGACAAGTGGTGGGATATCTTTTTTGTCTTCTCCTGGCCTAAAAGCTTTGCCTATTCTTTTTGAGTTTATTATTTTTAAAATTAGTGTAGAGGGTCTGGTGGGGTGAAGTTAATTTTCTTCACAGCAGCCCATATGGTGCTGAGTTTTGTATTCTGTGACTAAAACAGCACTGATGACACAGTAATGCTTTGGCCATTGCTGAACAGGACTTGCACAGCATTGAGGCTTTACCTTTTTCCTGCTCTGCTCCCTTAGAGAGTAGGCTGGGGGTAGGCAAGAATTTTGGGAGGGGAAACAGCCAGGACAGCAGACTCAAACTGGCCAAGGGGATATTCCACACCACATAATGTCATGCACAGCAATAAATCTGGGATTGCAGAATAAGAATGTGGGAGGGATTTGTCTTCCAGGATCAACAATTGCTTGAAGACTAGCTGGGCATCAGTCTGCTTATGGGAGGTGGTTAGTTACTTCCCTTGCATCACTTTTTTTTCTTTCATTCACTTATCAAACTTTCCTTTAACCCAACCCATGAGCTCTCTGACTTTTCCTAGTATTTCCCCCATCTTCTGAGAGGGAAGGAGCAGGAGGATGTGTGGGTCTTTACCTGCTGACCAGGGTCAACGTACCACAACTGGAAAAAACCCAACATTTATAGGCTGTATTATGATGTAGTGTGAGTTCAGCAATGCAGGGTCAGGTGGAGGTGTTTGCATAGGAATTTGGACTACAAGGCACTTTGAAGGACTTTCTTCCACATCTATGCACATGCACCCACTTGTGCTATTGTAATGGCAAAACTTCTGAACACGGCCTGTCAGATAGTGCAAACAGAGCCAAGTATTTATTCTCTGTTCCTGTGTCCTCTCAGCATGAGGCAAGGGACGGGTGTCAGCGACATAAGAAAACTGATGAAAGCAGAGCATCAAGGGAGAAGACATTGTTATTACAGTAATGTGATTTAAAAAAATAGAGAGTTCTGTTTCTCTCCGAAGATATTCAACACTTGCCGACTGGAACGAAGAGGACAGTGAGAGCAGCCCTCTGCTGCGACCCTAAGGGGACATCCAGCACGGCGCCTCTTTGTCAGCACTGCTTCATTGGCTGAACACGAGTGCCAGGAGGCCTGCAAACCCCCATATGACCGCTTGACCCTCACGTTCCTAGGTTTTTGCGTTAGAACACCTTTATTTTCTGTAAACAGGGACCAGCGAGAGCCGCAGGAAGACGGGCTCACCGTTCCCGACCCCACAACAGGCGGTGACCGCCTTCCGACCCCCGCCCGCTTCGACTTGGCTGGGCAGAGCCGCTCGGGACAGCGTGACACCGCCCGGGTCGGGCCGCGAGGCGCGGCGGGAGCGGCTGCCGGACATGGCACGGCACGGTGGGGTACGATCCGGTACAGCTCGCAGCGTTGCGGTCGCGGCCGGGTACGCAGCCCCGCCCCACACCGCCCAACACCGCCCCGGCCACCGCCCGCCCGCCCGCCCGGAGCGCGGC
>VZTI01002652.1:2158922-2213046 GCA_013397865.1 Struthidea cinerea | reverse complement strand
CTCGGCGCTCCCTATAACCGCACTCAGGCACCGGCCTCGCGTCCCCGGGGCACGAAGCGGAGCAAGGCGGCAGGTGCCCCCTCCCTCTCCCTCTTCCCGCGGGCAGCGGGGCGGCGGCGGGCCGGGGTGCAGCCGAGGAGGAGGAAGCCCCCGGCTGCGGGGAAGGGCGGCGGGCGCCCTGCCCGGTAGCGGGGGTGCCGTGGCGCTGTCCCGGCCGCCGGGCCGAGGAACCGGGGGCTGCTGCTGACCTCTGCCAACGCCCTCCCTGCCCGCTGGGCCCCGGCCGCCGGCGGCCCCTCGCGCAGTCTGCAAGGGGCTGGGTTTCAAAAAAGAGCGCCTGACCCACCCACTTCTCGCTCCGTCGCTGTGCAGTCCGTGTGGAGCTAATTTGCCTTTTTAATTAAGGCTCTACAAAGCATAGGACCTCTCTGGGATGCTTCCAGACAGAAACAGCTGAAAACGAAATTTAGATGGAAAAAAGTTCAGTATTTTGTTGTAGCCGGGGCGTCCTGGGACAGGCCAGCAGTAGGTGGTGGGTGATGCTCCTGGTTTGGTTTTGCTTATTTCCTTGTCCGCGGCACTCATCTGGAGAAACTTTTTATGGTCCCAGTGGAAGTTTCTGAGGTCAGTAAATTGCGAGAGAACTCTGAGCAGAGCTGGAGATTCAATTTGAAAGGTAGAACTTCTGTTCTTTGTAATGGTAAATAGCTAAAAAATATTGACATGAAGTGAAGTTACTAAGTTTGCCAAGAAAACCGCTTTAAAAAGCATTGCCCATTCCTTTCAGGGAGGGCTGTGTATGTCTGTATGCTTGTATGCAAGGCCTTGATTACAAGTTTCTCACTTCCTTTTTTTTCTTTTAATATGTCTTCTCTCGATGTTATTCAAATTTCAGCATGTCAGTTATTAAAATTTACTTGGGAGAATGATTTTTTTGAGAACTTTTAACCTTTAAAACATTAACAAGCCTGAAGAAATTTGAGACTGAGTTGATAAAAGTGTAATGACATCACAAAGCTATTTTCTCCACCTGGGTGGATGGGCGTGGATGACTTCGTGGATTTATGCTTCTTTCAAAAGACAAGCTTTTTCTGCTCGGGTCTCTTAGTCTGGCACTTCTGCTTTTAAATAAATAACGTACATGTTTTGGAAGTAGAGGAGCTGCTATCTATATTTTTTTTTGAGCTAGTCAGGTAACAAAATTGGTAGTAGTGTTTTCTTAAGCTTCTCTGTTCGGGGTTTTTAATGCTTCTGTTGTCTGTTTTAAGCCTAGGACATGTTGCAGCTATCTTGTGTATTAAATCAGTGATAATGGGTGTGGAAATAAGTCCAATTGCACTACTGCTTAGTCAGTGGCATGCACAGCTCTGTACTAGAGTGCAGTCTTCAGAAGGGAAAAGTTCAATGCAATAATTTGTTGGTTAGGGCATGGGAAGGAAGCCACATGTGGGCCATGAATAGCAGGATATTAGTGGTGGGTATGTGGAGTGGCAAGTAAGGAGGAAGGAGGAGAGTTTGAAGCAGTTGAAGACAAGTTGTGTTGTCATGTCAAAAAGAAGAGAGGGGAAGAAGGAAAACATCTGAGGCACTCCACAGTAATCACAGAAAATTCTCCATCTCCTCACTGAGGATTCAGTGGCTAAACTGCAAATGTGAATCCAGTGGCCCCAATCCCTTAATACCTCTTTGGGGAGGGGTTTTGGTGGTATTACAGACTT
Organism: Struthidea cinerea; assembly: GCA_013397865.1. Lineage (NCBI taxonomy): Eukaryota > Metazoa > Chordata > Aves > Passeriformes > Corcoracidae > Struthidea > Struthidea cinerea. The sequence continues at coordinate 2,211,328 of VZTI01002652.1, read as the reverse complement.
GCAGCGCAGCATCTGTAAAACCTGTCATCATCATAGCTCCTGCAAAATCACATGCATAAGTGACACTTGTCAAACCTGTTTCTCTTCCAAGCATTTGCCAGATATTTAAAAAAAACTTGTGTAGCAATAGTGTTGTGAATGTGTTATTGATATAAGTCAGTGTCACCAATAGCTCATGGATAACCTATTCCCAAAAGATCCTCTAGCACTTCTAGTGGAGAGGTTCTCAAACTATGGTTTGAAGGAAAATGGCACACATAAAGGCTGTGTGAGCACGTGTGTCCACTCCTAACAGCAGTGGCAATGCTAGGAAAGCAAGCTACATTTGCGAGCCTTGTGCTAGCTTTACAGACTTCTCAGTTGGCTATTTGACATAGTATCTTGGTTGCAAAACAGTATGAAAGCCAACTATCTCTGTATAAATATCTGGGAAGAAAGTGTATGCTCAGATCTACTGCAATACCTGTCATGCAGAAACTCACCTGTATCTGTGAAGTCACAGTTGTGTAAAATTCTTGGTGTTGCATTTGGTTTGAAAAAAAGAAAAGGCTGCTGTTTTACTGAGGTGAGTTGCTGCAGTAGTGATTATTTTGAGAATTTGTTCGAGTCCAAGGGGTAATTGCTTTTTCCATATCTCACCCGTTTGTGCTGCTAATTTGGCAGCAGCAGAGCTAATTTGCCCATCTGTTCTAGCTTCCTTTTCGTGGCATTTCCGATATGGATTTCCTTATCTTTAAGGATTGACTTCTAAACCAATAGGGCCTATAGTTCTGAAGTCCTTGGCTTTCTTAAAAGATGATGAGGTTACCAGACTACAGTAGTGCTTGTGCTAGTGAGCAGTGCATATCCTATGCGTATTAACTTGTTCTAACAGCCTGAGACAATTTGAAAACAAATTTGGATTGAAATATATCTTTCCATTTTTGGCCAAAGGAAACTTAATAAACAAGGTAATAATCACATATATTTCTGTCTAGCTAGATCAGTGCTTTGTTTTAGTAAGTGTTAGTGTTTCTTTCCAGAATGAAAAAGGCTTGAGCCCTGGCTGGGATTGAATATTAGTTTACTGTCAGGGTTGTTTTGAACTGATTACTTTTTTGTTCAACAGGTAAAAAACTTGTAAATTAAATGGCTGGAGAGAAATTCTGCCATCTTAAGGTTCAAAGTCCATTGATTCAACTACCTTCTGATGGAAAGTTGCTACAATTTTGGTTCAGGAATTTAGGCCCAGATCGTTAAATTAGTGTTGTTCATGGGCCCCAGGTTTGTGTAGGGTGAGGTGAGCTGCTTTTGCCTCTTTGGAACTGTTTTAGTCATTTGATGTGCAGGGAAGACCTGCCAATGTAGTGCTTTTGTATAGCAAATGAAATTTTTCAAACTGATTATTTGAACTTAAAACTGGGCATACAAAAGAACAGTAGTGCTATCCAGCATATTCTTGTTGATGAGAGCATAAAAAGGAAGTAGATTTATTTGAGAAGCTTTCTCATGAACAGAAGGATGTTAATGCTGAATGCCTAGAGTGACAGCTGAAAAGGAACACTGAGTTATGCTTATGGGCAGCAGAGGAAATAACTGGAAATCAGTATCTTGAATAATCCTGCCCAATACTAAGTTTTTAAAATTGTTTTTCTGCTGGAGCATTTTGGTGGCTCTTTTTGCAGTTACTTTGTGCCTGTGTTTTCAGGACTCCCCTCTGGTTAAGTATTTGTCTTGGGGTGACTTTGTGATGTTGTATCCCCTATCGTTGCTCTATGCCCAGAAATTAGTTTTGTGCCTTTTCTGTGCCTTTAAACTGAGCCTGAGAGGGGAGAGAGAACAAAACTGAACAAACTTTTGAAAACAATTATTCAAGGACACGGATACACTGCTCGGTTTTGGGCTGCGGCAGCAGGAGCGGAGGGAGTACCCTCCTTGCTTCTCAGCCAGGTTTTTTTTTTTGGGCTCCTTTTCTCCGGAGACAGACGGAGAGTTGAACTTTGTTTTCCTGGGACTTTGGTTTTTCCCTGTTTTCTCTTCTGGACTGTTTCAACACCATCAGAACACCTCGGGAGAATTTTTATCCCGAGGCCCGGAGGTGGGCCCAAGCCCTCCCGACCCAGCTCCGAGGAGGAGAGAGGCCACACCTACAGAAGGACTCTGAAATCTTCCCAGGTTTCTCTCCACAGCAAGAGATTTCATTATTTAGCATTATTATTCCTTTCTTGTGTGTTTGTTAAATAAATAGTTTTTATCTCTTTCACTTTCCTTCGAGGAAAATTTCTTTTTTTTCCCGAACCTGGTGGGGGGAGGGGTGATTGTAACCTGACTTCTATCAGAGGATATTTTCCTCCAAATTTGTCCAAACCAGGACAGTATTTCCAAAATAAAAATAACTTTGGCCACATCTGAGCCGATCAACTGACTTACAAGATGGCCTATGAATCAGAAAACTGGATTTAAAAATAACACATAGGTAGATAGGAAGACAATGGCTTTATGCAATGTTTTGATTTCTTAAGATGCTGGAATGAATTTGAGAATCTTTGATTATGTTGTTGGATTGCTTCTAAGTGCTTAATGCTTTATTTCTAGCTGTGAATTCTCGTAGAAGATTGACAGCTCTGCCAACATTTGTGCACAATAGAAGATGGGTGGATTAATTTCAAGATGGAGGGTAAGTAACATTGTGTAAGATGGGTGGATTAATTTCAAGGTGGAGGGTAAGTAACATTGTGTAACAATGTAATAGTCTTTACTCTAGAAGACTAGGACATGTTGACTGTTAATGCTGGCTGAATGTTAGTGCTAAACTTTTCCCGTGAGTATGTCACTTAGAAGTCCAGTACTGATATATCATGTCCAAAAGTATTCTTTGCTAAGTCACTAAGCTGTGAAACTCTGCTGTTGTCCTTTAGTTCCTTTGCAGTACCAGTCAGGCACTGGCTTGGTTAACTGAGAAAAATTCAGTTTTAACTCTTTCTGTAAATCTAAATACTTTTGTGGTGCATCATTAAGATAGAAATTGCAGCATCTGTGACTTGAGGAGTTGGTGACCTAGGTAAAAATGGATATGTGCAGAATACATTTCTGTCTGTTTTAACAAATAGTTTGGTAGCTTCTTAGTCCTGTACAAGTCTGTCTTCCTATCTGCTTTTATTGGTTTGAATGTTCTTGAGTGGTGTACTGAGTTTATGACAAAGAAGAGGCATGAGGTTTTTGGCTACTCTCCTGGCAGGTGTCAGTTGTTTGAGTCTAGGATTGCCTTTGCATATTGGTAGTTGGCTTCAGAGCCTTCCATACAAAACTCCTTTAAAGTTTAAACTTAGGTGGAATGTCAGTTTTGTACAATAGAAACTCACTTTCAAGGGTGATGCAGTATGAGCTATGCTTTTTGAATTTGTGGTGTGAAGGGTGGGAAAAGATTGTGGCTTGATAATTCTCAGAAATTAGGAAAGATTCCTAGAAGGTTTTCCAGTTGCTTCTATGGGGAATTTTACTGGAGATGGCAACACTTACTTGCAGTTGCTTATGATTTATTTACATCATGTGTCCTTATATGGAATTAATAGTAAAAAAAAGCTGGAGTAATCAGGTTAGGGCTTCCTCTCTATATTCTCTGTGTTTTGCCTATTTCCTCCACTCATCAATTCTGTTCTTGTTTTACTTTCCACCCACACATTCATTATTGCTGTAGATGCATTATAGGTTTTCATTTTTTGTGATGTAGGAGAGGAGCCTTCATTTAAGAATAATAACCAGCTGTAAAATAGTGATTCATTATGGCCCCTTCTCTTTGTCACTGTTAAAGTAGGAAAACTTCTTACCTTTATGTAAAATAGATAATTTATTAATCTATTATGAATATGTCTTTTTGTTAGGAAACTGTTAATGTACAGTAATCCTAAAAATACTGAGTTTTTAAAAGTGAGATTAATATCTTTCTTCTTTCCCTTGTAAGCAGGCAAAGCCTTCCACTGTAGAAGTGCTAGAAAAAATAGATAAGGTATGTGTTTGCTTTTTGGTGCTTTGTTTGATTTTTGTTTAGAAATATACCTCCTTTTTGCTGCCCGTGTATTTCTCTCACATTAGGTAAAATACTCTAATGAAATTTTAAGTTATTTTGGTAATTATTCCAGTAGTAGAGATTCTGCATTTCAGAGGAATTATCTTTTTTCCCCTTATTGTTTAGTCATTTATAAAATACGAATACTATATAAGAGATAGTGAGAAACTGCAGGGCAAATATTTGTTTAGAGAGCCTGAAATGGGAACGAATATGAAGCTGCCTTGATTACACAATTCAGTTATAACTTATGCTTAAAGTCCCATGTAATGGAAGATGTCACTAATGCAAAGTTCCATTCATCAGGTTGGTTAGAAAAGCTTCAGTGTATGCTTTTATGTGTAGAAGCTGTAACTGTAGTGGTGGTAAGTAAGGTCAGGGGCAGAATAACTGGATAGATTGTTCAGTAATCAATTGTGATTTTTCACCAGCATTTGTGACAGATGTCCGTACTCTGGGGGGAAATTAACTGTTTTGAAGTATGCTGTTGATATTTTTGTTTTCCTTTTAATGAAAGTGTGAGTACTTCTGTTGTCACTTGAAATACAGTCAAAACGGTTAACATAGCAGAGCATTGCTCTATCACTTATTAATCTGCCAGAAGCATCGTACAGATTTTCAGGATTTCACTTTTAATGTGAGGAAATTACTGAAAGGAAAACAAGTGAAATGACGGAGAGGTTTCAGCAATTCCCCATGTTAGTAGAAAGTGTTAGAGGCATTTAAAATTCCACAGGTACCTGCTGAAAGTTTTAGAATACCGAGTAGGGTTAATAGTGACTTACGTGATTGTGAAGACTGCCATTCATAAGATACTGGTATTTTTCACTTGTCCCAAGTATACTAATGCATTACAAATGTGAAAAAGTGCTGATTTTTGACTTTTCGTACTAGTTGCTAATAAGCTGCAAGTGGCCCATATCATAACATTAATAGTGTGGTGTATTTATGCTGTGGAAGTTATCTTTGGGCAAATATTGTCATTTATCAAAAAGCTGCTTGACTTTTCTAATCAAGTACCAAAGTGATAGGGCGGATTTTAGGAAACATTTAAAGGCAGCTTAGTGAAACCACCTAGTAATTTCACTAATAAGGCTGAACCCTGTTTATTTGCAGGAAATACAGACATTAGAAGAATTTAGAGAAAAAAATCAAAGGCTTCAGAAACTATGGGTTGGAAGGCTTCTTCTCTACTCCTCACTTCTTTACCTTATTACTTGCTTAATTGTATATTTGTGGTGTCTTCCTGACGAATGGACAGCAAGGCTGACTATGACACTTCCATTTTTTGCATTTCCATTGATGTAAGTAAATATGCCTTTTTGTTTTCTAACTGCTGTCTCTTTGATAAAAGGAGATGGAAAATACATCTCAGCAGGGGTTTGGGTTTGCTTTGACAATCCTTGAGATGTCATAACTTGCTGAATTTTTTCTTCTAAAATAAATTCAAGTAGTTAGGCAGACACTTTCTTTGAGGGGAATGTCTCTCATGGGTCTGGATTTAGTATAGAACTAAGTCTTATCATCAAAAGATAATTGCATCTAAAGTTACTTGGCTTATCAAAATTATACTGGGGCTAGAGACCTGTATCTGAACAGCTGTAAGGTAATGTAGTATAAGCACAAGAACATTATCTTGGGTTTTATTTTTACTGCAATTTGAAAAGTAACATTACTGTATGGAAGTAACCAAAGGTATGTCACCTACATGTAAAATGTAGTGTATAAAACCTGGGAAAAATACAAGAATGAATGGAGAAACTTACTTTCATGTGTTAGGTGACTATTAACACAGAATTGACTTGAGAGGTCATCACCTTAAGTGTATTGAAGACTAGTGTTACATAATTAGCTGTTTTTCTGGAAAATCATTGACTGTTTTCTTCAACAAGAAGATATGCAGACTTCATTGTATGTGAACTGGAGAAAGTATTGCCTACATTTTTGTTCCACTGAGCTGATTGGCTGCTTATCCTGATGAGTGGCTTTTGTTTTCTAAGAAATCTACTTTTCTAAAAGTAACAAAATGGGCTCCCACCTCACTGAACAGCTGCTTTGCTGCCTCCCCTTCCTCCAGACCTTGAGGGAGGTGAAAGCAGCCTGCTGAGCATCTTTCCTACCAACGGGGAGCACAGTGCATTTACTAATTTGCTGAAATGATCATGAGTACTTCTGTATTTGTACAGCACCTTTGTATGAAAGCATGGCTTATAGATGCCTTAGCTTTAGACTTGAAAGGCAAAGTCAAAAGTAAATATTTAAGGCTTTGCAAGTTTGATGAGAGTGGGTCAGCATAACAACATGCAGAAAACCCCCAATCTGAAGATGCTTTTTGTATGTCATACTGTGTTACACATAATATACCAATATGCTGCTGTTGTGGATTCCTGTGGAGAAGATACATGGGCAGCAGTATCTTGACTGGAAAGGATTAATATAGAAATTAGAGCTCAAATTAATCTTTGGCAGTAATATGAATTAATTTTGTTCTTGAGGATGAGCATTTCGACGTCTTTTTAGTGTGTGAGGCTTGCTCGTGCTGATAGGAAAGGCTTGTAAAAGAGGAAGTATTACCAGCCTCCTTTTGTATAGATGTGTTAGAATTAGGTAGAAATGAAAGCTTTTATTATTGAAGGTGATGGCTTCTAGTGCTGTGGTTTGAATTTACATGTTGGACTTTTATTCTCTAGTTTGTCTTCCAGTTCTGCTTGTTTTTCTCAGGATGGCTCTCTGTAAAATTCTGACTTAGGTATCAGCTTACTAGGACTTAGAATCAGGCTGTTGTTCTCTTATGACTTGCAACTGTTTATCAGATTTTTTTTTTTTCCTTAAGCTATTCCCCTTCAGCTTTTTTTGGCAGATATGAATGGCAAGCAGCTGCCAGCTTGTCTTTGTTCTCGGTCAAGAGGTGACTCCATGCTGAATGCCTGGTGCCACCCAGTAGTAGCTCTAGAGATTTTTCAGCTCTGATCAAACTGGAGTATGTCTGCCTTTTCCAGCTTGCAGTCAGTCACCAACTTATTTCTGCCTTAGGTCATTCCCTCAGGGTCTCAGCAAGTTATTGATGCTGGTAGAGCAAGTTAAGTTTTAGGAATATAACTTCATTAATTTTAAATGTATACTGAAATACCATAAAAGTTGAAAAAATGTTAGCATTTTAGAAGGGTGCTCTTCTTGAACTGATTTTTATTTGAATTAGTTTTAATTTTACTGTTGTGATTTTCACTGAAATATGGTGGTTTTTTTTGTAAAATTGGTCTGAAATGGTCTGCTATTAGATTTTCATCTTGGATTTCTTAAAGTGGAAATGCTTTTTTATTTCATGGTGTCCTACCATATTTAGAATACAGCTTTAGGTAGAAGACTCTAAGGCATACATTAAAAAAGAAGTAATGCTTTTGCCTGTGTAACAAGATATTTAAGGCAATTTAAACCGTGTAAACATTTATTTCTTCTGGTAGTTTATGAAGACATATTTTGTGTTGTATAAGCAGATAAATCGATCTGTATTCTTAGATCAGTTATTATAGCACACCTTTGAACATGGAATAGTTAAACTTCTTTGTTTTTCCTGCCTTGGATAGGTTGCTCTCAGATTCCAGTTGCATCATCTAACTTGCCTAATTTGGGTTGTGTTGTTAATACGTGAAGACATTTTTAATTGGGCAACCATTATATAAATATAGAAGATGTTCTTATGAATTAAGTCAAAACTCTATTTGAAATCTTAAGAGCCTTTTGCCTGCTTATTATGCATGCTGTCAGATAACCTTTCTAGCCTTTAAGATTGTTTTTTTTTCTTAAATGAAACATTGCTAATTTAGGCTCTATTATTTAATTAACATTAGGAGGGCTTTGGACAAGATGCTTGGAATGGCTTGATGTGTGAGGTTTGCCACTTGGCTTAGACTGAATAACTTATCAGGAAAAGTGTCAGCTTAATGCTTATAAGCAATTCTAAGCTTTAAAACAAATGAAGTCCCGATGATTGCAGAGAGACCTTTCAAATGTAAAATGTCATAGATCAGTTTAACTTTATCTTGACATAAACTGCTCCAGCTAAGTCAGCTGAAACCCTACAGAAACTGAGTAGACTTAGAGCTCTCTAAAATCACTAGGACTCAGGTCAGTTAATTCTGCTTGGGAGGGCATTTATACAATAGCTGTATCTCATGGTTTTTCATTGGTATTAGAATTCTTCCCACAAATCTCTGGGGCCTTAATTTTGGGCCTTAACTGGTAAGTTTCTTTTTTTGGATAAAATGCATTATAAATCTATCAAATAAGAAGTGATAACTAAGTAATTTTCAGCTGAACATTTTTTAGCAAGTGATGATGTTGCTGCTGCTGCCTTAGTATTTCTGCCTTAAGTAACAGTTAATTTTAATAGAAAAGGTGATTTTATTTAGAGCAATATTGATGTCTTGTTGACAAGATGCTGATTTAATTTTTCATTTTTTATATAAATACTGTTTGAAGGTTTTTTCCTTTGTATTTGCAAAATAAAATCTCATCTGGTAAGTGTTCTGTTTGCTAAATGACTTCAGAAATGGTTACTGTAATATATTTTAATTAATGTAATTCTTCTTTCTCTTCTAAAGAATCTGGTGTATAAGAACACTGCTCATTTTTTTCTTTTCCAAACGGACAGAAAGGAATAGTAAGTACTTTCTCCTTGTGGTGGTTTTTTTTTGGGTGTTTTATTTTTTTTTTTTTTAGAATATATAGCTAGCTGAGAATGATGCTTGCTATGATAATGTAAATGCTGTTGATCATTTGGCTTCCAGGAAGACAAGAGTAGCCTTTCAGTTGATGCTGGGTAATATTAGCTAAGCTTTTTTCTACCACATAGTTCATGAAAGGACAGGAAGGAAGCCCCTTAATCTTCCACTTCATTTATAAAATTGTGCTAACTTTCTCCTGTCTTTGCATGTGTCAAAAGTGTAATGGAATAAAATATGGTGTAGAAGTGGGAGCGAGGGGAAAGGAAATATAGACAATAGTAGTAGTTCCCTTGATACTTGCATCTCGCAAGTGTTACAGCAGTCTTAACCTGTTATACAAAAGGAAAGAGATTTATAGCGGATGTGTCTAATTTATTTGTCAAGATAGCTTTTCTCTCCCAAGTTCTCCAAAGCATACTTATGTTTTCCTGAGTGGGAAAGGTATAAGCAGGTGTTTTTCTGCTTTTTTTGTGAACTAAGGAAGATTGGAAGTCACGTAACAAAACCAAGAAGTAATGGAGGTGTTCAAAAACATATAAAAAGTGTTAAATTTTGCATTAGAATGAATCTGCATGCTATTTAAAAACAGCATCTGTGGCACTTGTCTGCAGTAGTTAGAATTCATTTGAGACTTTCCTTGAAAGCCGTCCAGCCTGTAACAATATCTCATGGTGATATGAGCAATAATACAGGAAAACCTCAATGTTGCACTGTGTTTTATGACTTGCAGAACAGCATGATGTATTTAATTTGTGACAGCTTACAAGTTAAACATCACTTTTAGAATTTTTCTTAAACTTAATGTTTGTATTTGATATGCGAGCACAGAACATACATTTTTATGTATAAATAAAATTGTCCATATATTCTGTGGTGCTGTGTGATTCATTTCTAAGGTGAAATGAATGATTTGCATTTCATGGCTGAATAGGAAAAAAAAAGTATGTTTTTCTAGTTTGCTTAAATGTCTTTATTGCTGTTTTGAGCATACAGGCAGGTTTTGTTGAACCTGTGTTTAAAGGGTTTAGTAGATAGAACATGCCAAGAGGGATTATTTCTGTGTGGTTCCAGAGACTGGATAAAAATGAAGTGTTTTACCTCAGAGATAAAAGTCCTATGTTTGAAAAAGAAAAATCAACTGTAGAGTTGAAGCAGTAAAGCAGGAGAAAGTGTAGCTGAGAGAGCAAACTGTCAACCAAGTTGCTCAAAGCTAAGTTTTTATTCTGGGATGAGTTAGTATAACATACTGAGACACTGGAGGTGGTTATTTAATACAACAAAGCCCTGTGCTGGATAACCGGCATACACCAGATTTGGGAATGATGCTGTGAATGAAGAAAATTTATAGCTAGACTCCAGGAAAGGCAATGCAGAGAAATGATAGAATTTCCGTTTTTAGGACTGGTCAGGCAAACAACTGTTAAGGGAGATTTAGGCTGATCTGTCCCAAAGAAGAGAGAAATGGAGAAAATAAATGAGGTATATTGCAGGTATTGACTTCTCTAGTATGAAATCTTTTTTTTTTCAGTAGGTTTGATTAAGATGAGATATATTGGTTTCTTGAGAGTACTTTGCAGTAATTGCCATTTGGCCACGTTAGAAGGGGCAGGTGTTTCATGAGGTTCTTGTTGAATACAGGAGGTACAGTGATCAGAAAGGAACACCCACACTTTAAACTGATTGCACTGCTTCATGGAAGGCTATGCCTGAAGATGTTCTAGACATTTCTGTACCAAAAGTGCTTTCAGTTTCTTGAGTAACCAGCCATTAACAGTTGGCTGTATTCTGCTGTTTATTTGGCTTTGTGATACCACACTGCATTGCTGTACATTTCAAGCTGTTAATCTGTGTGGAGCAACATGTGAGACTGTGTTCTAATAGAAATGTAAAATTTGGTGAAAGGAACCTTACTAATTTGAAGATGCACACTTTCTGGAATTGTCCATCTGCTGTGGTCCAGTCTAGTATTAAATATGGTCTTTTTCCATGTCTTACTAAGAAATATGGATGGTTGTAGTTACCCTTTTATTGCATAAATAATAACCTTTTGAATATGTGCGTGCCAGTTTCAGTATTTTGCACATTTAATATGAGGTTTATTTGATCAAAATGTATTTCTGCGTTCTGCTAGTAATTATTTGTTCCCTTAATTTTAAGTAACAATTTTCCTGAAGTAAATTTAAATGGTATAGGATACTTACTTATAAATAAAGGTACCAAAAAAAGTGTGTTTAGTTCGGTTGGTTTTGGTTTTATATCTTGTAGTTCTATGAAGCTTTTTGTTTCTTTGAAATCTGAAAAGTGGGTAAAAATAGGTATATTTTTACAGGAGGTAAGCTGCCAGTGTTCAGTAGAGCTGAGAAAGGGTAAAAAGTTGTACAGTTTATTGTTAAAATCTTCTGGCTGTGAATGGAGGTAGTAGAAAGCTAATTTGTTGAGAGAGTATCTTCTACATTAGGTGATGGTTTATTACGGTGAGTTTTCCACGAGTGTCAAGCTCCAAACACTGACTTTCAGGGAAATCTCACATGCATTTGGCCTTTCTTCTTTCTCTTCCTCTTAGAGAGGTTAGGTGCTGTGCCTACTTGTTGTAACAGTTTCGTAACATTTAGTAGTAGAATGACCTGGTAGCTGTTCTTAAAAAACTGGGGCATTTGCTGCAGTCTGTATATATAGAAAGGGGGAAATAGTTTGAGCTTTGAAGCTTGGAATTGACCTGGCATTTGAAACTAGTGTGTGTTAAGAGGTTTACGTGAAATACTGAACCCAGTAAATCTGGTACTCTGATATATTAATGCTTAGACCTCAAGCATTTTTCTGTATTTCAGCTCATGAGATTAAATGTATTTGGTCCATTGTTGTACCAGTTTTAATGTAGGTCAAAGCAGGGCATTGGCTAGAATTGGTTTGCTTAATGAGGAAATGGTACATAAAATTTTTTAATAGTTATAACTGTAAAGTGATAACAGTGGGCTATAATTTATAAGTGATTTCAGCTTTTTAAGTGATTTATTTTCACATAAAATCTCTAGTTATTTTATACAAAGTTTACTGATGTGTGGAGTTGGTAGTGGTCAGTGCATGATTTTTCCTGATTTCACAAGGTGAAGTCAATGTTTAGAGTGTGCTAAAATTATCTTAATTTATATTTGAAAACTAATGTATAATATCCTTCTTTTAGATGATGCGCTGGAAGATTTAAAATCTCAAAAGAAAAAAATAGTAAGTAAAACTTCAAGAAAAAATGGTTGTTATGATCCACTAAAACTGGTGTATGCCACATATTTGCACCAAACTTGATCAACATTTACTCTTAGTAAGACAAATTTAGGATAGAAAAGGTTCCAAGTCTTGGATAACTTGCCCTCTTTGCAAAGTTTGTAACACTGAAAGCTGTTTCCTCCCTGTTTAATAATTCCATAAGGAAGCTTGCTGTTTTCTCACACAGTTGGCTTCACGTGCCTTGTAAGGCAAAACTTAAAAACCACCACAACCCAAACACACTCTCAGCCCCCCAACCCTACCCCGCCAAAGCAACTCCTCCTCCCTCCAAAAACTCCAAAAACTGTATTATGAGGCTTTGTTATTAATGAGTTTCCCAAAGTGTTCACCTCATACCTTCTGGGTTTTGCCGTGGTAGCCAAATTAATAGAAAACCCACAACAAAGGTACCAAAAATGAGTTGCATAAGAGTCTGGTATTATGTCATGATCTGTGTTTTATCACTTTTAAAATGTAGATGTAAAAAAGATAACCTGTAACCTGCTGATGTCATTGTCCTTTGGTACAGAGGATTTGCTAATATTTAAGTGGATGTGTCCTTTGGTTGTAGTGGCTTACATTTTCTGGGAAAGAAACAAATGAGCATGACAACTGTGTTGTTAAGTTTATTTTATGAAAACTGCTTAACTGAAATTAGTTAATGTTTCCAATTAACACAGTCATTTGGTGGCCTTAAAGGAAAAGTTCTTGAAGCTGAAAAAGCACAGTGGAGAACAAAAGAGTTTTTGGAATCTTGAATGTAAAGTCTTCATTTCAGTTTAAGTTTAGTTTTCTGTAATCGTGAAAGTCTTTATTGTAGAAGAACTAGTAATGCTGAATTTTTGTATGTGAGAAGCAATTAAGACAAAAGGCATTGAATAAAAGATTAGTCAGGAACAACCTAAGTGTATATTTTGCATATGCAAAACATCAAAACAACATACTGTAGAAGAACCAGGAGTAGTTAAAAATTAAGCAACTGCACAAATACTTTGTAAACAATAATGAAATTATAGCGTAACTATGGGGAATTTAAATCTGGAAGTATAAATTGCCGTTAGTATATATGCAAGTCAAGCTTTAATCATTAAAGGCAAACTTCTAAATAGGATTAGTGAAACTGAGTTCTGGGAAGTCCAATAACGTATAATTCAGATATTTTTCACTGTCTGTGATTATCACGTGATCTTGTGGGTGCCTGGTTCCTAGCAAGGAACCAGAAACAGAGGACTTACTACAACCTTTTGAATCAGCGTGGTGTTGGTATTTTTTACTCAGAAGATGGACTCAGGAGGTTCATCATAATTTAAGATATTCAATTAAGCATTAAAATTAGGTAATTATACATGATACAGAGCATGTTGAAATGAGCTGGAAGGGGATGCAGGTAACAAGACAGAATATTATTCATGTTTTAGATAAAAACACTGATAAAATTGCATTCGTTTTGATAATACTCAGATTTGATTTTGCTTTGTTTGATTAACTTCCTTAGGAGTACCTTTGGCTATTAATAACTTACTTTTGAGTAAAACAAAACAAAAATCAAGTGAAATAATGGGAAGGGAGTGGGTTTTTTCCCCTGTTGAATTCTGATTTGCTGCTGAGTTTGCAAATAGGATTAGTTACTAAGAAATTTACATTGTGGTCCTCAAAGTATCTAGGATAAGTAAATTATGTGTTTCCTGTTTATTTGTAATGCAAATTGTTGCCTAGGCACAGAGCCTGCTGCAACAGCTGTGCTTTTCCACTTTGTTGCAGCTCAGCTACCTAATTGCTGGATAAATTTTATACTGAAGACAATTGTCCTTTTGAAAAATGTTACAGTACTTGTGTTTTACCGTCATGTGGCCCACCTTTTCCCTGCAGACATTACTTGCATGCTGAAGGGATATAAGGCTGTTACAGGGCTTACCTGTAAATGGTGCAAGCTCCTTATCTGCTAGATAAAATGCCCTGATGGGTTTGCAGTGACTGCTCAATGGAAATTAATTTCTGTTTAATTTCTGTTCTGGCTTTGGTGATATAGTCATGTGGATACTCTTGTAGGTAAAATACTTGACAAATACAGATACTTCGTCTGGAAATTACCATTAGTATTGTCTATCCTGTACTTTGACTTAAAGGTTTGTGGAATACTTATTTCTCACAGAACTGACTGTCTTCTATTTTTTTCCTAGTGAATACTTAAAGCTTGTTGAGTTGTGAATTGGGGGTAGGGATTAAGTTAATTAGCTGTAATTAAGGCACTACTTCAAGATACAACATTGTTTCCCTCCTTGATCATAAGGGATACTGTGGTTGTGTTGGTGACTCTTTAGCTGTGAGTTTTGGCCTCAGAGTTTCTCAGTTAATGAGGATGTCAGTCCTTAAGCCTGAACGTGGGTAGATGAGCAAGTTCAGAGGGTTAAGCATATTAAAGCAAGGATGCAGGACATGTGTTAAGCTGTTACAACTGGGAATTAGTGGAGAGTTTACCTGGAACAGCAGACTTAAAGATAGGATAATTCTTAGCCTGAGGACAAAGTCGTGAAGCTAGTATAGTAATTACCTTGCTAATTTTAGAATTAAACTTTGCTGGAGCTTGCTCAGCTACTCTGAATAGTAGGCTAAGTGTAATATTAGACTTTGGCAGACTTCCTAGCCATTTCAGGTAGAGTTTAGAAAGTTGCATCTGTTAATCTAGGAAAAAGCCCCCAACTAGTCTGATTTCAAGGCTATCTTGGAGTTATGTTAGTAATGGGAAAAAAATTCAACATACGAGTTCTGCTACTTTAAATAATTACTATTTAATCAACTTTGTCTTCAGCATTCTAGGTGTAGACAACCATTGATATTTTGATAACTTTCAGTATGTGATAAAAACTCTACGAGGAGTTGGTTGTTGTATAAACTCCGTTTTGTCTACCGGGTGTATGCTAGAGTACTGCAAACGTGCAATTGGAAACTCAAAATACAGTTAAAAATCATATTTACTGACGATGGGTCAAATGAATTATTTCTTTCATGTAGCGTTCATGCAAAGCAGTTATTTGGTGGTTTTAATGTTGGCATGGATCTGTTCAGAGTATACTTGATTACTGTGACTTAAATGATTTATTTTGGATTTTAATGAAACTTTTGCTACGTGTAGTGGTATATCTTAAATGATGGACTGAAGTGAGTCTCATGGCTTTGAGTGAACATAAAGAAAGACCTCTTCGTAGTTGGTTTTGACATACCAAGGAATTCTCAGTTTATGAACTCACGTGGTAGTATGGTGAATAATGAGTGGTTTGCTCCACACCAGTACTTAAGTATTTGGTTGCTAAATTGCATTTACAAGAAGCTTAAAATACATTACTTGTACTACTTTTCAATTTAGGCAACTGATGTTGTTCCCAAAGGAATTCTGTTTGGTTGCCTGTTGGGAAGGAGTTCATTCATATGAAGAGAATGTGGTTCCATGCTTCTTTATTAAGATCTGATTAATTCCATGAGAAATTCATGATTAAGCTGGTATTAACTTTCTTAGAGAGTTCACTTGTAATTCTGGTTGCTCAGCGTTATAATTTTATTGATAAGGATAGACTACGAGTTAGCCCTTGGCAGAAAGCAGAAAATGATTTTGTAGGAAAAGTTTTGGATCTCAGAGGAGACTGTATTATGGAAAAAGACTAAGAGGTATTGAGCAGTTTGCTGTGTTAGTGAGCCAGTGCTCAGCATTAAGTTAACCTTTCCAAGATTATGCTTCAGGATGGTGAATGTTCCAGAAGTCAGTGTGTTGGTTTACATTCATAAGTGAGCTTCCTGTGTTGGCACACAAGCAATTTTCCTCTGCTATGCAAACATAGAAGTAGTATTTAAATTTTACACAGGCTCTTACTTTCTTCTAGTAATTACACTAATTTGCTCACAGTACGTAAACTTGGACTTTTTTGATTCTTTATTTGGTATTGTCAGCCAAAATTCAATTTACTTTAGAAAAGTATACTCTCTAAGTGAAAGCATGAGAAATGTGGATATGCTTCTAGAAATCCTGACAATTTCTGTATATTTTCAAGAAATTTGTAAAGAGTCAGTTTTGATATTGAATTCTTGTTCAGATTCAGCTCTACTAGAATTTTAAATCTATATATGAATTTCAAAATATGAAGAGTAGTAACTTGTTGAATTATGCAATAGCTATGTAATGTGAAGGATAACTTGGACATCTGAATCTTGTGGTGAGAGTTGAATTATGTTTCAAATAATGTTACTGTTTTTGCAAACCTTATGTATCCACAAATAGCTACCATACTATCTAATACTGCTGTGGCGAGAAGTGCTTTAGATAAAGAAAGTGTTGAGTGATGGTGGAGCATTCTGGTTTTTCTCTCCCCTAAAGGTGACTTTGTCCTGCAGAAGGTTATTTTTCTTTTTGGCTATACAGACAACTGCATACATTTTATGTTCATTGGTGTGAAGTGAATTGGGTTTTGTAAATTTTGATTTGGTGGCCAGATATTAGCACTGACTGTTAATGCTTCCCTGCTTTGCAGCTTCACCTCACTAGCCTTACCCCTTTATATAAAAGTCTGTCTTACAGTTTTTACTTTTATAAGCAGTAAATACTTTATTTTTCCTATTAGGCCATTAATTCTGCTCTTATTGCACTGTGTGGTATTTGTTTTACGAAGTTAGTGGTTTAACTCCAAAGTGATGCTGAAATACAAGTTTAGGAAATTGATTTTTACTTCCTTCTTCACTCCCTTTTGTTTCAACAGTCCTTAATTAACAGCCTGGATAGTATTCCTTGCCTCAAACTTCAAGAAATGTGTGGAGGAGTGAGTGTTAAATGAATACACAGTAGCCATTAAATGGAGTGAATTTTTATTTAGCTTCTGAGGTCTATGTGTAATCCTGAGGTCTGTCTAAATGTAAAACTCCTTCACAGTCTGTATATGCAGAATGGCTGAAACTTTAGTTTCTCACTAGCTAAATAATGGCATAAAATTCATGTTAACCTGCACCATTTGTTATTTGAGCAGTGATAAATGAGTTTGAGAGAATTTAATTTTTTGACCACTGACCTTTTCAGTTCTGCAGTTTATGCCAACAGCAAACTTCAGAACAAACAAAGCCCCCACTTTTAGCTGAACATGGCCATTAGTCAGCATACCTAGAAAGAAAGGTCTGCTTAAGATACTGTAAAATGTATTATAATTTGTATACATATTAGGTATTTGTCATAACTTCAACTATCTCACTTTTAAAGTTAAGCTGCTTCTGATGTTGGCTGTTAACAACTAAAATGATACCTTACTCGTGATTACTTTTTTTAATTAAGCCCATGTATTAGCTATAAAGCCACTTGAGTGCATTGTAAATAAAACGCTGTAATAATGAAGTGCTTTAATTACACTCCCTAAAGTATGCATAGTTCTCAGTAAATTTTTTTATTTAAATTCTTAACGTGTTCCTTTTTCTGAAAAGCAGTTTGAATTGCTGTAAAGACATAGATCCAGCCTTTAAAGTCATTTGAGCAAATTCCATGGCTGTTCTCTAGTTAGTGAGTTTTCACAGCATTTGCAGCAAGCTAATTGCTTCTGCTAATAAATAATCTAAAATCGATGCTGACAGCAGTTAATTGGCACAGGGACTTTATTCTGTAAAGCACTTGGCTAACGACCTTCCTTAAATTAATAGCATTAAGTGCTATGAGGAAATAAATCTAAGGAATTGCCTGTCATTTGCTTGTCATGTCTAATAACTTCCAATAATGATGGCTGATAGATTTTTGCACATTCCATTATTGAAGTTGGTGCTTGTAATTATTCTCCTCATTATATGTAAACAATTAGCAATATTTGGTGTTTCCTTGCAATAAAGCTGTTAAGTACAAGTAGTCCATTAGAGTTTAGAAACTGTTTTTGAAAGCAAAATTTATTTTCCATTGAATACAGCAAATCCGTAGGTATCTGAAAATGCTACAGGCTCATTGGATGAGCTTCACCTTTTGGTAACGTTGATAAGATGCTTGTAAATGGGAGGCTGTGGTGGGGGAGAAATACTTTGAAAAATTCTCTATTGATGTGTGGAACCTTTCTGTTTCCAGCTTGAGGAAGTAATGGAAAAGGAAACATACAAAACTGCTAAACTAATCCTTGAAAGGTTTGATCCAGAATCAAGTGGAAAGGTGAGTCTTGTTATTGATACTGATGTAATATGAAAGGTACTATGGAGCTGAGCATTCAGATAATGTTATTTCTAATTAATTGGCAGGAGACTGAACTACCATCTGCTGGAACATCTGCAACCCCAAGACCTGGACAAGGTAATAGCCCTGTAAAACGGGTGCTCTTTAGCATAGACACTCATCTTTCACAGCCATTTCCAGTCTAGAAGTCTGTCTATGATAAAATTTGTAGATCAATTGACCTTTATTTAGGGTTAATAGACTGTTCATTAGGCTGTGCCCATTACTGTTCTGTATTTTTCAGACAAGGGATCTATTATTAAAGCCTGATGTTCTAGACAGCAGAATATTTAATGCTGCTTGATGTTATAGCTGAGAGAAAATTAACTTCTTGTGGCATACTTGCAACTTTTCTAGAATACTAAGGTGTTTTCAAATCTTGTGTAATATTCATTGACTTAGCTTTTCAATTGTGTTTCTGTTTATGGCTAGTTAGACCTTTCCTAATGCAGTGCTTAAACTACTTCTATTTGGTGCCCAGAGAGGAAAAAGAAGCTGGTGCATAATTCAACTACTTTCTAGTTGCAAAGAATGGACAGTTCTGTACTGGTTTATGATGTTCCATTTAAAGATGCTGTTGAATAAAATAATAATATAGAAAAAACTTGAATGTGTTTCAAGGAAGCCTTGTTTCTAGATTACCCACACAAGTTTCAAAACTGGAAAGATCTCACACACAGTAGAATTACATTAAAAATGTGGTATTTATGCAAATATTTATGTGACCAAACTACTGTTAATTTTTGTTAAGGTTGAGTGTAATATGCTGTAGTTAAACTGAAAATGATCGTATGAACACAGTATAAAGGCTGCCTCGCATTATGCTACTGAGGATTGTGCTCACACAGATCTTTGGTGTTAACTTGTTATAACCTGAAAGGGCTGATGCTCAAAATAAACTGCAGAATCTGATATGCATAATTTTTCGTAAAATAGACAGATTGCTTTAGAATTTATTATTAGAATTGTCAACTTTGTGTTTAATTCTTGTGGATAACCAAACTTCTATTTTTCCCATTTCTCAGTACTCATTTTGTTGGGTGCAGAGCACTTGGATTTACTGACAAAGGTGTTTATAAGCTGCATCATCAAATTTGCTATTTTGTTCTTCTTGCTTAGCTTCAAATTGCCATGAAAATGTTTTAATACTATACTTACTTGTTGACATTGACAGTGAATAGTTGCAGTACAGTACCTCAATAGTGAAGCTTTAATCTCTTCTGGTGTCTTAGGCACTACAGCTTTTTTCCAAGTTTGCCCCTTACCTATCTCTCCCATCGTTCCATTTCTTCAGCATTCATAGTTTTGTTCAGGCTGAAGGGCCATTCTGACACCCTGTTCTGGTCTCTGCCTCAATACAGCTCATGGGTGGTTGCCAAGAATTTTCTGTTGCACCTGTAATGTGTAGGTAGTCTGTTGGCTTTTTTTAACTCTTTATAAAATTAATCCTTCTTAAGCTATGTTAGAAATCACTCCAGTAGTCCAGTAGTAGGGTGACAGATCCGTTGATAGAATGCAAGTAACACTGACCAGGGGATGAAACTGCCTGGAAATGTGTGTTTCTATATAGAAATCTACAGATAATTAGCTGTAAATTAGATAGGTAAGTCTTTAGTCACTCTGGCTTTATTAAGAGAGAGCAGCAGCAGTTTTGAAACTCCTTTGGAGGTACATGACTGATCTCTTCCCCTCTACCCAGGCTGTGTAATGAGCAGTGCTGAGAAGTGAGTTGGTCAGTCTCTATTAGTCTTGTGTATGTTTGGGTTTTCAAAGCATAGTGCCCCTGCTTTTGATCCAGAGTCTGCCAAAAGCAGATTAGTTGGGTCCAGCATATGCTGTGTTGTGTTGATTGTGTCTTGACTGTTAATAGAAGGGCTGGGAGGGAGACATTCTGAGAGAGTTAGAATTATTTCTGAGAGCCAGTCACTGTAGGCTGTGGTCTACGTTAATAAGTGTGGTATGAGTAGATTTGTGAAACAGTTGTTGCTGAGGAGTTTGCCTGTGTTATCTGTGCTTAGAATGTTTTTATTTAGAGCTAGCTGTAAACTGGTCTCACGGGCTTGGTGGAAGGAATCTTTTAGTACAGTTTATTTGCAAAGAATGCTCTCTGAGGCTGTCATGGTGTGAACCAATAGCCTCTAAGCGGGGACACAACTGAGAAAATGTACGGTTCTCTTTCAAACAGATTCAGCTTTTTGGGGCACGTGGACATTCTTGCTTGAACCTGAATAAAAGTGCAGTTTAGCTTTGGGAAGGATTTTGGGAAATAAATTTTGTAAGTTGTCATGGCTTATAGTTGGATTTTATGATCTTAAGGGTCTTTTCCAACCTAAATGATTCTATGAGTCAATGTAACTTTGTTCGTATACAGCACAATTTTATTTTCTTTTCTCTGATCTGTTCTCTAACACATTGAATTTGGAATTGGTGCAGCTTTTTATCCCCATGTAAGTGGTTAGTCAGTCTGTTCTATTTTGGAGGTGTGTTATAGTTCAAAGGGACATGCTGTGTTTGGCTTTGGCTTCTGAAATTTTGGAGACTTAATTTCCAAAATAACTTGTTCTTGTTATATGCAGTAATTATTTCAATTTTTAGCTATGAGAAAACCTGCTAGCTTATTGCTGTTCACACTAATTATCTGCCCAAAATGAGTATTAGCTTCTGTTCTGTGCGGTATATAACTTACTGTAACTAGATGTCACCTTTATGTGGTTGTGGTATGGTTTGGTGCATGTAGTATGTGATAGAATTAGAGTGGTTTGGGATAATAAAATATCTGTTAGCAAGTTAACATTAAAGCTTCCCCGATCTTCTCTTTGCTCACTTTGGACACAAGCTAGCTAAGCAACAGAACTCATTTTCTTGAGCTCTGTAATGGAGTCTGTTTGAAAAGAGGGTAAATAATGACCAATATATAATCAAGTTGGACGATGTTGTGTATGAGTCAACTGATGAAAGGTTAGTTTGTACGTTTTTGACTTACTGGTTGAAATGAAAGCTTGCACATCATGCTAATTGGTACAATTAGTATTGCATAATAGTTGGTTCTCAGGAAAACAACTGGTAGTGCCCCAATTTTCCTGTGTATTTAGCTCTTTTTGCAGTTTTTGTGATTTTGACATGTACTGCTTGAATAAGTAATGGTAGTTTTAACAGATAATTTAGGTCAGCCTTGTGTTTGGCATAAAAAACCAGGAAATCCAGAAGGAAAGGAATTTGAAAATTTAAGTGCAATTTTATCTGTTCAGAAGTGTTTTGAGGGGTACAGTTAATGAATATATACTTATTCAGTACTTTGGCCATAGAGAAAAATAGGGTTAGTATATATTTGCAGTGAAATATTTATCAACAATATCCTGTTGTTGATACCTGCTCTTTTCATTTTGCTAACACGACTGTTAGGAGGGATGTATTGTAAATGAGATCACTCTGTGACCTGAATTAAAAGTAATGCAATAAAAGATGGTTGCAGGCTGTGGGGTGGATATGGGCATGAGGAGGAAGAAAGAAAATTCTTGGTTGGTCTTTGATACTAAAGCCAACAAGTTATGTAAACTATCTACTGACCTGCAGTGTACTGGAGCTCAAAAAAAATAATGTATTCTTCTCTACAAAAGTCAAGGTGTTTTGAAGTGAGGGAAAAATAAAATAGTTATGCTTTTAAACATGAAACTTGTCACTGCCTCACCACTGCAGCATTGTAGTAGTCTTTAAGAGCTCATACTGAATCATCAGTTGAGTAGATACCTCTTAAGTAATGTGTCTGCTTATATGTGTGAATTGTCCAGTGCCTGTAACTGCAGAATTTGAACGGTAGTGTGTTTGGAGAATAAAAGTTCTGTTTTTAAGCTATTTGTCTGTCGTCATGCAGTTGACTTTTGGATACCCAAATATCATTATTGAAGAAAATCCTTGGAAAATGGCAAAACTTCATTAAAACTACATCAGCAGTAGCTGTTTATTGTGTTAGTGTTGAGGTCAATGGGCATGTTTCTTAGCTAAGCTGTGTAACTTGGAATTACGGAAATCTGGAACTTTGCAAGAGGCTCATTTTTAACGCGTTGCATCTTAAGGCAATTTGAGAAATATATAGATCACATTCAGTTACTTCAGAAGGATATTAGGGCTGTTGTTGTGGAAGTGCACAGCAGATTTAAAAGGAGTTAGGGGAGTTCATGGGTAAAGGGTCCATATGTGATACTGAGATGATGAGACAGGGCTGTACTCTCTATGTCCATGACAATGCATTTATGGATCCTGGGGATGCTATCAGGAATGTAAGCATCAGAAATTCAGGTTTGTGTGTTGTCACTGAGTAACATCTACAGCCACTCTATGAAAGGAAATACTGGAATGGATGGGCTGTTGGTCTTGCCAAGGAGAGTGTTTCTCACTTTCTTATAATGCAACTGTTGGTGACTTCTCTTACTTGGGGAGCAGCAGAGTGTTGGCAAGTTCTCTTAAGTATGAATCATAGAATAGAGAGAAAGCCAAGTGAACTTCTTAGTGAAGGCAAAAAAAAAAGGCATTGTGCATAACCTAGTATTTTGTGGAAACTGGCAATGAGTCTTGCATTCTTAACTCTGTGATGAGACTAAAACTACTGAAGCACATCTCTCTAATACTGACTGTAAAGTACTGGTTCAGCATCTTTATAGGAACAAAAATATGGGGAAAGAGTCATTAAACTAGCCATATCTTTTTAATTGAAAGTCATTTAAAGAAGACTTGCCAAAAATGACCCTTCAGAAAGAACAGGCAAAAGGGGCAAAGCTCTTGCAGGCGATTTGGAAATTGCTTAGAAATAGTGTATTATGGGCTCAGAATAAATGCGAATATAGCCATGACCTATTGAAACAGACTTGAGACCTCTTAAGCAATTAAAATTAATATCCTTAAACCACATGATCTAGTAAGACAGCCTTCAAAATGTAAAAGTAACATCCATATGTAGAAATTGCAGTCATGGCCATTTTTAGATGTAAAACAATATTAAAGAGGGTTTTGTGATGAAAAAAGAATGGATTAAGATGTCTTTTTATAGATGTTTAAAATTATCTTGGAACAAGTGGAATTAGGCTTTATCACTCATTTTTCGTACATATGTAGACCTGAGACTTGAGAAATTACATACCTTGTAGCCTAATTTTTGAAAGCAGCACATGACTGGAAACTGTAACACAAACTTGACTATAATGGTTAAATAAATCATGGCTTTTAATCAATATTTTGTATTTGGAGATGGGTCATGCCTGTTGGTCAGATGGCATAGAGAGAATGCAGTTATCCTAGTGTAGTAAAACTTGAAAGGTTACTGCTAATAGCTCTCACAAAAAGCTCTTGAAGACATGTTAATGGGGAGGTTCATCATAAATGAATTCTTACTTCAGTTAAAACTCTCAGCACAGGAGCAGTTTTCAAACTAGAAGCAAGTCACCAAGGAAAAGTTAATGGAATTTCTGCAACTACCTCACCAATTAATCCTGGTTTCCAGATTCTGAACGTCTTAAATAGTGAGGGGGAAAGCATTAACTTCCAACTTGTTAAAATCAAGTTAAAATACAGAACCTTCAGACTCGTGGGGTGATGTAATTTGGATGATGAAGTTGTGTGAAGTAATGCAGCCATGCACATGAAGGTGTGGCGGGGGAAATGTAGTAATTTGTTCTGCTTTGTAGGAAACTGAACTAGACAGATTTTTAGTAAGACTGTAGTTTTTTAACTGGTAGTTTTTAAAATGGTGATACCAAAGAATTTTTGATTCTTCTGTTGTGTATTAATCCTATTTATATGTACAGATAAGTAGGCAAGACCATAACCTATGTATGTTGCAATTTTCATGGCACTAGATTGGCTGTTTTCCCGCAAAATTATGTTTGACCTAGTACTTCAGTGATAGCAGCTCTTTCTTAGCTAGTGCAAGCTGATGTAGCATGCTCCCCTCCTCCACCCAAAGCAGGAGCTTGGCCAGGTAGTATTGTACTTTCGGGGGCAGGGATCATTCCTTCAGACTCAGCATGCCCATTTTCCGGTGGCTGGTTGCCAGTGGACCTATAAACTGCCTGCTAAGCATTTAAACTCTTCCAGCCTGACACAAAGTCAGCAGATAAAATCTCTCTAATCTTGACACTCGTGGAAATGATTTTAAAGTCCAAATGTAGTGTTAAATTCCATTTGCTGTGAAGGAAGACTTGCAAGCTTGTTCAAAGTGACACGCGTGCTATACGCTGTGTAGGGTATTACAGCCTTAGGTGTGGGTGTTACTTGGGTGTCCCTTTTAGAGACTAAGCTGCTACATTTTAACCATATGAATATCTGCAGGCCTAAAGCAATGGTAACATTCCAGTTCGATTTGTTGCAATAGTGTGTGAACGTCAGGCTCGCATGACTATTACAGCGTTGAAACCATAGTATATTACTCTGGTGATATTTGGCTTCAGGTAAGAACAACTGAGGAAATAAGTTAAGTTTTTCATGATAGTGATTTTATAGTAACTGACAGTGGTGTGAGAAGAGGTAAAAGTAGGGATGTGTTCCAGCAGAGCCCATTCTTGCTTTGTGAGAATCCATGCACGTGGTTTGATGGCAGGATTACTGAAATAAGTGAGTGAAACTACATCACTTATAAGAAGCATTACCTTTTCTTCTGTTTTTAGAATTGTTTCATTTATCCAATCTGAGTTTTTTAGATAACTCTGGGCACTTAGCCTGGGCATTTTAGGTACTGACTTACTAGTTTTGGTACCATGGAAAGCTGAATACTTGGAAGCATTTTTAAGCCATGGAGTAAAAAGTGATCAATTCTGTGCATTGTGGTTTGAGTCTAGCTGTTCATATGTCCAGCATTCTGGACAGATACTTTAGGATTCTGTTCTCTAATTGCCTTCTAGAAGAATTTTGCCCAAAGTATTCAACAGTTATGATAATTGCTATTGAAGTATGGTATTCTATGTGGTATTTACTTCTATGACATGCTCAGCTGATGATGTTTAGTTTTAGACCTTCCTGGTTTTGTTTGATTCTGTAATTTGCTGATCGGTATAACAATATTAATGCACTTTTACTAATATCTTGCCTATAATGTTAGATACTAAATTCAGTACGTACATGTTCTTGTCAGAAATTCGTCAGAGGACTGCAGCTCAAAGAAATGTTTCTACACCCCAACCTGCAACTCCTAAACAAGGCTCTCCAAAGTCCCCGCTTCCAGCATCTCCGAATCTGCAGAGAGAGACACCAGCTCTGAGCGGGCTCCCGGAAAGAACTGCTGTGCCATCCTTGCAATCAAATGTTTTACCAAGACGCCCTGGATCCCCTGCTACTTCAGTGCCTGGAATGGGTAAACACAGCACTTAATGTTATTTACAGTTTATATTGTTTTCTCTGGTTACCAATAAAATAGGCCATTTTCAGACAGTATGGAAATGCCATTTCATTTGGAGATAGCAGAGCAGTTATCTGATTAAGCAGGAGTTCCATATTCAATTAGCCATAACTCTTTACAGCTGGCACCTTTTGATGCTGAAACCTATTGCCTGAGCTCATTTAACTGTTATGGCTTCTTTGTTTAAATGGCAATAAAACTTTGCAGTATTCTGTAGTCAACAATATAGCATACCTTTTTATGTTCTTAGTTTAGAAGAGCTCTATGCTTGTATAAATCAGGTACAGAGGAGAACACTTTCAGAATACATTCATGCTTCTCACTAAACCCTGCACATATTTTTTTTAACATGCATCTTGACATTTATTTAAATTTTTACTCTAGAAGGTATAGTCATGCAGCCTAAACTCATAGATTAAAGTGTGGAATACCAAATACAACAAAAAAGTTGTCTGTTTTGTAGCTGAGTACTAAAATGGCACTGTTATTTTGGTACAAGGGTCCAAAGTTTAGCAATAGGTTGAAATCTGGTAGGAATGAGTAGTCCTTAAAATTTGGTTTCATATCCTGAAAATGTTTTTCTCTTGGTTTCTTATTTGGTGTTCAGATGGGATGGACTTTTAATAAATAGAATATGAACTAAATGGCATTGAAAGGATTGCAAAACTTGAGAGTTTCGGGTGGGAAGCACAGTTCTTATTTTCCTCATGTATGGTAAAGCTGTGTGTAGGTTTGTGCCAGGCCTTTCATTCTTCGTGGGATGTTTGACAAGTTGGATCACAAGGCAAGAAAAGATATGAAGTGCTGTCTTGAAAATAGAAGGGGTACAACTTGCCAAGAATCTCATGAGCACCAGTGTAATGTGGAGTAGTTCTTTGCTCTGTATATACAGGGATCAAGAATATTTTTTTCTGCCCCGTGTTCCTGATTTTTACTTGAAGCTACTTAAGTCTTATGAACTGGATGTCCTTCCTTACTCATTTCCATGATACAATCAAAACGTAGAGCTGTAGATAATACATTGACACCTGCTCTCTAAGATCTTGGGACTCTGAATGTTAAAATACCTTTCCCTGTTGCTTAGTGGAGTGGAATAAATTTGTCATGGAAAGTTGTGATCTCCCTTCTCTGTAGAGTCCATTAAGTCTTATTTGTTGTTAGTAATTCTTTACCTGTATTATGAAACTGCTAAATTTGTTTTTATCTCTGATGTGAACTGTAAAGGCAAAATATTAGTAAGTCTTGATTATCTTGAAGTACCAGAAATTAGCTCCTTGCACCAGGAAATTGGTCATTTGGTTGCAAACCACATTCACTGGTATCTGATTACCAAAAATTCCATAATGAGTTTAAAATTGCATGCTCCTTTTTAAGGAAGCTGACTGTATAATAAAATATCAGCTGTCTAATAGCTTTATTCTTTGGGGAAGATTCAGGCGCATCGAGTAAGCTGGATGAAATTCAGCGTGTACCACATAAATGTTTTAGAGGAAGAAGGGAAATAAAGTAACAGGCTTGTTTGAAAGGACAGGCTTGTTTGAAAGCTTGTGATTTAAAATTTTTAATGTAGTTTTTGTGATAATGCCTAACAGGCACTTTTTCCCCCACTAGTAACTGGTATTTTGACCAAACATGTTACTTTGCCATGAACAACAATGGGAGCCACTGCAATTGTCAGTTAGTATGGAAGTCCTCTTCTTTCTTGAATTTCCCCAAACCTTGCAGGCATATGAAATCTCGGTCATGTAGCTGTAGTGAAAAGTACATAAATTCAGTATCTATAAGAACAATATTGCATCTAAGTTTATGCATGGTCTGCAACAAATATGAATAGCCTTAATTATCCCTATTTTACAGAAGATTAATAATTCATTTTCATTATACTATATTTTGTAGGGGAGAATCAATTTAACATGTATTACCACAGAGCTCCCATATGTTTGAAAATTAATAACCAGCAGGTAGTTGAGAGTTTGCCAAGCTTTGCAAAAATGACCAGTCTTTCTACAATGATTGCTTTTGATGTTTATATTAATTACTGGTGTCCATAACAGCATGAGAACTGAGATGGTTGGTTTGAGTTATTAGTAGACAGGTAATTGAAGTTGTTGTTGGAATGTGTTGTGATGTTTCACTCTAGGTAACTTTACTCAATTTTTGCCTTGTTTATTGACTTTCAGAAACTTCATATATTGGTGATTTACATGTCATATGAAAACTTGGTCTTTTGAATAAATGCCTAAGTAAACATTTGAGTGTAAACCAGGCATTCATGAAGTTATTCTAGAGCTTTAATTTTACTGCAGATTGTATCAGTGCCTTTTTTTGATGGAAGTATTGGATCTTTCAGGTTTTTGTGAAGCTCTAGGAAATGAATTTTGCCTGACCTCTACTTTGGACAGCTTTAGCAGAATCTAGTTTATATTGCACTGAATTTGTTGTGTTTTGCTGCTGTGAGGGTTTTCTTGGTCTAGGTTCCTGCTTGAGGACAGAATACAGGAGTAACTTGGAAATGCATTCACTGATTGTTATCTCCTGAATTAATTTCTTTTGTTCGGGAAAATTTAAAAAATTTTAAAAACATTTGTGTTGATTGTGGAACCTTTTTGTACTTAACTGATGAGTTGTAAATTGTGGTATTTTCTGAACAAATTTTCTTGTGCTCCTAAAGATTAGGACAGTCCATTTAGGTCAAATATCCAATACTGACAAGATGTGTCTTGAAAGACTGTTAGAAATAGTGCAGCCTTAATGTCAAGATTGGTCTTGTTCTATGTGTAGCACTGCAAGAGGGCACTGCTGAAAATACTTGGTTCTTAAAATGTTTGACATTTGCCATAGAGGATGGAGGTTATCTGTATGTGGCATTGAGCTTGAGGTTTACCACAGTGTAGTACATTCTGCCCTTAGTTACTTTTTCCTTTGTTGCTTCTGTCTGTGAAGATTAAAAGGTAGGAGGCTTGAACTGGTCATTTGCTCGCAGTTACTTTTAATGCTGTATTTAAACATGAAGCCCATCTTGGATCAGGTTATTGAATAGTAAGACTTGCTGTGTTGTCTTTGCCTCCTGGTCTGGAGGTGAAGATTTATGAGGAGTGGCTGAGATACGTAACTCTTTCAGGCTGAAGAAGAGGAGACTGAGGGGAGACCTCAGTGTGGTCTTCAACATCCTTATGAGGGGAAGGAGAGGGGCAGCGCTGATCTCTTCACTCTGGTGACCAGTGACAGGGCCCAAGGAAATGGCCTGAAGCTGAGTCAGGGAGGTGTAGGTTGGGTATCAGGGAAAGGTTTTTCACCCAGAGCACTGGCATGGGCTCCCCACGGAAGTGGTCACAGCACCGAGCCTGTCAGAGCTCAAGAAGCATTTGGACAGCGCTCTCAGGCACATAGTGTGATTCTTGGGGTGTCCTTTGCAGGGCCAGGAGTTGGACTTGATCCTGATGGGTCCCTTCCCATCATATTCTATGAATACTCTACTTAAGAGGTACATGTTACTTCTATGTGTATGTTTATCAAAGTGCTGGAAGCTATGACTGTGCATGTCCTGATGCTGTCCCTGGCTAAGTTGTTATAAGAAAACTAAATCTGAACAATCCTGAAAAGCTTGAAGTCAACTGTTTTTAACACAGTATCTTTCAATCAAATGTCCTTCTGAGTAGTTCAACATACTAACAAACTATGCTCTCTTAGTTGTCCTTTGTTTGGAGTTTTAAAAAATCCTATTTTGTGTTTTTAGGCAGTGCATTTAATCTGTTTTACTCTGTTGCATATTGAGACAGCAATTTTACTTTGTTTTACCCTTTAACTTCCTTTTTGTTTATTAGTCATTACGGGGGATTCTCTGAAACATATCTTAAGAAAAACACTGGAAGCATACAGCAAATTGAGAAGAGAACTGTAGGCTGACTTCTGTAGTCACTAAAGGCCTTTGTTTTAAGCCATGCTGTTTCTATATTTGTTTTTACTGGATGTAGTGAGAATGAGCTACAAGCCAGAACTTTTTGCACCTTTACTATTTAATTACTATGAATTACATATACTTAGTTCTTGCAGGGCTTCAGGTTGCCATATGCTCATCTCAGTATGAAACCTGCTAATACTGGCTGATTTTTTTTTTCTGTCTCACCTTCTTAGCTATCTTGAGCTTGTGTAGGACTTTTGCATTTTTACAAGTAATTTTGTCATTGGTTTAAACCAAGCCTTATTTGTAAGGGGTCACAATTTTGTCTTGAAGTGGCTTGAAGCTGACCATTTTGTCCCAGTTTGAGAGTTCTGAAAGACTGGTTCATTGTTCTACTCAAACATTGTTTATTTTGTCTGTTTGTTTTGTGGACTTTGAATGTAATTCATAAAGCTCTTATGGGAATAGATTTTAAGTCTTCCCCTCTCTTCCCCCAAATGCTGCATTATCTTACACTCAGAACTGTTTGTTGAAAGTACTGTAACATAATACTTCCAGTGCTTAAATGTAAAATGTTTCCTCTCCACACTTATTTTAATGGTCGCATTGGAATGATTCAGACCTGAGTTTCTTACATTAGGCCTAGCTTATTCTGTTTTAAGGCTGCAAGAGAAAGTAGAGATGAGAACTTAAAGCTATATAAATAGAAATTGGTGGTTTGCATTGCTCTTATACAATGGACCAGATGTTTTAAAACTTTGTGGAAAGACAAACTTGTGCCAGTGTTCTAGTTTAACTGCTGTATGTAGAGGTGAGAAAGTACCAACCATTGCTCTTACCTGTTCTTTAAGGAGTTTCATTTTGATAGTAGTTTGTTAAATGCATGGGGAAAACAGTATCTTTATAGTGGCTTTCTGGCTTCTTTGACTAAGAATAAATCTGAAAGTATCCAGCTTGTCATTATATGTGGGATTTCCAGAATGACAAACAGCTGGACAGGTTTAGTGTACAGACTGAATGCACACTGAGGGCATGCTCATGTGGTATAGTAATTACATAGAAACCAGGGGTGCTTCAGTGGTGACATCTTCATAAAATCATAGAATGGTTCGGATTTTAAGGGATCTTAAAGAGAATCTATTTGAAACCCTCATGCCATGGACAAGACACCTTCCAGGAGACCAGGTTGCCCTGATCTCTAGTTCTGCTGTTGTCACTGATTTTGCCAGATTTATTGGTGTAAACTAGAAGTGTAAATTTACAGAGTTGAGAGTATATGAAGAGAACTTAGTTAAGTTGTTCTTTCTTTAAAAGCCTCTGTTTGTTAATAATCATTGAATACTATTGACACATTAAGTTCTTTAGAAAATAGAAACTTAATTACATGTCCGAGGTATAAAATGGAGTGATTTAAAAAAATTGTAAGCTAAAGGAGCAGAAGAGGAATTTTCAACTATTGTGGGTTGAAGACTCTTACAGATTTCCTAGTGGACTAAGAAATATGCCTATGTATATTAAGTAGATGCAATCATTTTATTACAGTAGCACACACAGTAAAATATGATTTATAATAATATAGCAGAAAATAATTTTTATATAATTCATGTCTTCTAGGTCTTCATCCTCCAGGCCCTCCTTTAGCAAGACCTGTTCTTCCTCGAGAAAGAGGAGTTGTGGATAGAGTTATTGAATATTTGGTTGGTGATGGTCCTCAGAACAGGTAAAATGTTCTTTAAGAAATACCTAAAGACTTTGGGGAAAGGAAGCTTCTTAACCTTTTTGTTTAAGCCAGACACATCAAGGTTAAAAGAATTGCAAATTAACTTGTTCAAACTTTTCATAATTAAGAAATGGTTCTTTCTCAATGCTTCAGTTGAAATCTCTTTGCAGGGAAATTGGTAATATTTGGGCAAAACTAACCTCTCTTCTGAGTGGTATTAGCTGTGAGATACAAAGAAAAACATGTACTCAAATGGGTGAATTACTTACATTTTGAAATAAAATGAAACCAATTGCCTCAGCACTTCAGCTTTATATCCGCTATAAATGCCTTTCAGATTGCCTTCAGAACTGTCCAAACGTATCAGAACTTAACATGTTAACTATGGTTGCTTTTCATATTAACTGTATTCTAGTGAAACAAAAGCTGATGATATTAAAAATATGTTGAACCATGATTTAAACTGTGGCTGTGAGTATTTCACTGTGGTTAAACCAAGTTCAGAAAGTATTATTTCATCTACAGATTTAGTTTGCTTTCAAGGGTAATAATTTCATTGTGGAAATCACCTTTTAGAAGAAAAGATCTAAGGTATTAGTCAATATGTAAGGTAAAATACATCTTCCTTCAATGTGTTTTTACTTAAAGGTATATAATTACGTATTACTCGTGTTTTCTAGGTATGCTCTTATATGTCAGCAATGTTTTTCTCACAATGGTATGGCTTTGAAGGAGGAGTTTGAATATATAGGTAAGAGCTAATCTTTTTTAGACTATAATTTGGCTTATGTTTCATAACAAACATGCATCATACTTCATTTTGGTTGCAGCTATGTACTTAACTGATACTGTGAAGTATCACTTCATGTGGGAATATTTTTTGCTAACTTATTAGTCTGTATCTTAAGATTTCCTTCAAGATTTAGAGAAGTACTTTTTTGCAACCTCCAGGTCACGGATTTTATGTGTAGAAAACTATTCAGTAGAAATAAGCTTCCTCCAATACATCCCTGAACATTGCTACTGGCTATGAATGGTTCTCAGAAGGGTTTTATGTTGAGAAACTATCTGACATTAAAGTGTGCCTCTTTTACCAGAACTTAAACTAAATTTTCCTTTGGCAAGAAGATCTTGGGGACGTATTGGAAAAAGAGTGGGAACAAGCCCTAGGGGCCTATACGTGAATTTATAGCTGACAGTAACTTAAGACAGACACAGCTCTTTATTGAACACAGATGTTGTATTTTGCCTGCTTTCTACCACAAGTGTAAGCCTGATGCTTAAGAAACTAGGGATTCTTAGATAAATCTTCTATTTCATTTTGTTTTGTTTAATTTTGAGTAAATATACTGCACTGTAAGAATACGCATAATGTTTCCTATGAAACCAAAGATATGTTGTCTATATGTCATTTTAGTTCACAACTCCACTGTACCAGAAATTGCCACTTCCCCACTTGTCTTGGTGAGAGTGGGGAGGACAAAAATAGTTATTTAAGTATTAAATGGTATCCAGTACTTCTACAAAACAAAACTGCTTTTTCTTAATTAAGTACCACTCGAGAAGAATGCTCCTCAAAAAGCAGTGTGAGACATACCTTGTGGAATTCCTAACATCTCCTTACTCAGATTCTGAGGAAAGTGGCATCTTAAGGGGAGGGAAGAAAATCATCTGCCAACGTAATTCTTTTGTAGGAAAGAATAGAACACCATGTGGCAACATCTGGTGCTACTGAATTGCATTATTTTGTTCGTTGTGGTCAAATCTTTCACAGTGTTGGGCAGTACACAGTGCAGCAGAGCTGAAAGTAAGCAGGTTTGTAAAAAGCAAATGTCTGCTCAATTTAGAGAAGGACCTGTATAGAACAGCTTATGAATATTTGGTGGAGGTACTCTCTGCTACCGATAGTCACTTAGTTAACTCTGTTTTTAGTATTTTGGACCATCAGAACATAGTGTAGGAATAAAGGTGAAATGTGAAGTTAGTGAGGCTGCTTACTGGGTGTGCTTTGTGTAGCATTTAGGTGTGCCTACTGCTTCTTCCTGAACCCTGCAAGAAAAACTAGACCTCAAGCTCCACGACTTCCAGACTTCAGTTTTGAAAGAAAGCAATCTACAGAATTGCAATCTGAAACTGAGCCTCTAGAACCTAGAGAGAGAAAGCCCCAGGAGACTCAGCAGATAAAAGGTATGTACTAATCTCATGAAGTCTGCTCTTTTTCAAAAGTCTAATGGAATTCCCCATTGTCTCTCTCTGTTGAGCTAAGTTTTCTTGTAAGAATGACAACAGCTGAAATACTCAAACGCTGCTCAAACAGGGGTCCTGGTGAGGTGATTGATGACTGTTTGAGGGGTTTGGACAATGCCCTTAACATGCTTTAGCTTTTGATCAACCCCCAATTGGTTGGGCAGGTGGTCTAGATGATTGTTGCTGGTCCATTCCAACTGAAATAGTACAGTTTATTCTGACTTCATACTAAGTGCAGTTTATATATTTTTTCAGTTCTTGTATCTGCTCCTAGCTTAGGTTGTTGATAGTAGAGTCTTCTTTCCTGTACCCTAAAAATTTTTCATATTGGTCATTATCTTGTGCAAATGATGGCATAACAATTTTTTTCACTCTTATGTTACTGACAAACAGATAAAAAATAGCACTGTAAATTACAGAAATAGTTAAGGAGGGAGTATGTCCCAAAGTAGTTAACTTTCACTGTGTTTGGCAGGTCATTTGGTTGAGGTGTGTTGGAATTTCTGCCTTTGTTCCTTTTGCTCTTTTCCTCAGGGCAGGAAAATCTAGTAAAACTGCCGTGTTTAATTTCAGGTAGTTCAAAGACAAATTGTCAATTTTAATTTAACGTAGTTCCTTTTGAGACATTTTATAGTCTGCAGATACAGTAGACATCTGGTGTACAGCCAACAGGAAGATGCAGTGTTTTAAAAGGCTTCAGAAATCGTAATTTCAAACCAGAGGATCTCCAGTTAGATGTGCTGTTGAGTGCTTGATGGGACTTTACGTTACTTTAAGCAGGGGTCCTGAGGGAAAACTATCAGATAGTGTGCAGTGCTGAGGTTCAGGCTAGAAACACACCAACTGTGGGAAACTGTCAGAGTGTAACACAGTGCTTCCGCTTGATTATTTTTAACAGGGAGTACAAAATAACATTGGGCTTTACTTTCTGGCATGAGAAGGCTGCACAAAACCAGTAGGGGAGTCATAGCTAATGGTGGATTGTCTCTGGGCATGGCCT
Organism: Struthidea cinerea; assembly: GCA_013397865.1. Classification (NCBI taxonomy): domain Eukaryota; kingdom Metazoa; phylum Chordata; class Aves; order Passeriformes; family Corcoracidae; genus Struthidea; species Struthidea cinerea. The sequence goes on along the minus strand of VZTI01002652.1, from coordinate 2,176,829 downwards.
CATGAGGGTGCATTGTAGTGAAAACTTGGTTGGTTTCTTTTCCTGTGCCATACTGCGCTCTTTCCTCAGTCAAAGTGCTGTTACTGGTGTGAAAGTAAGACTGAAATCAAATGGATGAAGCTAAGAGAATGAAAGTATCTCATTTTGTCTTAAATCATAGAATCATCTCTTAAGCGAGGGGAGGGTAGGTTAGTAGCTTCTTGGCTACTTTTGAATTTAGAAGATTCTTACAGAAAAAGACATACTTTGTTACTGGGATCTTTGAAAGTGTGCTTGTTTTCCTCTGTCTGACTCAAATAGAGATCCTTAAAGAAGGATACTTGACTCTTGGAAGTGTGTGCCTCAAGGGCTTCTGAATGTTATGCCTTACTGCAGGTTTTCAGAGAGGTAAGGAGAGGTGCTTGCTAATTAATCTGGTATTATCATTGAAAGAAATTATTATCAAACTCTGCCTATGAGCTGCTGAGTCAGTCTGTAGATGTTGTAAAAAATGTAAAATCTGGAGAATTAGTGTGAGATTGCTGTTAAGCACTTCAGATGTAGGAATGAAAACTGCAAGAACTTGCTTTTTATTGGAAGCAGAATTTTATCAAGCATTTCAGCAGAAAAATAGGATGGATTTATTGCAGTAAATTTGATTTTACCAATTTACCTTTAATAATGAAAATTACTTGTTTTATTCTGATGTGGTCTTATATTAATGTGCTGTTTTACTTAAAAACAGCAGGAAAAGAAACACCTGTGAGCTTTGTTGCCGAGTTCTCTTTTCCTGATAGGAAGTATATGGTGAAATTTTGCAGCAGAGGCATAAGAAATAAGTAAGGGGTACACAGACTTTTGGTTTTCTAGGTTAAATAGCTGGTCTTTTATGAATATTTATTCTCCAAGATGATACAAACCATTCTGTTTTGGTAATTGCTAAGCAGCCAGACATAGAGTGTGTCTTAGTATTTTACATAACTATTATCTGAGAAATGTCTTGTTGATGTAGAGGAGGCCAGTGCCTGCTGTGACTTGCCACAAAGGAATCTCTCCTGAATGAGAAAATATTTTCCGTACATCACTTTTTCCGTCAGAACTGTAATATGAAACATAACTGCTTACATGCAGTTGGGTTTTATTAGTTAATGAACATATTCCTTGACTGTAAGTTTAAGGTATGAAGGTATCATTGAGGTAGAGCTCTGGGGAAGGCTTCTGTTCACCACAGTAAAATAGCTGCTGTCATAGCAAGAACAGAGAATATTTTCACTTACTGATGTAGACAAACATTAACATCAGGAAACCAACTTCACCAAAATGTTGACAACACGGGGGAGTACAACTCTTGTCTGTAATTCATTTAAACCATAGCTGTATAGCTCAAAGAAACAGCAATATGATGTAATACAAAAATGCTATAAAGGTTTTTTACCAGTCAGCTACTTTGACTAATGAGTAGAGCATGAAGCTGAATCTTTTTTTCGGTTGTGTGCTCATGTAGTGACAAGCATGCTACATGCAACTCCTGTGGATAAGAGATCTGAAGAATGCTTATGGGGTGTGCTGTTGGCACTGAACTTTGGAATTTTTTTTATAAACCTCTGGAAATACAGAGTCATCAGCTGTCAATCTGGTGCAGGTTACTGGCACAAACATCATGCTTCCTTATTCAGCAGATTAATTTAGGAAATTTTGGTACCAGAATGAAGCAATACACTTGAGCTCTTTTCTTACCTTTTCCATAAATGGCTTGATTTTGACACCCCCTTCTCCCCCATTTCCCCCCCCATAAAAGACTATTTGGTTCTCTCTTTTGTACTTTTCTTAAATGTATTAATGTTTGGATCATATTGAAAGAGCCAACAGGAACCACTTTTAGCCTGTTGATTAATTTTGCCTTGCCTTTATTTAGTACTGTTATGCTGTATTCTTGATTCAGGTTTAGCATTTTGCAGTATTTTGAAACAAAACTGAAAAAAAAATTGGCTGCCTTGGTGTTCTGTGTTGAATGTCTGGTGCTGATATTCAGAGGTCTTCATTAGATGTCTTTGAACGTCAGACTTCACCACGGTGGTCAGCACTTCATGGACTGCTTTATGTGATGTCTCTAGATTTGTATGGAATTCCTGGACCATCTTGCTCAAATATTTTTATGATGATTTAATACTCTGTCACTGGGAAGGATTCTTGGAATACAGCAGCTGCTAGTATGTTTGAAAGGGTTTCCATTATGAAGGCAGGCACAGAAACTTGGCTTGTTGTTCAGCTGAAGAGTTCACAGTAATGCTCTCTACCAGAAATAATGCCATTTCAAGTGTGCGCTCACCGTGAGTTGTACAAGTGGAGCTTGGCTTTGGGCAAGTGTTACAGTTGAAACAGAAACTTTTTCTAGGAATAAAACTGATGGAAGACAAAGGACTAATAAGGCTTGAGCTCAGTGATTTCTCAAGCAGATATAGGTCAGCTCACCTTGAGTTTAATGACTTGTAAACAAGTTTTTTTGATTTAAAAATCTATTATGTTTCCAGTGAACCACAGTTCAGTTTTGCTGAACAACATAAGTTGCCTTTTTGGTAGGACGTAAAGGGTAGAGGGAATGCTGTGCTATTATCTGACTTGTTTCAAAGGCTTCACAAATAGCTTTCTCTGATATCAAAGCCATTAACAGATCACCGTGGGACACGTGTTCTTTAAAGATACTTCAGACATGTGGCACTGTGTGGAAATCTGTCTTAAAGGGGAGCTGTAGTAGTGAAGAAAACTTGTCCCAAAGCTGCCTGAAAGCACAAGCAGCTATATTTTAGAGCAATTACACTATTTTTGTGAATTCCCACTTAGCAGACATTTTCTACTTAATAGTGATGCAGTATTGTGATTTCACTGGTTACTCAGTGAGATACTCTCTGCAACAAGAGGAGGGGTGGCTGACTACTTACAATGTGAAGTACCTAGGCTTTCTAAGTACTAAGCATTAAGCAGGAGTGTTGGGGGGAAAAACTGCTGTAGCCAGGAGCAGGTTTTTTAAGGTTGTGTTGTTGCAGCTCTTAAATGTGAAGCAAGCATAGGGCTGTGTTTGCTGTTAAGATTACGTGGGTGAAGCTACATTCTTCGGTAAAATCATGGATTAAGTATTACTCATCAAGGACACTTATATTTTCTTTTGTCATCCTCTTAAGTTTATAGTCAGAGCTTTCACTTGTTGGCTACTGCTCTCACAATGACTTTAATCATGTAGTATTTAAATCAGGTTGACTTTAGGCAAGCTTTCCATTAATTGCTGTGTTTGAAATGGAATCGCTATATATTTTTAATGAAGACTGATCATGTTTATGGTTGGAGTTAGCATCACTTACTCTGAATACCCTGACTACTCATTTAAAGGACCTACTCTTTAGTTTCTTGTAACTTTCTCAGACTTAATTCTAAGACCAAAATTTTCCATGTAAATTTGTATTACTGTGTATTCTGGAGAGTTTCGAGTGTTTCAAGAGTTTCGATAAGTTTAATCAAGAACAGAGTGAAGGGAAAAGTCATAAAATACCTGACAATTTTTGCTTAAATAAGCAGTGTCTCCATACCTTTTAGTAGAATATAAAAATGAAAGCACCATCCCGCTCCTTTAAATACAGTTAGAATATGCGTTTCGTCAGGTTTTCTGATTTCTGTTAGAAGCTGGTGGCTGCAATTGTCCCTAGGTCTTACATCAAAGATGTTGTAGATGCTTGGCATCCTTCTGATCAGACTGAGCAAACAGTCTCTTTACCTTTGTCAGACTGAGTCACTGCTGCAGAGTGCTAAGCATTGTTCAGTTGAGGACTGCAGGACTGAAACTCTGTAAATAGGTGATGGTTGGGCTATGCTACAAATGAGTTGAGAGGGCACGGAGCTGCCTCTTCCTTGCATCCCATACTTTCTTTGACTCTAGCCTGAAGGGCAGCAATAAAGGAGTGTAACTCAAGTGTGGAGAGTTGGAGCAGGAAAATGCACAAACTTATTCATAGAATTTGCGGCTGAAGAAAAAGTGCAGAGATGAGACAGAAAGAAAACTGACAGTTGCGAGATAAAGATTGAGCACAGACAGAGATGGGATCAAGATGGAAATTGAAGAGCAGGAAGAGAGAGTGGGATGGCCTGGAAAGTAACTGGGGGACATTATTTTGCTTGGGCAGAAATAGGAGGGTTGAAAATTTTTGGAACAAGAAGCCAGGGCAGGTGTTGAGCAGCCTGTGGTTGAGAGAGCAGGGAAGGAATCAGGACGTGAGTCAGCTGCAAACTTGCTAAAATGAAAGATCAGGTCTGAGAAAAAAATGGAGATGCTGCGCTGCTCTGAGCAGTCTGAAATGAAGCCTGGAACTAGCTAGATGGAGCTTTGTGTGGGAAGAGGGGTCTTAAGTTCTTGGTGACAGGTGGCATTTTTACAAGGTCTGCTGGACAGGAGTGTGCAGCAGCTCCTCCACTCAGTCATGGGCCAAGAAGCCAGAGCAATGCTTCTAAAGCTTTCATCTCTGCTTGAATTCTCTATCAGCCTGAAGCAGTCTGATTACTTTAACATGACACCCAACATGTTTTGATCAACATGAACATGTGGCACTTGACTGACACTGTTTTCCTCAGATGTTGGTATTGGGACCAGCACTGCTTGATATCTTTGTCAGAAACATGGACGGTGGGATTGAGCACACCTTCAGCAGGTTTGCTGATGACACTGAGCTGTGTGGTGCAGGGAAGGGATTCCATCCAGAGGGACCTTGAGAGTCTTCATAGGTGGGACCGTGAACCTTATGAAGTTCGGCAAGGCCAAGTCCAAGGTCCTGCATCTGGATCAGGGCAATCCCAAGCACAAGTACAGGCTGAGCAGAGAATGAATTGAGAGCAGCCCTGAGCAGAAGAATGTGGGGATGTTGGTTAGCAAGAATTTCAACATGACCTGGTACTGTGTGATTGCAGCCCAGAAAGCCAACCATTGGGTTGCATCAAAAGCATCGTGGCCAGCAGGGTGAGGGACATGATTCTTTCCCTCTACTCTGCTCTTGTGAGACCCCACCTGGAGAGCTGTGTCCAGCTTTGGGGCCCTGACCTGGTTTCAGCTGTGACAGAGTTGATTTTTTTCTTAGTAGCTGGTACAGTACTTGGTTTTGAATTTAGTACAAGAATAACATTGTTAACATAGGGATGCTTTGGTTATTGCTAAGCAGTGCTTGTTTAAGTCAACGACTTCTTGGTATTTCATGCTTTACCAGCATGAGGTGCACAAGGAGCTGGGGGGGATATAGCCAGGACAGGTTATTCCAGGGTTATTCCATACCACAGAATGTCATGGACAGTGTATAAACTGGGAGAGTTGGATGTGAGGGGCTGAACACTGCTGGGGGATGGGCTGGGCCTCAGTCAGCAGGCAGGGAGCCACTGTATTTGGCATCACATGTGTTTAATTTTTTTTCCTTTCTCTTCCCCCTTTCCCCCTGCTTAGATACATTTATTTTTGTTGTAGTTGTTACTATCTTAATTTGTTGAATTATTAAGATGTTCTAATTTTAACCCCGGGGTTTAACTTTTTTTGTGATTCTCCTCCCCGTCCCACCAGGGTGGCAGGAGGGTGGGTGGGGAGTAGGCAGGTGTCTGGGCTGCAACCCAGTTGCAGGCTGGGTTAAATAGGCCCCTGGCATAAGAAAGACATTCTCCTTTTGGAGCAAGTCTGGAGGAGGGCCACAAACATGGTCAGAGGGCTGGAGCACCTGTCCTGTGATGACAGGCTGAGAGGGTTGGAGCTGTACAGCCTGGAGAAGAGAAGGCTTTGGGGAGACTATAGAGCAGCCTTCCAGGATCTAAAGGGGTCTCAAGAAAGCTGGAGAGGGACTTTATACAAGGGCATATAGTGATAGGACGAGGCAGAATGGATATGAGCTGAAAGAGTAGGTTTAGATTAGATATTGGGAAGAAATTTTTCACTGTGAAGAGGAATGAGACACTGTAACAGGCTGCCAACAGAAGCTGTGGCTGCCCCATTCCTGGAAGTTTTCAAAGTGCAGTTGGATGGGGCTTTGAGCAACTTGGTCTAGGGGACAGTTGGAACTAGATTGATATCTAAGGCCGCTTCTAACCCAAACCATTCTATGATTCCATGCAATTAGAAACATTTGATAAGGCTACATTTTTGAGCTGTAACTTTGCATCAGTTTTGCAAACTGTTTGCATTCACGGTATGCATTAGTACCGTATAGTATTGACTAATACTAGTCAATAAATCAACTGCCTTCAGTAATACCATTCTACAGTACCTTTGTGTCTTTTAGTGCAACCGCATTCAGCTTTTCGGTGCTTATGCTTAGTTCAAAATATGACTGACTTCTCGTAGGCTACTAAAGCCCTGTTGTGAAGCTAGAATTTACTTCTTTAGAGGCAGTACTTCAAATAAATGTTTTTGATCTTAAAAATACATGTGTTATCAAAGAAAGTCCCATCCCAGATGAAGAATAAGTATACTCCTGTTCAATCTTCCTGCGCTACTCCATGAAAGCCAGAATATATAGTAATTTTCATTGACTGGTTTGATATATTTGTTAGGGTTGTTTTTCTGTTTTGTGGTGTGTTGTTTTGTTTGTTTGGTTGAATTTTTTTTCTGGTTATCAGACTCCTTATGTTTAAAATAGTTTCCATCAAGTAGAATGTTTTAATTTGTGTAGAGATTGAACCCTTATTAAAAAAATAAAACAGTTGATGAAACTGACATTACCAAGCACAAGGAAACTGAATTAACGTGTGTCTAACATCTCACATTAGTGAACAAGCTTAGAAAGCTTCTGTTGAGGGTGAATGTATGCAAATAATACATAATATTTTCCCAGTGGGAGCTAAGCTCTTTTCCATAGTATTTGCTTTTTTTCCTTATATTTTAATTGTTTTACCTGTGACCATCTTAGAAAAATCAAAGTTTTTACGAGTTAACATCATGCAGTTACTAGTCAAAACCTGTAATGTGATTGCAAAATGTTTCATTTGCTTTTTAAGGATATTAGCTGCCTCTTAATTTCTGGAAATGGCTATTTTGTAATTTTTCTTTTCACAGAATCTGAAGATGATGTGGCCCAGATCGTTGAGACAAATGACCCAGATGATAAAGCACCAAGTTCTGAGCATCTAAATGATAAGATAGCTGAAGAAGTTGGAAAAGAAGAAGCAGAAAACATTTCAGCAACTGAAGAGACTATTTCAGAGTCTGCTTCAGCTGAACAAAGTGAAGAATCTTTAATAAAAGCAGAATAAAGTACTTCAAGTGCCTTCTGTAGCTAGTTTTTAGCTTTGTTCATGCCTGTTGTTACTATTCAGGTGAGCTTTTTTTTTTTAATGGTACAATTTAATATTCTTGCTTGGGCTTAAACTGCCTCAACTGCCACAGTGTGTCAAAGCTGTGTGTAAAAGTGGGTATTGTAAATTAAGCATGTCTCTTTAAGTTAACACATAGACCGTGTAGTTGGTTGAAGCCTAACAGTTGTAGCCCTTGTTTAGTTTGTGTATTTAAAAACTTCAAAGTACAAGCTTTGCTAAGGGTGACTTACAGTTTGACATCTCCTTAACTGTCACACATAAAGAGCAATTACTGATGGCATCTGACCTAGTAAGTTTGGTCTAGTGAACTTAAGATACTTTTTAATGCTGCCCTGTTAAAATGGATTGAGTACAGATGTTTACAAGCTAAAGTGTCATCTGACATTTGACTTAAGCGTATGGAAGTGTCATTGCAGTGGTGTTAATATTATTCATTGTCTAACTTTTTGACAGAATTCAGTTAAATGGCACTTGGATAAATGGCATCTCCTTTGGTGTTTGCGTTGCAGATGAACCAGAGGCACAGTCATGCAAAACTGTTTTGTGTTTACATAAATATAGAAAGTCTCTGCACTTGATTGTACTTGAATACAAAGCACTATTTATACCTGTACAATAATTACAAGATATAAGTGAATTTTGTGCCTTTGTGTATTTTGTTAAAGGAAAATAAAGACATCTAGCAGCAATACTTGCTTTGTGATTCCTAAAACTGAAGAGAATTTGTTCTGCTGTGTGCAGCTATTCTACCGTTACTTTGTGCAAGTTCAGAAGGAATGTGCCACCTTAAAAGGAGCATGTCTGTATGTAGCTAAAGTGGCTTTGATAGAATAGAAACAGATCCCTGATGAAAAGGGAAAGCGCTTGTGCATTTGCCAAAAGGCTTTTCTAACTGTACCTAAAACTTGTTGATACTATTTAATGTTACAATTGCAATGAATATTTGCTGCTGGAGTACTGAAAATGTAATTTTTTTTTTTATTGCGTTGCTTTTTAAGATAAAGACACTTGTTACACCTTTCCTGTTAAATGTAACAGCTGGGATCCTGGATTAGAAGTTTTCTGTCTGTGAGGTACCTAAGTCAAAGAGATTTTTTTTTAGAAATAAATGCTGACCATATGTAACTTGGTTGATTTAGTAATACTTCTGATAAAAGTATTATTTTGTGCAGTGTTGTATATCTCACTACAGGGAGAGGGGAAATTTCAAAACCACTTTTAATCTGTTGTCTTGGTTCCAAATGGAAATGGTTTTTACAGTGTAAAGACAACAAAACCCGTAAGTCTTAGTATCTTAAGAGTCCTCTACAAGAAAAGCATGTTTCTAAATGTGACCTTAATGTCCATGTCTTTATACAAGACATAATTATTACACAAACAACAACGCTTAATTTTCTTTTTCAAATACATGCTTTATTTTCTGATTCTTTGGGGATAGTTTAGAAGCTCAGCCTTGCATCAGTCAGAATCAAGTTTGGTCTGTATTTAGATTATGGAGGAATTTTTTTTCCTGCTTCACTATGTAAATTGCAATTAATGTTTTAATTATTTAATTTTAATTATTCTTAATAGAATGTAGGCATGTGATTAAAGGAGTACTCATAGGTGTTTGCCTCTACTTACATAAACAATTAGCAAGTAAGCATTTTGTGTGTGACTATCTTAGTTGGGAATACAAAGAAAACAGTCCCTTTTCAAAACGTGTCTGACAGTATAAGAAAAGTACAGGGTACAAAGTGACAGGGGGATTAATCTTTTAATACTTTTAGAGAATATATTTTAGATTACAGAATTTCTTTAAAAGGGAAATAATTTTGCCTGAGAGGTAGCAAAGCCTACTTATTGTTTTGTAAGTTGTTAATCTCTACACTGTATTTTGTACCTCACTGATTTATCTGTTTAAAGGCTTATTTCTTTGGAGAGAAAAAAAATCACAGACCATGTGAGTAAATCAGTACAGTAAACTGTTGGATGTACTTACATTATAAGCGCTGAAAACAAGTAAAATTCGATATCCTGATTCATCATACGGAGTACGAAGGCATGAATTACTGTTAGTTCAGAATTTAAGGTTACTCTAGGCACAGATACTACTTCCTTTTAAAAATGTGCATCTGAAGTGTCTGGTGTTTTGTAATTTTAGGTCCTTTCCAAGGAGAAGCAGTGGCTGAGCTGTTATGCATGTAGTATCTATAGAATTGGCTGAGAAAACTGTTGATGTTGGATCTATATATTAAAAATGTTTAAATTAGCCTGGGACATGTATATTTTCACATGTCCTGCATTTGCCAGAGAAACCGATGCTTCTTAGGATTTTGGGAATATGAACTTTTTTGTTCTTTGAAAAAGGAGACTCAGTGTTTGGAGTGGTGTGGGGTGTTATTTCTCCCAAGATTCTTAAATGAGACATGAGCAACTTCCCACAGAAATGGTTGGTAGTTTTTGTTTAATATGTCACTGAAGGATCAAGTAGAGACAGTCAACCTGATGTGAAAACAAATACCTTTTAGAATGTGCAAACCTGCTTTGTGACCTAAAAATACCTAAAAATTTTGAGCACAGGAAGATTAAGTCTGTTTTAAGTGCATGATAGAACTTTCATGAAAGACTTTCATACTTAAAAAAGGTGTCTGAGCAGTCATTTCCATTAACTGCTTCAGAAGGCTTGATGAAGATTATGTTAAGGATGTCCTAGAATTTTCATAGAGAAAGATCTATTTTTAACTTTCTAATTTTTCAAGGTTTTAAAGCAGTTCTAGTAAATGAGGGCACAGGGTTAATCTGTGGGTGAATTCAGGCTCGTGATGATACATATGACTGTTATAGACTGAGCTTTTCTCAATTTATAGTAAGCATTTACATGTTACTCCTGCCAAGTGTGGGTGCCCCAGTCCTGATACCAATATGAGAAGAGGACTCTGTTTCTGCAGCAATTGCTTCTTGGATTCTGTGTACTATAAGTGTGGCAATAGTAAAAAGCACCTGTCCAACAGGAATTGAATCGAAATCCAAAAATACCTGTAAATGAACAGCAGTAGCCACACTTAGTCATGTCTTTGTAACACCAAAAAAACCTTGGCAATAGGAGTATGTAGGCAAAAAAAGTACAGCAATTGTCTTTCATATTTAATCCAGTTGCAGTTTGACTCTTAAGGATGAGGAGATGGAAGAAAGTAGAGGGAAAAAAATAAAGAAATGCTGTGGTTCCATGTTTTGTTGTCTTCTGATTTCTTGGCATGTACTCGAATCTCAATTTTTTAAAAAATACTGAGATTTCTCACAGAACCAGGCTTCTAAGATGTCATAGGAGCCCCATTTCTTTCTGTGGCTGGGGTGAAAAGCAAAATTGAGTGGGGTAGTGAAGTAATACTTTGTTTTTATTGACTGTGGAATATTGTGAATAACTGCAGAGATCTCCTTTTATTTAAATATAGTCTATAAATTTGGGAGGAGTTATCTTGGCTGTGTAAATACTCTGGCACAAAAGACAAATGAGTATTCTAGTTCAAAATAAATTGAAATGGGGCAGTCAAATTTAAATTTTACTTAGAATTGAGCACAACAGGGTTAAGAAAGGCAATAGTATTTTAAATTCTAGTACTTCTTCTAGAGGAGAACACAATTGATTGCCCTTGGACATTTTGACAGAATTAAAACATTTAGTGGAATCTTGGTATGACGATTTCTCAAAAAATCTGTTTAGCCTCCATGCAGGAAAAAGAAGCTCCCAAGGAATGGCAAATGAACATAATGTAGGAGCTGATGGTTTAGGGATGGTCTAGAGATTATCAAAAGCAAGTGACTAGGGGTGGGCATGGTTGCCTCGAAGTCAAGAAGATTGAACCCCAAGGCAATGGAAGACTTAAAAGAATGACAGAGTCATTCATAAGGGACACATATTGGGGGGAGGGAAGGTATAATGTTTTTTTCTTTTAGAACTAAATCTTAATCAAGAAATAAAAAATATGAGCTTGAAGAGATGTTTTTTCGGAAAATGTAGTAGGGTTTGGCTGTTACCACATGGCAATACATAACTCAGGTTAATATCATGTTCTTGTGTCAGAAATAATAAGGATGCAATTGGCAAGGAATCATATTGGAGAAGTTTGTTTGCTTTTTAGAATTGATTCCAGAATAAGCATATGACAATCACTTGGTAGAAAGAAGCTGTCTAGCTATTATGAGAGATTTATAATCTTTTTAACCTTCAAAGGCTAGGAGAAACACTTCTGTGTTGGTACATGGTTCTGAACTTAGCCACATTTGTGCACTTGTGGATTTGTGGTGCTGGAGGAGTGAGTAGGCTAGAGGAGACTTCCATTATTCAATTGCTAAGTCTGCTATTAACAACTTAAAAAGTCTTAATCTTTATAAAGCCTAAACACATTCAGTACAAGAGTACTGAATGTGAAGAAAGTTTAAAATAAGCTGCTTCTCCTTATTTATTCTGCTTCTGGAATGAGGTTTTGTTAGGTTCTACAAAGAGGAAGGCTGTTCAGGGAGTAAGGAATGTCCTGTCTGTGAATGTTGTGCTAGAAAATAACCTTGAAGATCTGTTTTGTGTCTTTGGCGAATAATCATTTGACCAGTTCACTGAGTGTTCTCAAGCAAAATCTTTAGGCCTTCATTTCCTTCCATGTCTTACAGACTGTTTTTTGTTTTGGTTTGTTGGTTTTTTTTCTCCTAAATCCCTCTAAGAGGTTCTTTTCTGTCCAGTCACGTGGTTAAAAGCTAATGCCTCAGATGTCAGCATCTCATGTTTCAGTTCCCTTCTAGAATTGGTAAATGCAACCCTGTCCAGATTTCTGGTGTAGTGAGCCTCTAAAGGAGACTGTACAGAGAACATGTATGCCTAATACAGGCTGATTTTAAAAAAGGCTGCAGATACATCAAGTGCATAAACATTAGGAAGAGAGTAAGTTTTCCAGGAATTGAAACTGGAAGTTTGGAAGTTCTTAATGTGGGCAAATAGCCTTGCAGGAGGCATTAGATTTAAAATGAAGTTGGCGAATGAGAGGGCAATAAAAGATTGCTCCGTGACCAGTGGATTGTGCTTGATTGATGGCACAGGCTTTCTTATTATTGCTTAAGAGTGTATTTAATGGCAGTATTTGGATGACAGAGATTTTTGGCAGTTGTCAGAAAGTTTTGATTCACTGACAGGAAAAAGTGTGTGAAATGCTTTCTGGTCTTTGGCAGTGCTCCTCTCTTCCATGGTGTGGCCTTTAGGTGGAATTTATATGTCTCAGGTTTGTGGAGGGTGATGAAGGCAAGGAATTACAGCTGATTGGGTTGACTGGCATAGGGTGGTTGGCTCCAGGTCCTGGTGTGTGGTAATGCACCAAAGTGTCTGTCAGATGAGAAACTGTAAACTTCCATCAGAAACGTGTCCTAGTTGAGATTGTCTGGTAGTCTGAAATTCAGTGTACTTCATGCTTTGGATTCTGGGTGTTTGGAGGAAAAGGATGGCATCCTGAGTAGGTGGGAATTTATTAGCACTAGGTTTTTACTAGAGGTTTGTTTACACGACAAATATAATAAGCTCTAATAGTGTTTAACAATAGGAACTGCTACCCTCCAGCATTAAAAAAAAAAAAAAAAAAAGAAATTGAGTTGTCCCTTAAGATCACGATTCTCAAGGAATTTGACTTCACCATTGCTTTTGATTTGTGGACCTTTCTGGGGTCTTGTCAGGTCACATTCAATCTTTTCTCTGAAAGAATAACGATTCTGTGATTCTATGAAGAATAAGACCTAGAGAGGTATATGATAGGCAGGATAGTGAGAAGGGCTTTAAAATGAAATGTATTGATTATACAATAATTTGTTCCCAAACCATGGGGTTTTGAGATTAAAGCAAACACTTCGAAGATTCTCAATAGATTATTTAACTTTGCAACAGTGAAAAATCTAAAGCACTGTATCATAATATAACTTTCAAGGTTGCATAAAATCAATTTGATCCTGACTTAAATTTTTGGTTAGAAGGGGGTGTCCTGACCAAGTCTCATAATACTGGTTATTTTTCACAGTAGTCACTGTGGGAATAAACCTATTTCAGGACTGCCACTGTATATACCTCACATTGTACTGCTAGGATTTTCAGTGAACAATTACTAATGTTTTTCAGGAGGGCTTCATAAGCCTTTGCCACTTGAAATCATGTATTCTCCTTTTGTTGTGTGACAAAAATAATTTGCAAAAGGGAGATTGCAACTGCCAGAGCGGGATACATGCAGCAAAATCCTGAGATAATCAGATATAGGAGAAAACAAGGGGTGCAGATACTGGAGAGCTGACAATTTTGGGTGTTCAATTTGTAAATTCAAAGTCATCTCTAAATTTGTAACTTATATTGAAATAATAATTCTTTCTCTCTTTCTCTCTCCATTTTGCTGCCTCAATGAAAATAGAGAAGCTGGATTTGTAGAAAACTCAAGCAACAAAGACCTTCCAGCTCTTCTCAAGTGGTCTGCCCTCTAATTCCTTGCATCACTTCAAGGAGTTCTGCTCAGTTGACGAAACTTAATTTTGACTTGTTCAGCACTCAAAAACATTTTACAAAACCACCAGTAAAATTTATTTTAAGAAAACTGTTTTGAATGATGTTTTAAAGGAAATGTGAAAGTTGTTATTTCTTTAGGAATGTTTGTACTTGGTATTTTTTGTATATTGAGCTTTTATTTAAACAGGAAATCCTGTGTATTTATAGATACTATTGTTGTAGTAGCCTTGTTGCATTAGTAAAGGGTATGTGTGTTTTTGTACTATAAATAGTATCTTTAATCAGAAGTATCATTTTAATCCTGACTGTGGCCTTGACTACTACATCACCTGCAGTTGAAACTCCATTAAAATCGATGGCAAAAACATTAATTAGTGTGAGTTTTTAGGCTCTAATAGACTTCATGAAAAGTCTGTCTTAGCTTTTCTGCTTGTAATTGAGAAAATATTTGAGCTTGTGCTCCCCTTTTGAAATTTACTATCTTACCAAATGAAGCAGATTTTAAAGCATATGAAATTAAATTGCATAGCTTGTTATTTGAATATATGCTGTCTTTGCTGTGTATGTAACTTCTCAAGAAAAAAATTGATTATGAAAAAGCTATTTATTTACTTGATCTTAATTTATGATTTAAGGTGATAATTCTGTTTAACAGTTCCGTCTGTGCTGGCTGTACTCAATCAACTTGAATTTTGCAGTTATTTGGGTTTTTTTAAGGACCCCATATGTTGCAAAAAAAAGAATGAGTGTGCCCCTGCCTCTTCAGTGCAGTCCCTGCCCTCCAGTTGGTCTGGCATATGTAGGAGAAGAAAGTTGTTCAAGGCTGAGTAGTTTCTGATAAGACCCATTTATCTGTGCTACAACCAATTGTGAGAACTCCTGGCTCATGGCATGAGCAGCCAGCTCTCTACCCTCAGAGGTCAGGCTGGCACAGGGCTGCAAAATTTTGTGTGTGCTGAAGTAGAGGCAGGGAAAACCTGCCTTGACTCAGGATTGAGAATGTGTGGCAGCTTCAGAGGGAATTGTGGAGTTGTGAAGGTGCTGACTTTGGCCCACGATTCCATAGACTTTTCAGGGTGGGTATTACAGATTTTATTGTATCTAAATGGTGATTTATGTCCTTATTTCTCCATTATTGTCCACAAAGTACTGCCCTGTGTCACAGGCCTGTATTACCTAATTTTTTCAGACTGTTTCATTTTCATTAGCACAGCTGCTTTAGCTTGTGATCAGTGTATTGCACCTCATTGATAATCTAAGAGGGTATTAGATGCACAGAAGTGACACGTAACCCTGTCAGTCTGGCTTGATTGACCCCTCAGCTTTTGAAACATGGGTTGTTTTTTTTTAAATCCGAGTTAGCCTGCAACCATTTTCGCACATATTCCGGGCAGTTTAAAGGTTGGTCGGATTCGAATATTGCTCTTTCAAATTTGATAATGTATGAGTACAGAACTGTGACCTTTGATACGTAGTAATACATCAACATGACATGAACAGTAAGTGCAGCAATTACCTTTACTACACTTCAGATTGTGTTTTAGTTCTCATCTTGCAAGCAATTATTTCAGGAAAAAAGGGATGCCTTTAAGTTAAATATTTTTTGCAAATAGTGTAAGTGCAGAAATTAATCTCTGGGGACTTTCTGATTTACAGGTGAATGTTTTCAAATTAATCTTGGCTTTCAAATTAACGTTTTAGTGGTAGAAAGGAGTCTGGTGCCATTGGCTTTTACCATACTTTTTTTCTGGGAGAATTTCTTTAACCATTTTTGTTGTGTTCTAATGTAATCTAAGTTTCATATTCTAATTTATGGCTAAAGCCTGATCCTGCAGGCAGTTGGCATGTCACTGTGTTCACGTTGCTCCCATGATAATACTCGTGAGTTGGTTATGTGCATGGTAATAATGCAAGTTTACATGCTTTTAAGTGCCTTTCAGAACATCAGAGCATCTCAGACGTGCATCACATACTGATTTAAGAGGCTGTTTTTAGGTGCCCCAGCAATGTTTCATCTTTTTCCTGAGCAGATCAAGATACATTTGGTTTATTTCCAGATGTTCTTTCTCACCTGTTGTTATAAATTATTTGTATAATGATAGTGCACAACTACTACCTGGTAGCGCTATAAAAACACAAATCAATACTCCTTGCCAAAGAGCATAAGGCCTTGAGAGGACTGATAGCAGTTGTGGTTTCTGTTCTGTGGACTTAAGAATCAGAATAAAATTACTGTGTCATTCTGAGCAAGCAATTGAGTAACCATTGAATGGTGACTTTTTGTCACTGTTGTCTGTCACAACCTGAACTTGAAGGAATAATTTGAACTTCATGTTCTTCTGAAATACCTGCCTCCTCAGCAGCTGAGCAGTGTTGATGTGCTGGAGTTAGGCACTGAACTTTAATTCAGGAGCTGTGGAAATGCTTATTTTGTTCTATATTGAGATGAAATCAGCACCTTTTGGAATGGCTTTCTTTAAACTGTCAAAAATCTAAACCCCTAGTCCCCAGTACCATTTGGCCATTCTGGGACACAGGAGGCAGCCAGCCCCAGTGGCTGATGGGGAGTAGGGACTGAATTGAGCCAGTCCCTTGCAAACCTACCATGAGCAGAAGGGTGCTTTTGCTAGGCTGGGTTTGTCTTTGAATTCCTGCCTGTGGAGGTTGCTCACTTGCTGTACATATGCACTTGTTATAGATTGATAAAACTGAAAACTTCTCTGATGCAATGGAAGGATGTCTTTAACAGATTTGCTCATTATTTTCTAGCAAGAGAAAATTCTTAACTATTGTGGTGGTGTTTGTCCTCAGGGGGGAAATTCAAAACAAATATATTAGATCATCATATAAATTGCTCCTAAGCAAGCTCTTGACCATACAAATTGTTTCACAAAGCCACAAGGAAGGTGCTACCTTGGGACAAGGTGCAAATGTTTCTGTGGTGTTTCTTGTTGCTTTTGGCCTGTGCCACTTGAGAGCACTTGGGCCCTTAACTCCTTTAAAATACACAAAAAAAGTAGAGTTGTTGGGTTGTTTTACTGTCATTAATTCTTAAATGTTAATAGCCAGTAGTAACTTACTTTGGAAAAAAACACCCAACCTACTTTTCTGCAGTGTTTTCCATTAAAAAATGTACATATTGTATATATGGAAGTCTCAAGTCTGTGCTGCTGACTTAGCAGGTGATGGTGGTTATGACAGCTCAGCGAGGAAGGTCATTTTTCAGCTGGGCTCTATGGTCATAGTAAGTTCCTTAGGCTGAAAGGCTGCCCTTGTGCAGGTGGGTGACTCTGGGTAGGGAGGTGCATTTGTTACTTGACTACAAGTAATAAGAGGAATGCAATGGCAGCTGCTCATTGCATGTCAGTATTAGTTGATTGTTGTTTGCTCATGCTGAGTTTATTACTTCTGGTAACAACTTAGGCCTCTTTAGTTCTCTGTATTGTATATTAGTAACCATTTTTTAAAAAGAGCTGACAACACTGGTATGCCCCAACAGTAGGATCCTTTTTATAGTATCTATAAAATATTTCCTTTCTCTCATATTTTAGAGAAAGGGATGCAGGTAATATTTTTTTCCACGATTCCTACTGTAGCAGTATGACTAGAAGTATTTATTTTTCAGAAATGCTAGGATTTTTGTTTGTTTCAGCTATTTGCCTACATGATTTTGGGGCTTTTTTAAAAATGGTGAATGACAGCCTGTGTACAGAAGGTATGTTCTTTTTAAGGCTTATCTTAA
Organism: Struthidea cinerea; assembly: GCA_013397865.1. Taxonomy (NCBI): domain Eukaryota; kingdom Metazoa; phylum Chordata; class Aves; order Passeriformes; family Corcoracidae; genus Struthidea; species Struthidea cinerea. The sequence goes on along the minus strand of VZTI01002652.1, from coordinate 2,159,274 downwards.
AAGAAAAGATTTAGCAGTTTGCAATGGTAAAATCCTGGAAGGAATTTGTTGGATTATTAAATGGTAAGCAGCTGAAATTATGGACACTTAGTGGAAATTACTTGACTAAGACTGTGCACAATGTCTTGTGAATACTCCTGATATATCATAATAAGGTGTTATGTTTGTCTAGTCATGAAGTCTGATCTATTTGATTTTAAAATCTCAGATTGTGAGATTAATCTCAGATTCTGAGTAAGTGTAATGATTCTGAGAGCTGGAATATTGTTTGCCATTGTCAACAGTACTGAAGGAGTCTCAGGATGTGTAATGTAATAGATGCAATTTTGTTTGATTTTTTTTTTTTTTTTTT
>VZTI01002652.1:2155452-2158909 GCA_013397865.1 Struthidea cinerea | reverse complement strand
TTTTTTTTTTTTTTTTTTTTGCCTAGGCCAATTTAATTTTGATTTATTTGCCTCATTAACCCAAGGATTCAGAAAATTGAATGCTACCTGAGTGAGGTATTATTAACACTAGTGAAATATCTTCAAAATCACTTCATGCTTATAAATTAGTCTTTTGAAAGCATTTTAAAGGTATAATGATACTGTAGTGAAAATGTGTACAGCATAATTTAAAAATTGCAAAATGCTTATTTGATTTCAGAAATAAGTCTTGGTCACCTGACTTAAATATATACTGATCTATTATTTATGCTTTGAAAATAGAGCTGATAAAAAGCATAAGTGTTCTTGATATTATATTTTGTCATATCTAGCTAAAAAGATTGAAATCCAGAGAAACAATTTTCTGAAGAAATGAAATCGTATGCCCTCCTGAACCCCTGGGGAAAATAGCCTCTCCGTTTGCTCAGAATATGAAGCAGTAAAACAGTATAAGTAAAATAGACAGCACATGTCACATTCCTATTTGTACAGTCTGGAATGATATTTTAAAAACATTTTCTAGTTATTTTTGATAAATAAATGGCACAAATAACATCTGCAAACCAACCCTGCTGATGTAAGATTTTTCAGATCAGATTTGTTTGTCAGTGAAAGTTCAGAAAATTGCTTTGCAAAACTAAAGTTGTATAACTCCCGAAAATATGCATACCAAATGTACAAGAATATATCTTGTTCTCCTTTTGCCTTCCCTCAGAGAAACTAATGCTGATTCTCCATTATCTTTGCTTTTGGGCTCAGAAGGTAGCTTGATAAAGATACGAAATATCAAAAAGCTCAGTTGCTAAACTCATGTTTATAAAGTGTTAAATAGCTGAGAGTTCATATTTATAGTGGAGCATCCAGCTAGTTATTTGGAGTAGTGTATTTTGTTTGGTTAAAGCTCTGAGGTTTTCCCCTGAGCCAGTACTGCTGCACTGAAAACTTGGCTTAGTGGTTATAGGATCCTTCCATAGGTGCTGGACCTCTGGTCAGGGTGACAAACGTGTGGCCTGGCTGTTGCTTTCTTCAGGTTGTGCCAAAGGCTGCCACACTGAGGCCGAAGGGAAGTTCCTTCAAATATTGTGGCTTTCAGAAATGCACTCTTCAGTTTAAGGATGCTGCTGCCACTCTTAATTTCCGTCACTGACATAATAGCTGAGATGGAAAAACATTCCTTGGGCAGCAGGACTGAGAAACCTGATGTCTTGGCTCTACAATGCCTGGTTACTCAGGACTGCCTAAGGAAGGTGTGTCTCTACATCTTCCAAAACATGGCTCATTGCGGGAGTGTATTTTCAGCTGCATTTGGGGAATTATGTCTTCAAGGCTGTTGTTATGCTTTGGACTTCTGTGTCCTGAAGAGTTGGTTAAAACCAGCTTTGATTTTATTTTTGTAAGGATTCTCAGTCAATGGACTCCATCTAAATTCTCTGATACATCTACAGATACAAGATGCCTATATTTTAAAATATGTATTTGTTTAATAGTGACCAAAACCCCCCCCTTTTTTTTTATTACCAGTCTTTAAAAAATAATGATTTAATAAACTCTTCTGTCTGTGCTTATACAAGGCTGGAATATTATCTGGTATTTTAATACCTGAACAAAAGATGGGGTTTACCAGACTAATAATATTTAATTGAGTGATTCTCCCTTCATTGAATGAAAAAAAAGGCTTAGGTAGGGAGTCTTTTTAAGGATCAGGGCTAGAATTCTAGAAAAGTTAATTTTTGTGTTCTATTTGTATGTGTTCACTATTGTATATAATTATAGTGGTGATAACTGACACACTGAAATAAGCTGAATATTTGCTTCTGTAAGGAAACAGGTGTAAGAAGGAATGGTAATAATAAGTTCTAAATTCAAGCACTTCTGATCCACCCAAGATTCATTTCAGGTTTTTCTTTAGCAAAAAGCTCAAGTGCCTCAGATCATACAGCATGATTTGTCTACCCATATTTTTCATTTTTAATGACAAGGACAGTGTGTATAGGTCTAAAGGGAATCACCATGTTTTTATTGAACCTGACTTTGTTGCATCAATGATTTCCTCAGAAATCTTGTTCTAATGTGGTGTTTGTCCAAGTAATTATGAATTGAAATATTTGTTTAGTATTTTTGATAAAGAGTTAATGGTTTCTGTAATGCTCAGTTGAAAATTCCTTAGTTGTGTGCAATGTGTGTCATTTTCCATGTGAGGTGGGAGGCCAGAAGATGTTAGAGAGAAAAGGCACTTTTCAGATGTTAGCTTATTGTCTTTTATGCTGAAAGTATGCAAGGACTGCAAGTAAATTATTTTAAAATTATTATTTACTGGAGTTCTAAGGCGTGTCTCTAGAGAATGAGTCTGTTTTCACTGAATGAGAAAGTATTCTTAGCCAAGAAATCACTGGAAGCTCTGGGAAATGCAGCTACTGGAGAAAGAAGCTCTCATGTCAACAATTACATGGTATTTGTGGTGGCTATTCTGGTATGAGAACGTGTAAGTTTCTTACTTATCTTGCTGTGGGAAAATGCAGGCCTTGGCTCTTGTTTTGCCCTCCACAAACTAAATTCTTTTTGTTGAGAACATTTAAACAAAAACAAGTGAGCAAGAAAATCTCTGAAGACTTAACAGCAAGGCCAGTGCTGTGCCAGGCTTGGGCTTCTCTGCTCATGGAGAGCTCCAGTGCCGATCTCCACAAGGTGGGGCAGGACCGAGGAGGACGGGGGTAAACAGCACTTACTGGTGGCAGTGTCACCTCAGTAGCATGAAATGGAAGACGCCCAGGAGAACGTTGTGCCAGTTTTGACTCCTGATGGTAGCCAGTGCCCAGTTCCTGGCTACGATGTCTCTGCTCCTTCTGGTACTTTGCAGGGCTGCTTATATATAGCGCCTTGAAATGGCAGGAGCCGTCTTTAGCTCTTAAGAGTGGACAGCTGGGAGCTATCAGGACACACACAGACCTTTCTGTCACACAGCATGTATGCCCTGTTTGCAGCAGAGCCAGCCCCCACCCCTACCATCTGGGAATCCTCTGCTTTTCAGGAGCAAGTGGCTAAGCTTGGTGCTGGGTAGTGCCCTTTGTGTTCACTCCAAAGGCTTGTTCACTTAGGTTTCTCTTAGTTTGGGCTTAAACAATGAAAGTGCCTAAACAAATTGGCATATCCCTTTGGCTCACCTCAACTCTGAGTAACAAATGTATTGGGAGTGAAATCAGCTACAATACAGATGAGAGGAACAGTGTGTACTAGGAAATGAGCAGCAAGGTTAAAAAAATAGCACAGGTATAAACCAGGGTATATGTGACCAGCTACACTGAAGCAACCTCACTCCTCTCTTCTATATTATACTTGTTAATATTTTTTGTGTGTGGTGGTGGTTTTTTTTTGTGGGTTTTTTTTTTGTGTGTGGTTTTTGTTGTTGTTGTTAATTCCAGTTGCAGTTTCTATTGCA
>VZTI01002652.1:2005452-2152952 GCA_013397865.1 Struthidea cinerea | reverse complement strand
GGCTCGAGGGGAGGGAGGGAGTTTTAGCCCCCAAAAGGAACATGTTCTCCTGAGACCCATGCTGAGGCAGGATGAGGGGTATCAGGGAGAAGCCAACAGTGTTTATGTAGGGACACAAATGGTGTCATTCAGCCCTGGGTGGACCAGAGTGTGATGCTGTGAATGCTGGTGGCATGGGACAGCCCTCTTTGAAAAGGGACCCCTTGCTTTTGGCAGCACTGCCTGTGCTGTGTGCTCCCAGCGAAGGAGCTGAGGCTGTGTCCTGGGAGCCCCCTACAGTTTAGGCCTTGGCCCTGTGAGGGTGCAGCTGCCCAGCCAGGCATGCTTTTCAAAACCATTAATCTGTACATTTTCCATTTAAAAGGGACGGTGCCAGTCAAAAAGACAGAAATGGCTGAAGCATTTTTACTGGAAGTGCGTCCTTTTATTCTTCAAAATGTTTCACAATAGCATTTCCCACTTCACCAATGTTTTCTGACGGGAACAAGACTGGAATACGTTATTTGGGGAGTACTGAAATATGTAATCAGGGCTGGTATGTATATATAATGTTCTAAATGACAAGAATTGAAATAAAATGCTGTTATTAAAGCAAAAGGGTTGCAGCATTGTAAGATGTGGTATAGCAGTTCTAAATCAATACGCTTTTTTTTTTAAATGTGGGAAATTTCAATTTTTTTTGTCTTGCCAGAAGAGTGCTTTTTTTAATGCCAGAATGCTGCTTGGAACTGTAATTCATGCTCTTCAGCTCTGCCCTTTCCCTGGCGTTTAGCATCGTTAATTGTAACAAAGGGAAGTAATTAACCCTCTTCACTTGAACACTGGGAACAAAGGAATGGCCATAAACTGGATCATAGCTAAGCCTGACCAAATGAGTGTTTTCATCTCGGCTAGGGCTAAAGGCTGGGAGGGGTGATGCGGTCTCTTTGCTGTGAGCTAGTTAACACTCAGGAACGAAATGGCACCAGCCATCGGGACAGAGCAGGTCACCTCTCAGATAAAGACTGATGGAAAACTCAGCTGAGCAGGTTTGAATTCCGTAAGTAGCCCTGAGAGCCGGGCGCCCCAGAGCCATAGGTTGCTTGTAATAGCAGAGAAGATCTCATTACCCACGCTGTCTCGTGTGCACATTCTCTCTCTCCCCCAGATATAGATGTACCGTAACACGCACTCTTGTCTGTCTCCTTCAATTAGGAGAAGGTCATAATGGCTTGCTTACTATATTTAGAATATTTAAGTCAGTAGATGTAAATATACAGCATGGCAGAAAGGTAACGATTTCAGAAGGGCCTGATTTATAAATGACCTCATCAACCCAAGAAGTGCCTATATTTTGGAAACTACACTATTGTCACCCATTTTTTTTCTGGATGTAATTCTAATAGCAGCTTGGATGTATCTACCAGGACAACGCTTTACTTACCTGTTTCCTTTTTGAATATAATATATCCACAGTGTGCTATAAAGTACATTTGAAAATAAGTGGATTTGAAAATCAGTTTGAAGCATAATTTTTCTTTGGCTATCATTTAGACAATATTTTCAAATTATATACTTTCAAATTTTTACTTATGAAAGGTGAAATTCTCCTGTGCCCAGCACATGCTGTTAGTTCTCCATCCAAATTCATGTACTTCTCTGACAATTTGGGAACGTTTTTAAGAGCTTGCTGAGACCTTGGGAAGAGTAAAAGAATTGGTGAGGGGTTTTTCTTTTGACACATTAATTTTAAGTCTTGCTGAGAATATTTGCTAATGTTCCTTAACAAAGAACTGCAGCCTTTATTGAGGGGCATGTGGAACATTTGCAAACTTAAACATCAGGTCATTAACTCATCTTTCCCAACTGGTTTTAATGGACCCTTACTGAAATTGACAGCACCACCTATTGGTGCTGTTAGAATACCTGAGGTCATCACGGTATTTTGCATAATTAAAAAAAAAAACAAACAACGACAACCCAAGAAAAAATTTAAATGCAAAATCTTTTATTATTTTACTATTGAAGCAGGCAATTGTGCAAGTCATCTCATTCAGTTATTCAGGTAATCAGGGAATGTTGCTTTGAAATGTTATTCAGTGAACTTCGAAGAATGTTTTTGGCAACTTTGTTGGGAGACAGGAGTATGTATTTTTGCAAGACCCACTCATTGTGTGGCACATAAATAAATGGTCTGGAGGGTATGATGGTAGTGAGTCAACAGCAAAAGCATTGTGAAAATATATGAAATCTAAATGGTCCATGGGAATCTTTCCTTGCAAAAAGCACTTTGAAGACCTACACTCTTGCACAGTGTGTGATTAAGTTGTTCCAAACCTGGCCATGCTGTGCAGCAGTGCAAGCCCCAGCCCTGCCAGGGGCTGTGCCTGACAGGTGCTTGGGTTTGTGTGGGTCCTGCTGAAATCAATCGCTCTCGTTGCAGGTGCAGATCACATTGCAAGACCAGGGCACTGGATGTCAGATTTATAGGCCTATTTCTTTCAACCTCATTTTTGTATCCTTTCTCTGCTAGCCTCCAGCAGAACTATTTTACTTGTTTCCCAGACCCCCTTTTCTTGCACAATACGAAAAGATCTGGTAAAAAATAACTCCTGGCAGTTCAACAATTTTTAACCTAAATCTCACATTGCACATGTGAATTTAACTCTTTGCTGTCTCCTGCTGTATTCAGGATGCCACAGCCAAAGTCTGGGAGTGAAAATAGAGAAATACAGGTACTTACATTTCATATAGGGTACTTGTAGAACTGTGCCTCTAGGCGAAATACTTTGGGGAAGAATGGATCTATGCCTGAAATGGATTTCTTAAGGCCAAATCTTGGTTTAACTTAGGTGTTTGTTATCTCACAAGACCTACCCTTAATGCTGCTTCTATCAGGCTCAGCCAGCGGTGGAGGGTGACGAGTGAGCTGGTGCAGAGACTGCCTGTGCCCAGGATCTAGAGGAAACCTTTGTCTTCTCTGCCCCATCCTAACTGTGGTCTTGTCATGCGGGTATTAAGATCTAATTCATTGCTCTTTATCTATTGTTTTCTCCAGTATGGAATTCCTTTTGGGTAGTCTTCTCCACTGTAGCTGACAAGCAGCTTTTTGTGCGTGTTGTTTATTCATCATAAGGGCTCTCCGGGACACTGATTTTTACCAAGTAGTACCTCAAGCTAACAAAAAGTTAGTGAGACAATCTTGTTGGGAACTGAGGCTAATGTTGCGTTTTGCTTGGCAAAATTGCCAGACCTGTGTCATCTGACAGACCTTTAAATAATCCATGCTTGTCATTCATTTGAGATTTTCTTCCATACTAAACCCAAAATCCATCCAGGATTGCTCTGGGTTAATATTGTAATTTCTCTCCTGTTCTATTCTATTATATAAAGTCATAAAACATCTAAATTAATAGATGCTGCTTTTCTTCAGCATGTTGGGTATGGTGTAGTTCTGTACAACCTCTGTGCACAGTCTATGAGCATGAATTAACTTCTAGGCCCCCTGCTTCTGGACCTGTGACATCGAGTCACCCTGGCAAAGGCATCCTGTTTCAGAAGAGGTTTTGTTTTCTTCTCAAGGCTCTGCAAAATAACAAGCATATCCAAAGAAAAGCTAAGTGAAAACATGGCCATCCAAAAACCAAGATGCTTAAACTGGAGAAGAATATTGGTTTTCTATCTTTTTCAGATCTTCTCATGTCTGGTTTTTCAGGAGTCAGGTCTAGTATGAAATTATTTTTGAACTGAGGTTATAATGTTTCAGCCCATAATGTTTCAGCCCAACTGGCTTTATTTAAGAGTGGCAGGATGCCTGCGCTGTTTTCTTCCCTTTATGTTTTGGTGTAGGTGGTTGTATTATTATTATTATTATTGTTATTATTTTGTTTTGCAAGTCTGTTATGTGAAATACTGGATCATGACGATATCCTGCCATCCACTGTCCAGCAACTCACTCAAATTCCTGAAGAAAAATATTTTATTTTCTCACCTAGTTCTGGAGATGTTCATGAATACAAATAACAAATGCAAATGGTATGGGGACAGTGGTGTTAGAAATGGAATTGCCCATTGTGTATTTTGTACAAATATATTCATTATGCTAGAAATGCATGATGACTGAGAGGTGGTCCCTGTTGGTCCATGGTGGCTAGAGTTGATGGATACAGATTATTAAATTTTATTTTAATAGCAGGTAGTGACAAAGTGGCTCAGTGCCTGACAATGCATCCCAGTATCTGCTATACAAACACATGCAAATGTATTTCTGTAACCGTCAATAAAATCCTATTTTTTTGTTTAGGTTGCAGAAGAAGATGATACATGAGTCCGTAAGCACCTAAAGGTAAAAAAATTAAGAGAACTGAGCAAATTTTTTAATGAGTGATCCCAAATGTGCTTCCCCACAAATTCGAGGTGGTCAGCACACGCCAGGTCTCTGGACCAGGCGGGTTAAATGGGTGAATGCAAAGACTCGCTGCCTGTGTAGCATCTGGGGTGTGCCATCAGCTGGAAAGACAGTTCTAACTGTGCCAAGCCCAGAGCGTCGGCAGACATTCCCGTGGCCATCAGTACTGCCTGCTGCTGCCCCGTGCCCTCAGCACTGCTGTGACCTGAGGACAGGCTGCTGGGGCTGTTTCTGGGCCAAACCCTGCCAGCATGACCTGCTCTCTGCCCTCGTGCCTCTAGATCCCCCAGTCCCTTAGCACATCTGGCCAGAGGTGCTGCTTACCAGTCTGAACAAGGAAGGGAATGGTTGCCAAAAACGCTTGCTGATGGTAGCCCATATTCTCAAATGCCATAAGCCATAGGCTGCTTGCAATGAGTGGCAAATCTGTCACTGATTTTAGGTAATGGGAAACAGAAGACAGTTCTTGTGAAGGGTGCTGGGGCAAGGAGCAAGAGCCCGGCAAACCCACCCTGGGCTGTGTGGCCCAGTCAGTGTGTGGGGCTGGAGCTGTGCTGCTCACCAGCTTAGCCAAGGGGGTTTACGGGAGTGGAATGGAGGCTTTTGTTGTCCCTAAATCTTTCTGCAGTCTCACTTCTCAAAGCCAGAAAAGAGAAGTGAAGGGCTTGTGGGGAGACGATTTGCAAGGTATGGAAACACTGATTTGATGATTTGACAATAAATGTTCTTCAATTACAGCTTCTCCCACTCCTCTGATCTTCTGGCCCCACTGCTCATTATGAGCAAGGTCTGCACTGCTCTGAGTTTGAAGGACAGAGTTTGACTCAGTTTTTGTGCTCTGGCAAACTCCCACTGCCTTCAGGACAAGCTTGATTTAATATAAGGACTAAAATCCTTGGGGTTTGGCCTTAGGAGAGTAGTAAAGGCAATCAGCTTCTCTGGTCTGACAGAATGAATAAAGAGAGGCTCCAGAGCACTCGACATCGGCAGAGATTATGAGGGAAGCTCTGGATCATATTACTGGTTCCCAGTTCATGGTAACCACTTGTGAAAGACCTGTGAGCGTCACCTCGGACAGCACAGTGAAGGGCTCCCCTCCATGTCTTGCAGTGGTTAAAAGTCAAATGAATGGTATCAATTGGGAGAACAAAATAACAGTGGGACTATTAAAATGACATTATTGTAAAAAACCTTTCTTTTTCTGCAGTTTTCATTACTTGGACTCAAAAAGGAAATAGCAGGAATAACAGAGCTTATACTGGGATGATGGAAATTTGTGGAGATGCGAAAAGACTTCTGAATGAAGAGAGACTGAAAAGATTGGTACTATTCAATTTAGATGAAGAAAAACAAGAAGAGACACGACAGAGGTACAGCGGGTAACAGATGCTATTGAGAAGGTAAATCCAGAACCACTTTGCCTCTTCTCATGACACCTGAATAGAATAAAACAATTGATTAAATGGATAAGATGTGCATTTTGGCCAAAAAAGGGAGATATCTGAATCCATCTTAAAAAACTTATTGCAATCAGCTGCAGTCCAAGCCAAGTAGCTGGTGAATCTTGAAAAACATTTACAGCATTTACAGTCATTCCTGAGTTACCTTAGACATCATGTACATGGCTTTAGGGGCAGCCAAGCTCTCAGACTTCAGGGTCTAAGAAAAAGAGGGGAAAAGATCGTTTCCAGAGGCTCTAGGAAACGATCTCTCCTAGGTACATTAATTCTGTTTGCCTGCCTTGGAATTCTTGCATTGGCTCTGAAAAACCCGAAGCTTTTGTAGGAGACCCTCTATGCATTAGACAGACCATTATTTTGAACTGGTGTGGCAACTATCTTTACAGAAATTTGGTTTATGAAGGAAATGGTTCTGCTTTTGCAATACATGCCATATCTAGGTTTGACTCAGAGAGGTACCAACAGAGTGTTGAATTATTCCTGGATAGCAGAGATCACCTGTGCTCTCCCAGCTCTATACCAGCCCTGGCTGTACTTCACTGCTGCCTACTTTTGTTCCCTAGCATTTTTCAGGAGAAGAGCTAATCGCTGAAATTTGGATCTGCCTTGGGATTTGCACAAACTAATGCAAAGGACAGATGTCTGGAGGAACAGAAACTCACTAAGCCCTTTTGGTTGGAGTACCTTGTGTCTCAGGAGTTTATATGGCGTGGCACTGTCCCCTGGCTGAGCTGTTCACACGCTCGGTGTTGTAATCACTATAGGTCAAGAGAAGGTAGGAGTAATGCTGCTCAGCTAGTGAGCAGTAACTTGTTTAGGCACAGAAATTCAGTCTCCATACTGTCTCTATGCACCCACATTCTGTCTTAGCAGGGCTTTCCATGTGAGTAAAACTTAAATTTAGTTAAGTAAAGGTGTGAGCAGAAATTTATTCTTAAGAATTTTCTTCTTATTCTCTTTCACTATGTTAGTCCCAATCCACGCTGATTCTTTCATCCAGTATGAAATAAGGCAAGTCCATAGACCTGATTTTGATCACCTGGGCATTATTGGAGTGAAGAGCAAACACAGCTGGAGAAATTTTAGTTAAGATGATCAGTCTTTGAGGGAAAAGTCTTTGAAAAAGAACCAAAATATGAAGAAACAGATGATTATATATAGCTCTGAAAGCTGCATGAAGGAACCATGAGTGAGTGGTCACTTACTTCTTTGCCTTTTGCAGGAAGAAGTCAGGATTACCTGCTGAACACATTTCAGATGCAGCTACTCAGGTCTGGGGTAATTTAAGGGTAAGGATCTTAAACACCCTCTTTTTTTTCCAACTCTCCCTCTCTTAATAGTACCTCTCCACCAAGTTACTATTTTATGACTTGCACAAGGATGTGGTGAGCAGAGGGTTAGTGCTTTACTGCCTGAACTGTGGTAAGTACCAAAGTTTATCTTTTCACTTCTCTTTAGTTGAGCACTGTCTGGTGGGAGATGCACTGCATATTATGTGGTTATATGGTAAATGTTAGTTTTCAAGCTATATGTGCAGAAAAGAGTGCCAGAGAATGAATTCCTGAAAGAAGTTATCAGTATTAAGAGAGATTTGTCAGAACTGAGTGAAAATAGAACCTATTGTGTCCCAGTGAAAAAAAAATGGGGCAGTTTTATTAAAATTGCGTTGGTGGTGATTCAACTCTTTGTTTCTATGATGAGAAGCAGGATTGGCAGTCTCTCTGTGCTGGTAGGTGTGCTAGGGCTGTGGGTGAGCTGGCAGTGGTCTGGCAGAGCTCTGTGGAGTGGGGGGTTTTTGGCATCACTGTGGTTCACGGGCTTGGCTTTCCCTGGGCCTTCTGTTCGACAGATGACAGGTTTGCCCTTTATGTACCCCAGCTCTAGATTCCCGAGTGTAAAACAAAATCCACAGCAAACTCTGAAGTTTTTCAAGTGAACCTTCCCTCGCTTCTGCAGAAGGCTCCCTATGTGAAAATGTCACTGCTTTGTGTGCTGCAGCTGAAGGGTCTTTAGGGCTGCACTGGGTTTCTCAGGACAGTCTGATTGAATCTGACTGGAGGATTGCTCCAGACAATTTTCTGAAAAAGCTCAAAATCAATTCATCTGTTTTTCTTAAGCATTTATTGCTTTCATTTGGGCCCACTCTCTCAGCAGGCTTGCAGAGAAACACCAGCTTTGGATACAGCTTGGGGTTGGCTTTTTTGCAAGCTGGTGTTGCAATTGGAGCAGGGACCTCCTGAAAACTGGGTCCTACAATTCACAGTGTTTATTGCTGGGGCTCTCTATCTGTAGTGAACTGGGAACATGAGGGCAGAAATAGTGCTGATCAATACAGTTTGGGCTTTTATGTATAAGGATGTTATGTTAGAGTGGTGATAGGATTGGTAGGTGTCAGGCTTAGGCCACACCTGCAACACTGCATGAAATCCTGGGAACAGCATCGTTATGAAAATATTGACAAACTGCTGAGAAAGTGAGAGGAGCAACGAAGCAATCAGAGCAGAAGGGACCAAATGATGAGAAAGGATTAAAAAAAAGCTAAGTGCCATATCTATGATTCTGCTAGAGGATGATTGATGTGAAACACAGATAAGTTTGAAAGGAGCCTGAATTAAAAAAAAAAAAGAGTGAGAAAACAGTTAGGACAGTACAAGAAGGTATAACTAAGAATGATGGGGTGAAATTAAGCAAGAGAAAATTTAAGGTGAATCTTAGGAAAAAAATCATTACTGAAATATATTAGGCTGCTGAGCGTTTGTCCACGGGGAGCAGTGCAAACTGCTGCCTGTATATTGTTTAGCCTGGGCAAAATGTTGTCAGGCATGCAGCCAAGGAAGCTGCAGGAGCAGGAAACTGAAGCATTCATAGTTTTATCAGTGCTTTTACGGTTTCACATGTATCATTTACAGGCATAATTTGGTTAAAACTGTTGCAGCAAAGCATCTTTGAGCACTCATCCCTGCTGAAATTGGTGAAAGGGGGGTGCGTAAATACCTAATGTAGGCTTTGACCTGAAGGGCTCGATACCCATTATGGGTGAGGATGACAACAGCAGTGTGTCTTGTCCCTAAATGCTGGTGCATCACCACAAGCATCCCTGAGCAGTGGGAGCCCTGGCGGGATGCAGGGCATGCTCTGCTGTGTTTCTCTGCGCCGTGGCAGTGGCACCCATCCAACCATCTCCACAGCTCAGCTGTCTGGGCAGCCTGGAGCACTGGGGCTGGCCACGCCCCAGCCTCTTCAGCCCACCACAGGTGCAGTGCCCTGGAGATATGTTTCTTTGGCTTTGGACACAGAAGAGTTTTCCAGGAATCAGCCACTGTTTCAGTTCAACCAGGCAGAAGGAAAGCCTTCCTCCTCAGGTGGTGTCCCTGTCTGTGAAAACTCAGTGTCCATTTGTGCTTACCTGGCATGTGGGATCCTGTCTCCCTAAGACCTTCCCTGAGAGAGGGGCTGAGGGTGGCATCTTGTCCTTCATGAGAGTTCCTAATTGAAGGAGGGCTTTGAGTGCAGGAACTTTGCACTTCCTGCTAAGAAACTCCTCGGGCTTGTGGAAAACTTAAATTTCTTGGGTTGAAGAGCGGCAAGAATAAACCCAAATTGTCCATGGGCTAGCCCCTGCTGGGAGCAGTGAAACCTGAGTTTCGTTCCCTCCTTTGGTGGTATCTTTGAGAAGTAAGGCTACTATTTGCATTTCGTGCATGACTTGCACCTTCTGGGTCTGCTGTGACCTCGGGCTGTAAACAGAGGAAAAACTTGTTTGTGAATCCCAAAAAACAACAGGGAGGGACAGGCTGTAGGTTTGTCAAAATTGTCAGAACTTGTCTGGAAACAGACTCTTTAGGGACATGTCCAAAACTGGTGTTGAGGAATGGAAGACTTCTGTGGATTTTGGGTGGCTTTGGAGATAGCTGACAGCTTGGTGGCAATATGAGCACTTCAGCTTTCGTAAGGGTGAGATAAGCAAGTACTTGAGTAAGAACACAAAGCCACCAGGGTCTGGGTGGCCAGAAGCCCTGCTGGTGATGAGATGACATATTTCTTTATCATGTGGGGCTTCTGCAGCCCTCACTTGGCATTTGTGAATAATAAAAATAAAATTAAAAAACAAAACAAAACAAAACCAAACCTTGAAAGAAGCAAACCCAACCATTTACCTCTCTTTGTTCCATAACGTTTCTTATTGTTTTCAGAGTTCTGGCTCTGTTTTATAACAATTTGAAATAATTTTGAGGTATTTTTTTCCTGTATTGCTGCCCTTTGCCTTTTATTCTGTATATTCACTACTCCCTATCTAAAGAAGTTCTGACTAAATTCCTTGAGGGTCTGACCCTTCCCTTAGCTTTAGTTTATGCTCCCTTGTTCTTGTGTTTGACATAAGCTCAAACAGCCTTGTAAAATCTCATTTCTCTTCCCTTCAGGATTGTGTATTCTTCTGTGAAATATTTTCCCCACCCTCCTCTACCCTGCCTCTTCCTAGAAAATGCTTCTATTTTGGTAACTGTTCCGTTCAGTTAATTGTTAGAGCTCTGGATTCTTTTGTCACTTGATCCACTACTGTCTCCATTAGATGTTATTGTTCTACACTGAGTTTTAGTTATAAAATAAGCTTCACTTTTTTGTTGTTGTTGTTTTTTTTTTTTTAATCCAGCACTCCATCTTATTTCCTGTACATTCTCCTAATTTTTCTCTTCAACAGTTTAGTACAGGGCTTAGCAAACAGTAGGCTGATTGCATCACATTTTCTTTTCAGAAAGGTGTATTCTGGTCGAGGTTTGTTGCTGCTCACCATGGAAGATGTAGCACGCTTAATTCAGCAAAATGTTCTTATACAAAATCCTGAGTTACAAAAACCAAACATGGAAATGGGAAACTAACTTTTATAAAATCTATTTGGCTCTATGTTTTTATTTGTCAATAATTATAATTTTGAGTCCACACATTAAACTAGTACTGCAAACTGCCCTACTGCCTATAACATAATACAAATTACAATAAAGACCTGTTTTAAAAACAAACAGTGCTAAGTAGAACACTGTTGAATCCAGACGAACACACTGCAGATAGCTTAAAATGAAGAGGAATTTGGCAAGAAGAAAGCTGATTAAGAAGGGAATGAAAATTCACAGTGAAATGTGTTTGCTAGTCATACAGGGGAGCTGAAGGCTTCTGCAACACGTCTCAAACAGCTCATGCTGCTTTTTAGAACACAGTTTTCCAGTTTCTTTTCCCCAGAGTGTGCCATTAGCTTTGGTCTTCCATTAACTTCCTTGGTAACTTCTTAAAAGAACTCTCTAGAGATGAACATGTCTCTGGAGGACCAAATACCAGCTTGAAGAAATTGAACAAATGAGTGATTTTAGTGTGAAGCAATTTTGCTGTCTTTTTTAACTTCAATCAGGGAATAGAAAATCTGCTGTCTTATGTTTTCTGAAATATGGAACAGATATCAATCTCAAAACCTCATTATTAGTTTACATGCTGCACTGACCAAGAATTGAAAGAAACCAATTATGAACTCTATCAGCCTTAGTATTTGTGATGGATGTAATTTCTAAAATTGGATCTTTTATTCTGCAATTCTGACTGTAAGCTTTACATGCTTGCTAGCCTTTGAGCTGTCTACAGAATTTTCTCAAAATCAAATGCAAAATTCAACACAGACTTTTTTTCCAGACATGGATATCTCCAGGAGTAAACTTTACAAATAATGTAGCCCACATCTTTAAATTATTCTTTTTCTTTATCCAGAGGAAGTACAACTAGAGACAGAGCAAGACCACTTCATCTCTTCAAGCAATATTTTTCAAGTGTTGTACAGCATTTTCTAGCAAACATTGTCAATTTACAGACTCCTACAGTATTTAGTGAAGAGTTAAAAAAAAATATCTTCTGAAATGTATCACAGTATTTTGTATCTTGAGCAAAGTTATGAGTTCCAGGTTTCCTGTTGGCACAGCTCAAACATAGTTTTCTGAAAAGATAATGATGCTTTAGTGTGATTTGGCTTCAGGACAGCTTTGCCTGAGCCAACTCTGTGGCAGTTCACTTAGTTGTTGCTACGAAGGCACGCGCTCTGTTTTAGGAGCAAAAGACTGCACTTCTGGTGCCTGTGGTTGGCACAGTGAGCCTTGGTCCCCCAGCTAACTGGTGGGAGCTGGTCTGTTTTATTGCTCGAGGCGAGGGCTTCCCACACAGAGCCTGCTCTGGTGCAGTGCCTACCCCCACCGCGCCCCTGCCCCAACCCACGCTCCTGCCTCCCTGCAGCAAATAACCCCGGTGCTTCCATGCAGCCAGTGCAGCACCGTGGCTGCTGTTCGGTGGGTACTGAGGTGCTCCTGCTCACCTCCTGCTCTGCCAGTAGCCACTGTCCAGAATTTGATGTCTCACTCCAAAATACAGACACACACACACATACATACAGATATATTTATATACGTATATGCACACATACGTGTGTACTTTTAATCTTCTTCATGAGATAGACACTTCAGGATGTTGTGTCCTGGTCCATTCAGGAGTCTTCTGGACCTGTAGGCACAGAGGTGGTGTGTGTCAGGCTGGGATCAGGACTCAGCTAAGGAAATTTCCCAGCAGTGGCACCAGCTTTAGGCGACATCCTGGGAGATCACAGTCAAGTCCCCTTGCTCTCTCCAGATCCCAAGTTATAACAAATGAGGTCAAATGGCCAAATATTGTGAGAGCTGTTTTGCTTCCTGACTTTAGTTTTTATGATATGCTGTCATGATGTGAGGATATGTCAGGGTGTCAGACAGCATAGAGCTTGCCAAAAAAATGACGGACAACTGCTCTGGGTAGAGGGAAAAAAACCTGGCACAGATTGTGCTCATACCCTCTCTCAGTAAAGTTGTCTCTCCTTTACCTGGGTGGTTTTACATAATGGAGCAAGAGAAAATCAACATACAATGATCAAAATTTTCCTTTAGCAAAGTCTTTTCAAATCAGTTAGGTCCCAAATTGTTGAGTGGTGGTGTTTTGTGAAGATCATATTCTGGCGCATAGGGCATTCTCCTCCCTTTACTGCTCAAGGTAAGAAATAGGGATCCAGGCAGACCTTACAATTAGCAAGATAAAAGGAAAACTGACAACATTTATAGTTAAGTATAACATGTTCTATATCATATAAAGGAAGTTTGCACGACCAAGAAACTTTTTCTTCAAATTCTACTTTTCATATACTTTTGTTAAAAGAGAAAAGGATTTTGTTTTATTTTACAGCTAGCCAATGCAGAGACAAAAAGTAGGTTGACATTCAGTAGAAAACATTTGGTTAAGGAAGAAAATGTAAAGAAATCCCATGTCTTCAAATAAAACTGTCCCTGTGTAAGCCATCTGTGGGGGACAAGAAGATTTCTATTCCCAAGTATTTCATTCTGAACATATATTAAATCCTGAATATCAGGATGATCATTGCTGTCCAGTTTTTCAGGAAAGAGCATATTTATTGTTTTTTAATTCACACACTGGAATCAGAAACATACTATCTAGGATCAAACTCTGAAAACTTTCCCATAAAGATAGCCATAGTGATGAACAAGGCTGAGTTAGTGGGTTTTTGCTTTGCTATTTGCAAATCATCCAGTGCATGGAAATTTCCAACAAAGCTGATTACCTAGGCATTATAAGTGTACATTGCCAGCTCCATGCTGGATAGCCTCAGCAAACATCCCCCTCTTGATGGGAGGGGATATCTCCTTGCTGCATGGTACAAAAACTGCTGTTGGTTTTGTTGTTTGATGAAGGCAAAATTTGGCTTTGGGGTAAGGAGATAAAATGACAGTTGTGACTGTGACCAGTGTGCTATCATAGCTGTACAGAAAAGATAGACTTAGCATGTTTCCAACATCCTCTAGGCCCTTTCAGCACTTCAAAGAAAACAGATGCAAATATGATGGCTTTCATATAAGGTTTTGCTTTTGTGTTGCAGCTGGATTTTGTGGTTTTATAGTGTGTACACCACATTAGAGTCCTCTGTGTTCCACAATAATAATTTTTGTCTTTATCACTGTGCAGCTATCACATAATCTAGGAGCTTAGCTGAGCTCTTGCAGTAGGTTATATTTTATTGACAACCAAAACCTAAATCTTGGCGTTGTGGCAGAAGCTGATCTTTGCCTTGCAGTTTATTGGGCAATATTCAAGTTGTTCATACAGCTCTGTAGATATTCTGGATACTTTACAGACAGGTATAACACCAGACTCTGCCCCAAGGAATTTACACTCAAAATTCAAGGTGGCACAGGAGCAGAAGAGAAAGCAGATGATGTCTGAAAGGAAGACTGAGAGTAAATCATCAGCCTGTAGAGCAACATTAATGTCAGCATTCTGAATATTGAAGTCACCAAAAAAAGCTGCTCTTTTTGTAGATTGCATTCTTCTTTTCTCATTAAATATTCCGTTTTGCAGTGATGCTAATGTGTAAGCACTGTGAGACCATGTAGGTAGCAGTTGCTGGAGGTCTAAAGTCACAGGTCAGTGTACTAATCACAGCATGCTGCACCAGCCAAGCAGCCACGGGGTACCAGGCATGAGGCAGCAGCACTGCCCTGAGCAGGCTGCTACCACATTGCTTCCACACAACAAAATTCATTGCAGGATGAGATGCCAAATCTTCCGGTCAACACACTGTATAAAATAGTTCTCTCTTTGTCACCAAACAATTTTAAGGATACAGTCCAGCACAGTAGGGCTGTAATCTTGTTTATTCTTTGCAGACACTACAAGGCTCTCTAAAAGCCTTAGAGATCATCACACCCTTGTTATCTTAGCAGGTATGCGCCTTGTAATCTCGCTGTACTAATTGTTGAGAAAATGTGCTTGGTAGTCTACACAGGCAGAATCCCAATTGCCAAGGTAATTAATAGTGCTACAGACTTCAAGGCCATAATGCTCATCAGTTATTAATTAGCAATTCATTTTGCTGAATAAATAATACTTATGATTGATGATGGAACTTGTAATTGGGCACTAGTAGTGTTCCTCAAGGGAACAGCTTCTCTGCCAGTATTGACTATGACAGTAACAGCTCAGAAACCCAAGATCATTTAAGAAAATCTACTCTAAACAACTGTGACACAATGAAGGCATTTACATTCAATGTTGTTGGAAACGTAGAGTTTAAACATTGGAGACTTGCCTGTGCCAACCAAATGCTACTACTTTTGTCTGTTTTCCTTGTATGTTTTTTCACTTTAAGCATTGTCTCCTTATAAGGAAATTTCCTATATAATTTAATAGCATGCATTACATTGTCTTTATGAGCTTTCATATGTATTCTTCACAAATTCGGAAGATAGTATAATAAAGGAAATACTTTCCCAAGCACAATAACCAATTTAAAAGAAAGTTGTTCAGATTAAATCTATTTAAGATTAATAGATTGTGGAAATCACTTTTATTTTATATTAGCTGGCACTACCTTTTGACATAAATGAAATAGAACTTATAGCCTCTGCCCCCATGATGGAAGGAGAAGCTGGTAAATAAAGCAAATAAGCTGTTGGTTTTAACTGGTTAGTCAACAAAGACAAGTATGGGAGGTCAGCTGCTGACCAGATGCTGCCTTCAATTAATATTCCAACCCTAGAAGACATTTATCGTTCAGTTTAGAAGGCAGAGCAGCTGAGTCATAAAAGCAGCCCACAAAAGATATTTTAAAGCATTTATAATGACTAAATTGCTTGAAATAAATTAGCCCTGAAAATAAACATATTTTGTACAGCCTATGTAAACCAAATTTCTTCTTCCTGTAAATTGCTTGGACTAAGTGGGAGTTTGTGTTTGACAAGAGTGTACATTTGCTTCATTACTACATGCAGGTTATTTTTTTTTCCCCTTTGAAAAGGGCTAATAAACTATAAGATATCATTGCTAACTAAATGAGTCCTGCACCCTTTTAAGGGAGGAAGATGCTGCTGAAGAACAAGTTAAAAAGAAATGCAGAGCCTGTGTTGTAATGCTAACAGGCAATTAACAAACTCATGGGTGTTAATTATCTTCATACTGTATCATGTTCAATTAGCTCAGCCCCTGCAACAAAGGCAACCATGAGCAATTGCTTTGATAGGCGTACAGTACTTCATTTGTAGTTAATCGGTTTAAGCCTTGCAGTTGCTAGGCTACACCGGTCTCCAGAGGTAAAAAGCTGCACAGATGCACTATGTTTAAATGACTACAGAGAACTGTTTAAACTCAAACCATGTATAACTCTTTATTGATTTTTCAGAGAAGATCTCAGCTCTGATGATAAGGTTTTGATATATTTTCCTGCTACAGCCGGTTCCTTGGAGTATTGCAGAAAAAATCTGTCAATATGCTTCTATTATGATCTCTTGATCTGTGGCTATAAAAACCTTTAGCTGCAGCCCTTATTATAAAATAATGGAAGAAGCGATATTTGATTTTTTCCCCTTTTTTTCATCCTCCCACTCTATAATACATGGAGATTTTTTCCCCCGGTGCCTCTGGAACAAAATTAAAGTATGTTCCTTCTGTATTTCTGTATTAGAATAATACAGAAGAATTTCTATCACTAATTAATTTGATTGACTCTCAGCAGGAAAGGATCAGCTGTAGCATCATGAACTTTAACAATAACTACCAACTGATGGGCATTTCACATCAATAAGACCATCACTAGCCTCCCTCACCTGTCACCAGGCAGGGAATGAGCAATAACCACCCCCTGCAGATGCACTGCTTAGCTCTTTCTGCCCGATTAGCAATTTATAATGGTGATCAAGAAACAGTCAGCGGCAAATCAAGACAACTGTCTGACTGCCTGTTTAATTGGCCTTGTTTGCTTTTTGATAAATGGCTCATGACTGCTATAGGCCTCCGTATTTTGACTTTTAATAGGCCACTGTGATTAGACTACCAACAGATACTAGGTCAAAGCTGAGGGAAGGTGCAAAAAATGTTAATTAATATCAATAATAGGCAATTATTAGTTAGACAGAAGGACCTACTAGCTGCGTGCTCTAATGACTCAGAGCTAACTTGAAGGGAAACAGTGCCAAATTAGCATAACTGTGTATGCAGGCTGCATTGTGGATCCTAGCAAACATCTGTTATGTAATTCAAACAGAATTCTTCCTTTTTGCATGATGCTCACAAAATTATCAATTCTTTTCAGTCATTTCAAGACACTAATGATACCATGGGGGTTACTGACTTTGGGCTTTTTGTCCGTCCATCGTATCAAGTGCTAAATTGCAAAAGTTAATAATTTAGGTGTGGTTTTCTAGATCTCCTAAGTTAGTAACTCCTGTGTAAAGGTCACCAATACTCTAACTGGAGGAATACTTGCTGAGCAATCATGTTAGTCCAAGTGTTGCTCTCACTACGAATAACTTTTCCCCACTTTGTCTCTTTTAGGAAAACAACCACGCAAAACAAGAATGGATACTGAAATATTTGTGTGTCTGCTATTGCTGACCTGCTGAATAGACACGATGCAATGCAACGGCGTATGATGAGAGAGTCAAAAGTCTAACATACGGGGATGGCACAAAGAAGAAAAGGAGCTCCTTTGACTCTCTAATAGGTCTACTTTTCTATGGTGATTTCCAGGATACTGTGTCACCTTCCTTGCAAACACGGAACAGACAAAGCACACCCAAGGGCAGTGGAAGCACTTCACTTACAAGAAGTGTTTTAAGTGAACTTTATATAGAGGGGTAACGGCCCTAGATTTTAAGGGAGCCTTTATTCTTGTGAGCTTAAACCCTGAGTGAGATGAACTCTTGCGGTGTAGAGGGTAGAGGAGACTTAGTTGAGAGTGTGTTATGTTGTTAGCAGTTTAGGGATTTTTTTTCTCTTCACTAAAATGGTCAGAAATCCTTTATAGTAGAGTTAGTGACAATCAAGCTCTGATACAGCTTTACTCTGGGTATTTCTAAGGCAACTGCAGTGCCCACTAATATGGCTGTGACATACTGATGGGAATTTGGTCATGACTGAAGAAGACACATTGATGCAAACAGAATCGAGGCCTCATTATCAAGCCTGAAAGAAACATCTGTGACTGAAGGCTCAGGAAGGTGCTGCAGTCTCTGTAGAGGCTTGTCCTGATGGGGGTGGAAAAACAATCTCCTGTTAAGGGCCACAACATCCTCTATCTATATATCTATTTCCTTTATTATTTCACATCTATATCTCCAACTGTAAAATCAACAAGTGTCACCAATCCCTGATTTGCCTGGTCAGTAACATATGTGGCACCAAGATCAGGTTGATGAACTATCTGCTTTGGACACAGTCTGGCTCTTGGAACCCCTACTCTGATACACGTTACAATAGTTTCAAGCAGGGAATGATTATACAAAGTTTTCTTTTAGTATTTCAAAATTATTATATGACTTATATTCTAAAGTGAATGGAAAAGACAGCTTTCAGTGGCTGACAGGATGAGAGGTATGCTGTTTGAGATGTCTTAAAAACAGTATTTGGGAAAGAGAACATGCTCCTGACACATCTTCCTTTGTAGGATTCAGGTGTTGGGCTGCTGAAAACCTGCAGTACTGACTGGCTGAGGAGGGAAAGAAGTGTTTTGTGCTCCCTTCTATTCAGAGAGAGGAAATGCAGGGTTTGGAAGAAGACTGGTCACTGTTTGTAGGCTTGGACGAAGAGCTATATATTACTGCGTGGGATGTGCCTTGGGTGAGGGCAGATGGCACACAGAAAAATAGCAGAATAACAGCTCTGGAAGCAAAAGTTGGGTAGGAGGTGGTGTCTGGTGCCTCCTTCCTGTCCTCACCTGCTTCTTTCTCCCTTGAACTTGAGAGTGCCTGGTGGAGACCACTCTTGGCTTCCAACAAATGCAGGGAGCATAAATGCTTATGTTTCTCATTTTTTCTTCTGACTGGTCTCTTATTCAGTAGCTCCCTTCCTAGGGTGCCATGGACTTTTGTAGTGCTGAGGTTTGGCAGTCACTGCTGTGTGAAGGTGCCTTGACTTCTGCTTGGCAGCCTGATGCTTGGCCACCACAAGTCTGCAAGAGCTCACCTGGATTAAAAGGGAATCACAGTAGGCACAAGCACATAGGACCTCCACTTGTTAAGATGGATGTTCAATATTGCGTTGTTTATGTGCAATAGAAAACTACACAAAGGCCTCAGGGGAGAATTATGGGACAATACTCTATTGAAAATACCCAAACTGAGTAAAATACATTACACTTGAACTAAACAAACAAGTTGGGAAGAGATGTTTCCACTTTGCAGCTGGAAGCAGAACAAGTGACTGAGGCAGGATTTGTTTTTTTTCCTACCTCCTGAGCTCCAGCCCCAAGTCTTAGCCATAGAACTGTCCTCCTAAATACATCAAAAACTTCCTATGGTATTTTAAGTAAGCAATGTTTATGGGCACACGTATAACCAATAATCATATTGGTTTTCTACTGACGTGCATAGCCTATTTTTTTTATTTTTATTATAACAAATTGAGAATGAAAGATGTGACTTCAAAGAATTATCTCCTCACCATCACCTTCATTTTTAATTTTACATTGAGGAGAGGAAACAGTGGGAATCATAACAAAACATATCAGCTCCAGGTGGTAGTGGCCACTTTTCATCTCCCAAGGAAGATATTTTACTTTTTATCTATCTACTCAAGTTTCACTTATATGAAGAGAGAGCTACTTTGTACTTCCAGCTTTTGCAGCCAAAATGTACATTGTGATGCTTACCAGCTTAAGGAGTCATACATGTTAGTGCTTAAATTCTAAAATTCTAGTTGATGCAAAACTGAACCGTTGTAGAGGTACACCGAAAAATGATCATTTTCAGGCTTTAGAAGAGCTTGTTTCCCACAGAGAAGTCTCTCTGATAAGTTTCATAATGAAACAGTGAAGAAAGATGTAAAGTCTACTACAGACTATTTACATGCTTCATATAATTTGTGATTTTTTTTTTTCAGATGTAACTGTCATGTTTTTACAAATAATACTGTTTAAACACAAAATTATCTGAATACAGTGAGTTTTGACTGTTTCAGGCTAGGTTGTTCCATCTCTTATAAAGAAAAAGAATTCCGTTCTCTACTGCTGAAAATCCTTTTTTTTTTAAATTTGCATGGAATATTTGAAGGCATCTGACAGAGTAAAAGACTTTTTTAAAATTCTAAACTTGTATTTAGACAGGATTTGTCTTGAAAGTAATTTGTTTAATATACCAGAGTATTGAAATCTTAAGGGCATTTAGCTTCAGTTCAGTTGTTGTCTGTTATCTGTCCCTTAAGCATTCTTGATATCTAGAGATTTAAGCATTATTCTGGAGGAAGAAAAGAAAACCAGCAACCTCCTTCTGTAGTGTATGTACCCTGATTGACCTTTCTGTATTCTCATTTATTTTGCATAAATTATTTTGCTAACCTCATTAGGGAAAGAATTGTGAAAATGTATAGTTTACACAGCACGGAAGCATTGCACTGAAAATCACACATGATACAACAAGTTTTGCCACATAAGATCTATTGTTTGAAGAGCTGTGGGAGGTTTTATTTTCAGTAGAATAATCTGACCCAGCTGTTAGGTGTACTCTTTAGCTTTCCTGCTCCCTCGAGTTATGTGAAGTGAGTCTTAGAGTGCACAGAGAAGTCTCTTTCGATGTTCAGGTCTGCTAAAAGCTGGAGCACCAGAGACCTGTGCTGGAATATTACACCTCTGTTATGAGGTCTTGTTCTTCCAGGTCAATTCTGACCAAAAGTTTTCTGAGATGCTCTGAAGGGACATATTCTCTTCATCACACATAACCCCAGGAAGTTGTTTTTGGGTTAGCGAGGAGTCTAGAATATATATATTCTAGAACATATGCAATAATATAAGACTTTTGTCCTCGCACGATCTTCAGTTGCCTTCTAAACCATCTCTTGTGAATCCCTTCGTGACAAGGTTATAGAAAAGTGTGGGAAATTATTGTCTCCTTTGAAAAAGGCATTTGAGAAGTTTACTCTGGTGTGAAACATGACAAACTCTGAAATTCATAAAATCATTTGAAGTATGAGAAAAGTACTTACAGTTAGCTCTACTAATTGTGCCAGAAATGAATGTCTTTTTTATGTAGGTCAGATTGCCATCTTCCTGTGAACCCTGAATTACTGGCCATTGATACCCTTGACAGTGAATTTCCATGCTAGATAGATGTGTTTGAAAATCTCTGAGCCCAGACCAGAAACTTTACTCTAGTTGACTGAATGTAACAGGCTACAATAAGCTCTGAAAGAACAGTTGTTGTCTGAAGATACTCAACAGTTTCAATTTTAAATATGTTTTTATTGTATAAAGTAGTTCAATGGGAAAAAATACAGGACACTGCAGTCTTTCTCTTGAAGACTTTATATTCTTATGTTATGAAGCACAGATGTCTGTAAAGCTCATCCAATGAACTCAGCATAGCGTAGAAGGCACACGTGACACTGGAAATAATGAACATTTGTATTGCACAACTTCCCATATCAAAACTTGGTTTGAAAGTTCTTTGGTTTAATTTTTATAAAAACAGAATCACAGAATCATTAGGGTTGGAAGAGACCTCTGGAGACCATCCAGTCCAACCCACCTTGTAATGAAATGCAGCCCTGATAATTTTTGTCTGCTTGTTTGTTGTAGGAGACACATCAAACACTTAATATCCAACATGTTAAAGTCAGGAAGCTTGAACTTCTTGTCTTCAAATTTTACTTCATGTGTGGCTTCCAAACATTAAGATGTCTTCTGGAAAGCTGTAAGCCTTGGAAAGTTGGTTGTGCATATCCCAGTTTTACAAATAAGAATGTAAAGAGGGTTTGTCTGGTTTTGTTTGAGCAACGTCAGAAAAGTCCTTTATCTTCCCAAAACAATAGTCCATGTGTTTTTCATGGTCTCTTGAATGAGATTTTGAGTATTGCATACATAAAGTGAGAAAGTGTGTGTTTTTAACACCATTATTAAAATGCATGTCAAGTTATTTATGGATTTCATTTTTAAGCTCCATGACTTTATAAGACTTCCATTTTATTAGCTTTTTATTTTTTAAACCAATAGAGAACACTTTATCACAAGCTGTCATTTCAAAGCACTGGTTTGAGATAGTGAAAAATGTCTCTGTCTCCCCTGTTTTGCACAGTCTGCTCGTGGGCCGCCTGTTACCCCACCTCCTTGATAAGATAATAGTATAGGTCTAGGTCATTATTGCTTTTGGCAAGATAATGCATTAAAAAAAAATCCCCCAGAGATTTCTAGTAGAAGTCACCTTTTGTATTCAAAACACAGGTTCTAGAGTCTTAGAACAACAGAATCCATGAAAAATAGTTTTGGTTTCCTGGAGTCATAACAACCAATTCTGCTAGTGCTTTGCTTTGTGTTTAGCAGGTTTGGTATGGCAAGCTTTGCAGACATTCTGCTACTCTTTTTGTGCTGTGCTGATGAAACTGTCTCTCCTTCTATGCTTGTCTGATTCTTAAACATTACTGTCCAGACCATAAGTACTAGAGAGCTGTGAATGTAGGTGGCATGACATGGGTATAGACTCTGGGGTATTAGCTGTAGAGTATTGAAATGAGAACCTGAACCCAGCTACAGGAGATGAAACCAGGGTATGGTTCTGGTTGTTAAGATTAGAGAGGGGTTGAATTAAAGCCCTCTAAATTCAGAACAAATACAGATCTCTGCCTTTCTCAATTGTTTCATATTGAAGTTATCTGGAGACTTAGTTGTGAGTTCAATTAAAATATCTTCTAAGGCATAATGCATTTCTACAAAATTGTCTTCATCTCAACATTGGAAAACCCTTAATTAATAATTTCAAGTTCATTGCTCTCGTGTATTTTAGGTGGTATGTACCTTTTGTTACAGACAAATTATCAAATAGAAAAGTGTCAGAGGAGAAGGTTCTCTTTATATTAAGTAATGGTCTCAGAACTTTGCAGTAGAATTTATGGTTGTATGCTGTGAAGACAGTACAGACTTTCAGATACTACTAACAGGAAAAATACAGTCCAGCAAAGATTTAAAAAAAAAAGGGGAAAAGGAAAATAACTGTCCTAGGAAGCATTTGGAGCCAAGTAGCCCTCTGCAGCTTTTTTCTTCCCAAACAATGTGTTACCTTTGTATAATATCGTCTTTATGTATTTTATCATTCCTAATGAAAAAAAAGAAAAACTGTAGGAACAAAATTAGAATTCTTGATACTTGGGGATTTATTTTTGACTGGATTAACATAGAAACAATGGCCTTTAGGGGGACCTTAGGGGGACTGATGAGATTGCATGGCTGTCCTCAGACAGAGTCATGTGCTTTGAACTCAGATGCACAGAGGATGCACTTGGGAGGAAAGCAAAAATTCTGTTCTCATCTAAGCCGAAATCCTGTAAGACTCATTCAAAACAAAATCCTTCAAGTGTATCCATTTAATCTGTGAGACCAGATACAAGCTTAATTTGAATGTACTGCTAATCTGTAGATCTCAGGACACCGAGCTTCTCGTAGGGACTGCCTAATACGCTGCCTGCCATAGCGATGCTTACACAGCTCCTCCTCCGAAGAGACTTGAGCATCTGCGCTCTGCAGATCAGCCTTGCCCAGAGGCTTAAAACTGCTTTAATTTTGTTTTAGACCCAGAGTGCACAAGATTGAGTGCCTGGACATACTTTCACCATACCTCAACTTTTCCTTTGGACTGTCTGTGAGCAGATAGAGCAGGAAAGCCATCCTAGTTTCCTAGCATAGCTGCTCTCTTATGAGGTAGAAATTATTGCTGTGAGAAGGAAAGGTCTGTCATGCAGCTTCTTGAGAATTTTCATCTTGTCATCCAAAACCTTTCTTAAGTAAAATTACAGCTAGTTAGGAAGTTAGACTTCAAGGGAAGCAGAACAGCCTCTCCCTGAATGTGCAGTTAGATGGCATCAAGCTTAGAAGAATGGATGCCTATCTGGATTGCCTGATACCACTTATATTCTCATAAAAACCCACAAACCGCTAAGTGAATTAAATTATACTGCTTTTTGGTTTTCTGGAAGAAGAATATTCTCCTCTTGGCCAGCCTAAAGCAGTCTACTTCTCCTATAATTTTCGTGTCTTATGTTTGTATTTTTAAATTCTTGTCAAAATTCAACTGTATTTTTGAAAGTGAATCCTTGTTCAATGTTTTTGCAAAGTCTTTTTCTGGATGAAGTCCAGATGAAGAATGCAAGCAAATGCAGCATCTTCACTGAGCAGCTGGGTGAAGACTGCAGGTTTCCAAGCCAAATGAAATGAAATGACTAATTATAATTCTACCACCTTAGGGAAAATAAAAAGCCAGTGACACTTTGATCTTACACTTTATTATTTTACTTATAAAATCTATGTTCAACATAAACCAAGTAATTTCTCCCTGAACACAGAGGACCCCAGATCTAGAGTCAAAGGGCAAGTAGGGCACCTTGTATCTCAATCACTGTGCTGCTGGTCCCCAGGGCCCATCACGAGAACAGGTCTATTCCACTTTGCTCATAGGAAAGTCGTCTTCTGAGACTGCCTTGTGTGAAAGGCTTGTCGCTGAGGACAAGTGCCTCCCAGATGTTATAGGGACCTGATGGCCTGTTTATCTGCTTTTATATGTGTTCTTTCCCTTGTACTTGGTTAGGCATCTTTGGCTTCCCAGAATTTCAGAGTTGAATGAGGCTGTAATTTGGGCTTTAACACCATCTTCATTTGTACCTTACAACCCTTTTCCACTGTATGTCGTCTCTGTACCAAATAAAAATAAACTGTATGTTAAGTATATCATAAAATCTGCTGGTACATCCATAATTTGTGCATCCAACCACAGATTGTGTTATAAATAATTGTTCATCACTAGACTCTATTTTCGGCAGTCAGGCTGAAGCTGTATCTTTCCTCAGGAATTGTTCACCACATTAAAAATTACCACATGGTTAACTAATGTTCTGTTTAGCATTTTTGCAAAGAATAATTGACACAGATGCACAATCAATGCTGTCTATACTAACTTAAATTTAGCTGTTTCAGCTCTCATTAATGCAAAAAATTGCATGAAATGCTATATTCTGATGGTGAAAAGTTGAATAAATGAAGCTTAGTTCTGCTTTTCTGTCTTTTCTTTTATGCAAAATAAGTGAGGATGTGTCTTTGGAGTAGTGAGGTGTTTTCTGAGGGGGGAGGTTTTGTTAAAGAAAGCTTTGGATGGGCCAGATACATGACCAAATTTTCAATGAACTTCCCAGAATTTCTTTTTATTAATACAACTTAGTCGACAAATTTGAATTCTATTCCTTAGTTTTAATGGTTAGTATATTTGAAAACTAGAGAAGCTTAATTGTGACATATGAAAGTCCTTATTTAGGGTAGATTTTTGATTTGATTGCTATCTGCCCTGCTGTGTAAATAGTCTCTTGGGTATGGATTTTTAAGAGAGTGTGTTCTCCTTTACATTTCACTGTGTGACAATTCCTCTTTACCCATCCTCTCCATCCTCTGAGCAAGCCAAGAGCAGACAATAGATACATACTAATGGAGCTGTGTACTTGCCATCTGTAAGAGCAGCTGCTCTCCTGCATCTGTACAATATGTTGGAACTGAGAGCTTCACTAATCTGCATAATAAGGAGGAGGCTTATCCCACTCTAGCTAATAATCGCAAGCAATCGATGCACTTCATTCCCCCACTGTAGAACACAACAAAGTTTCAATATGTTTGCATATTCTCCAGATATACAGAGGTCAAGCAAAAGAATGGACTGCTCATTCTGCCTTGAGCAATAAAGAAAATTCCATTCTCAGTCATTTGTGAAACCGTTATCAACAAACCCCCATTATTGTATTCTTATTTTGCAATTCAAATAGAAAATTAAAAACTTCAAGATCCAAATTAAAATATCAGTACATCCAATCAAGCATATCTTTTAAACTGTCTGTAGTATTGAGTGTTTTAGGTTTGTACTACAACCTCTTTCTCTAACCTTGACCCCTATGAAAACATTGAATTAGCTAGCATATGATTTCCCCACCCTATGTCCTACTGAACATAATCCATATAGAGGAGTGATGCTGAGATACTGATTAATTTCTTTTGCTACTAGTACATTACATACAAACACTGATGGAAGATTATACAAATGCCCTTCTCCTAACTGCTGTGCACCTAGAGGATGAATTTGAAATTCAAGCCATTTCAGAATGGAAATTTGGTTCATAACTCCCACAGAGGAAGAAAAGGCTGTAATGCTGTATTACACTGAAGAACAACAGAATGAGAAAGAAAACAGGCTGAGAGCGGTGATAAGCAGTAGTTATTTTCATTTCATTTACAACATCAGGATGAAATGTATATCTCATCTCTACCAGCATCTTGCAGGCAGCAAGGTTGAACATGAAAAAATGGTGAGAAAACTTCCACATAGAAAATAGAAAAGCAAAATTTGAAGGTAAATATCTAAAGCCCTGTTACAAAAGCATCACAAATAAAAGTTATTCTCTGATTTCTTAGGAACTGGTTGCAACTGTATATTTTCTAATATTGATAATTTGCTCTAGATTAAGTGAAAGACGCAATTCTGAAAGAAAACTGAATGCAATAGCGTTCACAATGTTGAAGTAATGTGCAATCAGTCTGGAACAAATTTATTTTCCTGGCAGCAGCAGAAGCTGTAGTTAGCAGCCCATGGAAAGTGGCAAATAGGTCTTCCTTCCCTCTCTCCTGGAGGAGAATCCTAACAGCTCTCACAGTGACCCCCTGACACCTTCCCAGCTATTCTGATGTATTTATGGAGCGTAGCAACTGGGCTAACAACTGGCTCAAGAACAGTGCCTATATTAATCTACGAACCTGTTGTGGCTAGCAAAGTTTATAGGACACAAGCTACGACTTGTGGGGTAGAAAGGATTTAAAAAAACTAATGGCAGAATCTCTAAGTAGGGTGACATCTGGCAAACCTCTTGGAAAATGTGAAAAGTGTGTGTGACTATGTGCTCTACAAACATACTTACACCCAGGTAACTTTTCAGCTCCCACAGACTGGAATGTTTATGATCAGACTGAGCCATAGCTATGTTTAGAAGCTGCAATCAGTTTGTTTTAGCCCCAACAAACCATGTTTTTGGTGGGTGAAGGCCACATGCCCTAAGAACTAGGGAGGCCTTGAGCAACTTTGCTCTGTGCCTGCGCTCACCTCTTCCAGCACAGGGAAATCCTTGTGGCAGCACTTCTCACTTCAATTCAGCAGGATGTAAAAAGCTTCTTTGAAGCAGAAAATTCTGGGAGCTGGCAGTGATTATTTTACTTCTCATTGTAACAATGTGGGTTTTTCTCCTTGCACACTGGTAGAAGGAATCAGATAATTTTCTCCGAATTTTAGTTTTCAGACTACAAGAGGCTTATCGTGAAAATATAAACCAAATATGCTCCAAATAAGCTAAAGTTTTTATGTTAAAATCAATCTATTATTATTTTTGTTTTTGTCCCAAAAGTCAGGATTTAAACATAAATATTGGATAATACTGTGTCAGTGATTCTGAAGACCCTACTTGTGAGAAACTGTGTATTTGTGAGCCTGCAGACAGTAGATACACAGGAAAAAGGGGAGGTAAGACTCAATCACTTGTGATGAAAAGGGGATTTTTGGAAGAGTATTTATTCATATTCTGGCTCTGGTTCTGGAACCCAGGCAAGCAGTTTTGGTGTTCCCCACCTGTGTCTGTGGGAGTGCAATGGCTGTCGAAGCAGAGTTTAGGGGAACATGTTCAATTACATTATTTTTTTTTAACTCTAACCCCCCACTCCCCGAAATCCAGAGTTTTGTGATGTCCTGGACACACAGGAGGTGCTTCAGTTTGTCTGTTATATTACCATTCAATGTTGCTGTTCATGCTGCAGAGAAAAACTGTGGTAGAACTTTTTGCATTTCATGCTCTTTCAATACACTGGGCTCTGCAAAGTGGAAGAGAGCTTGGGAGAAAACTCAGATCCTGTGGATTTGGAGGTGGTGTCACACACACATATTTGCCTTTCCAACACAGTCAGCCAGGCTCTTTGCGCACATCATGCTTAAAAAGGAAACAGTATCTCTAATGGGGGAAAATCAACAAAACCCAGTGGCATCCCCAGATGTCCACCCTCCATTCAGTGACTGACAAATGTATAGCAGATGGTACAAGTGCTCCCGGATGTATTTACAGATCAATGTAAATGTAAATAAATAACTAGCAGCAAATGCAAGCACCTACCTTACTGCTGGTGCCTTGGTGGCTCTAATGAGTCTGACCTGACTGGAAACACGGAGGAAGAAAAAACTTGCTTGAAGTTACTTGTCCTAATGGATGGAAGGCAAATGGCAAATCTTACAAGATCAAGCTCCTTTTATTCCTAAGGAGAATTTCAAAGACAGTTAAAAGCATTAGTGGGTGTTTTTGCCACCTCCTTCTCTGTAGGTGCAATGATCCTACTGCAGTCTAAGGCAGGATCTCACTTTTTCCACCCTCCGTAAGTAAGAAAGTTTTGAGGGATGTGCAGTCTCACCAGACACCGTGAGCTTGACTTGTGGAAATTGTTGTGTTTTCTTGCAACAAGTTCTCCATTTTCTAACGATGGGAGAAGGGAAAGATGCATTTGGCTTTTTTATTTCCCCACACAGCAGCAGCAGTGGCTTCACTGTGGTGCTGGTGGCAGGGACCCTGTGGAAGGCTGTTCCAGCCCCTCTCACTGCACCTCACCAGGCTGCACACTGGGGCTTTGCTAAAGCGATGGAGGAGCACGGATCTATCAAAGCAGAGTTTTACAGGTTTCTTGGTTTAGAGAAGGTTTGTCATCCCCTAAAGCTAATCAAACTGAAAAAAAAAATCACTAGAACATTTTCCAGTGATATTATTTTAACAGCCATAATTATGACATGCTCTATAAGCACATGTGAGCATTGCATGTCTGCCACTGAAAGACCTTGTTGTCTAAATAAAAGTGTCCCCTTTGAAGCTTCTAGGTGGGCAGAAACAATCCCAGTATTCCCCAGCTTGCCTTAAAAGCAAAGCAGCCTCACTCGCTTGGCCCTCTGTTCCCTAATTAAGTTTTGATGCTGTCATGTCTTCTCCAAAACCAGTAACACATAAACTTGTACTTGTGAGTAATAAACATATTACTTGTGGGATGGTTCATATACTTGAAACACCTCAGTAAAGGCTGTTAGAAACATTATTCTCTGGAAAATTTGGATTAAAATTTTTGCCCTGTGAAGTCTGTGACAACTTACTACTCAGAAAAAAAAAAAGTATATCTGTATATGGGAATGTTTTGAAGTCCCACAGCTATCAGCTGTGCACCATGGCTATTTAAAAAATAATATCCCCCAATAAATATTTCTGAATTCAGACTTTTTTTCAATTTAGAAATATTTCTGTAGCTACATAAAACTGGAACTTTGTGACTTTCCTTGTTTCTCTGAATTTGAACCTGTTCCTGTAATTCCACAGTGCAGGATGAGATTACTGGACAACCTAATTTTAGGATGTATATTTTAGTATGGATGTATTGATAAATTTAGCCCACTACTGTAGCACTGAGTTGAATATTTATTTGACCTGTGAACCTTCCAGGGCTACTTTCAGAATTCACCAAGGAGGTTTTCAGAGCTGGAGGAACCATTACTCCATGTAGGAGTTTGATTCATTATTCTCACTGTTTAAAATTAGCACCATTTTTCTGTTTTAAAATTGTGTGCCTTTAAGTTCTAGTTCTTAATAACACCAACCCAGTAAGTTCTATATACTTACAAAAATATTGATTTTCAACATGTTTTGAAGTAATGGATGGTCTTAAGAATACAACCACGCAGAAATGAACATCTCTCAAGACAAATTGGCTCAGTGGAGTTTTTTTTACTCAGCTTCAATGGGTCCAGGATTATCCTCTTTTGCTCACAGGCATTAGGAGATTAGGCCTTTGTTGGATAGTTATGATTCTTCCTCTGATGAATATATTGGTTGGAAAACTTACTTTTTATGAGTTTGTTTGCACATTTTATATTTTGTATTGCACACAATAAAGGTTTAGACCCAGGCTTTGGACTTGAAATCTAAACAGAATCCAAGTGACAAAGTCAGATGATGCTAAACCTGGGAGTCTGACATGGGGACAACAATATTCAAAGCAAAAAAAGAGAGGGCAGTGACCAAATACAAATTCCAGCTGTAGGAGCAGTGACTGGAAAGCTCAAAGGCCTTCTTTTTTCCTTGGATGGACCTGTTTTCCCTAATCTCTGTCTGAAAAAATTAGCATCAACAACTGGACAGTGTTTACTAAATGAAGCCTTCTCTTCCTGCAGTTCTTTGGTTTCAAAGTTTAAACATAGTGTATCCTTTACCACAGACTATTTCAATTTGCCTTCCTGCTAACTCCAGTCTGTAGTGTACTCTTGCATGCATGCTCAGGTGGTGGTTTTTTGTTTGGTTGGCTGCTTTTTTGGGGGTGGGGGGTGGGATCTTGCGTTGGCAGTTATTATCTTTTGTATGTGTTTTAGCTGGGAAAATTGAAGGGAGATGTACTGAAAAATGCTATTTCTGGTAGAGAGAAGTCTTAATTTTTGATTTTGACTTTGTTGCCATTTCTCTGTGCCCATATTCATCCAAAGGCAAGACATTATTCCTGAAGTACAACCAAAGGCAGCAACCTCTACCCAAGGTGCTGGACGAAATTTGCAGCTTCTGTGGCACAACACTCAGTTCCTGGGAGCAGCCCTTGCTGGTACAAGCAGCAGCCATATGTTCAACTGCATCATAACTGGAGCCTTCATGATCCCGGGTAACCAAATTTGACTCTCTGTTTCAATTTGTCCATTTGCCAAATGAGAATATTGACACTTTCATCACAGAAATAGAATGGAATTAAAGATTCAAGTGATACAGTGCTCTGAATTGAGAAAGTACCAATCCATGCCAAATATTGTTATTAGTAAAATCTGCATTTGTAAAATAACCACCAATTCTTACAAAGATAAATTTAATTTCCTGGAAATGATGCATTTTTATAAGGCCACAGAAGGTGTCCTGTAATAACGTGGATACTGTTAAAACCCCTCTAGCAGTTCAGTATGAAATATTTTCAAAACCAAAAATTAGTATGAGCTGTATGATATCTCTATATATCCATCTATCTGGATATAATTTTAATTCTATTCCTGCTTAATTTTTCTTTTGTCCTCCAAAAAACCAAGAAGATATCAACCATTTTTCATATCAGCAGTATTAATGTTATATTGCCTATGGAGTACATGTCAGATTTGAAGAAGTTTCTCTGTGAAACATCATGGAGATGTCCCTGACTGAACCTCCAGCCCACATGCAGAACAGTGAACAGTACTGAGTGGGGAAGAAAAGTTGAATTTTAGGAGAAACTCAGAGAAAGAGGGAAGTGCCCAAAGGACAGAGCAGCCAGGGTGAGTAATTTTCCCCTCACCTTCTGGCAAACCAATATAGACCACAAGAGATCAAAGCCAGCTCAACCATCTTTACAGAGTAATGGAGTAAATAGGTCACCCATTACTGATCCTGTGCTGAAAAATAGCTCCAGATGTATTTCAGATGGCCTGACATCTTTTGTACAAAAGCCTACTTACTGCGGCTGTTTTTAAGAAAACAGGATTTGATTTTCAATATAGTTCTTAAAATGTAAGAAAGCAAACAAATACAACTGCATATCACAATAAGCCTGCCGTTGCCAATGTTAAATACCCAGTGAGAAGGAAGCTCATGTTTTCCAGTGTAGCTTGAAAGTAGCACCTTTCAAAAGATAAATGCTGCTGTGCACCTTTTAAAGTTATTTAGCTTTTCCTTAGCTCTGTGTTATAATGATTTGTTCTGTTTGAAAAACATGCAGCAAGGGAGTATATTTTCAGTTCTGTGATATGTGGAGCGTGCTTACCTGCAGGAATATGGGAGAGTGGTGCTGGAGGAGGCTTGCACACACAAGACCAGCAAAAATTCTTGGTTT
This sequence comes from Struthidea cinerea, assembly GCA_013397865.1. Taxonomy (NCBI): domain Eukaryota; kingdom Metazoa; phylum Chordata; class Aves; order Passeriformes; family Corcoracidae; genus Struthidea; species Struthidea cinerea. Next base: position 2,121,130 of record VZTI01002652.1, on the reverse strand, counting down.
AGAAATGTTAACACTGCTACTAGCAGCAACAAAAATCAGACCTTCTTGCTTTTAACTTGGATCAAGGGGAAAAACGTGGAAGTGAGAAAGACTCAAAGATATTGAATAATTGGTAAAGTCAAATTAGATTTTAAATGTATTGGGTCTTCTGCCTATAAATGTAATGGACCATTTTTTCCTCTCATTTGCACCATTACCATGCCAGCTGAAATAAATGATGCTCCCCTTTTTAGTCTATGACATTGTAGTGATGCCATTTCACACATCTAATGGGAGCACATTTTGCTTGAATAAGCCTATTAAAAAAATTCCTTGTTTTTGTTGTACCAACGTATGCTGCGCGTGACAGCACAGCAGGTGGCTGCATGGAGGTGAACTCTAATTAATTCAAATCAAAAAGTGAGAGACCCAGATAACAAGCTCCACAATTAGCAAATTACATCAAGGGTACGCAGCTATCCGTCAGGAAGTAGCTGCCTGGACACCAGTGTGCTAGTGGTAAATCCAGCCAGTTCATGACTGTGGCAAGCACTTCCCCAAGGGAGAGCTGCCCTTCTGTCGCTGCCACCGCTGTCCAGCCGGACAGAGGGGCTGGCTGCCCACGGGGCTGGATGGCCCAGGCTGTGACCTGGCTTGCACTGGGTGGAGCTCTACGGACTTGTTGTGACCACCCATTTTATGAGGAGATAAACTAGCAAACAACAGTAAGAAATAAAATGGGTGGTCGTCTTACCTCCTTGGCGTTGGAGTGTCCTGAGCTCTGCAGTGTACTCAGGAATAGTGCGGCCTTACACTTACTTTTAAAAGCTGTGCTGTGAGTACTTCACTGTGCTTTTCAAAGAAGTACCTATAAAACATAGGAAGGGCTTGGGGGAAAAGATTTGCTCCCACCATAAATCAAAAGTGAGCAGACAAAGGTCAAAATACCAAAAGCCCCAAGAACATTAACACTTAGGATATAAAGATTTCCTAAGAAACTAATGTGTGCTCTTTCCCCAGATAAAGCGGACACCTTATCTTCGGGAGTTTACAAAATGGAGCCAAGCCATACAAGTAACCACTTAACTAAACCAAGGCCTGGATCTTTTAGCAGTCTGCAGTCATTAAAGCTCTCGGAAAGTCTCCCAGGAGCCAATATGCTTGCTTAAGTATATGCTGTAAAAGGTCCCTGAGATTTACAAGGAACTGCTCCATGCTAAGCTAGGCACCATCTGATAAACAAGCAATTTTAGCTTCAGGCTAAACGATGCTCTTTGAGGCTTTGATTTACAATGCTGCAGATGATATATTTGTAGTTCTAGGATAGGTTCTGCTGTGGACCTGCTGTGATTACTCATCCATGAACTAAGTTAGGGCTCAGATCTTCAACTAGGAGGTCAGAAAATTGTCAGTGGAGCAAGAAATGTTTGATAAGGTTTGTTTAGATGCTAACCACATTAAAAAAATTAAATTAAGCAAAGAGAGGTGAACAATTCTTAAGCTTTCTAGGGACCAAGCCTGGGTTTTTTCCTTTTTTTTTTTTTCTTTTTTTTCCTTTTTTTTTGGTAGCTTACTCTTAAATGTATTTTGAGTGAAAAAGATATGAAAGTAAGTCCCAAATTGACTTTCTGGACTAATTTTACTTTCATTAGGCTATTTTTTCGAAACGAGGGATGCATTTAACATCTTAAAATAGAAAATCCTAACTTCTATTTTATGAATTTCTCAATCCTGTTATACTTCTCTCTAACATCTAAAAAACAACTTCGAAAGAATCAGCACGAGAGAAGTCATCTAAACTTCAAAAATTTAGAATAAAAACCCAGGTAGCCTTAGGGGAAAGAGCAAGAAGGAAAGGAAGCAGAACCTAACATTTCAGGAATGTGTGGCTTTCATAATTTTTTCAGTGATCCCAGACATGTGGGCCCAATCCTGCACACTGCTGGGTGCCTTCTGAGAAGTGGTGAGTCATCTCAACTGCTGTTAAAGCTGAAATTTTTTAGTCATTCTTTAACTTTGCTGTCAGGAATACACAATTCATGCATTTATAAAAATGTGATTTTAACCTTGCTGCTACATGAATTAGGATTTTTTTTTCTCCAGAAATGAACACAGATCAAACATTGTTAGAAACAGGTTAAACACAAAATTTTAGTTCAGAAAAGAACAACCTTTATTTATTTCTTTTAAATGGAATTTACGTGTTCTGACATTCTTTTCTGTAGTACTAACTGTTGATCTTACCTAAATAATATGTCATTGGAAAAGACTGGAAAATGTTTTTTGTTGTCACAAAAGCTGTGGACAAACTCTAAAAGTATGCCTACTTTTTTACTCCTTTTTCTAGGTTGTTTTCAAATGTAAACCTTAGACTTTTGAAAACTGTGGGTCTGAAAATTTTCATAAGTGCTTTGCTTTTAAAGTCTAATTTTTAAAAACCTTTTAAACACACAATTTTGTTTCACTTTTAAACCTATCCATCCTTGGCTCCATTAGATACTTGGTCCACGAACCCTCTGCCTTAGAAGTACAGCATGTCCTGAATTCACTCCACCTTGGTTTCTTGCAAAGTTCAACTGAATTTATATTGAAGTTTATGAATCATTACGATTTCATAATGCAAAGAAGGCTTTTATCACATGAGCATATGACTGAAAGCAAACAAAACATGTTGTTTCAGAAAGCCTCTGGGACCCAGCAATCACAGAAGGGGATGTTGCCAGCTGTACTTGGGGGAAATATATAACAAGATGTTTTCATTTTTAGCAAATACTGTGCAGAATGTGCGTGTGGCTGTCAAGATACTCAGGTAATATAATCTTGCGTTGTGTTATATGACATCCATTAAATTCAGAGATGTGGCACTTATTTAAATATCAGGGTTATAGGCAGTGTCCAGAAATCATTAAGAATTGCAATTGCAGTCACATAAGTAACAATAACTGGAGTTAAGGCTCCAAAACTACTATCTTTACTTAGTTTTATTATAAACCACTATCTTTATTCATCTTATGCGCTGCACTTTTTTTTAGATTCAAATTTAGAGTGTAATATTTTGTCTGGAATCTCTTAGTACAATTAAGTCTAGCTTGTGAACCTAAGAATCAATGTGGGGGGATTTTCTTAGTTGTTGTTGTTGTTTGTTATGTTTTGTTGTTGTTTGTTGTTGTTGTTGTTGTTTTTTGAATGCCAGCTGGTTCATGCCACCCCTTAAGTAAAAGGAAATACCCTGATTTTTTTCCTGCTCACAATCTAGATACAACAAATGAAGTCCTGCATTTTCTTCAGATATTGCATGTGACATAAAACAAATTGTGTAGTGAGTCGGATAATGCAAATACCTTACAGGAGGATTCTACTTCACAAATCTCCCTATTAAAGTTTGAACAACTTCAAAAAAATAACTTCTAAGTTCAGTTGTTGTTTCAACAACTCAGACACTGCCCATTGGCCACTTTCTAGAGGGTATGCTTGTGTCATTCCTAGCGATATCAACAGAGTTCGTGTATCAGCAAATGAAGTGCATATCTATCTGTTAGATACAGAATATGCAAAATAAAATATCAAGGTCCAATTGGCAATGTAAAAGGTCACTTAAAAGGTGATTAATGTTTTAAGTAGTACATAGGAGGAGTGCATGGGTTTTTTTTTTGGTTTTAAGACTCTACATAAAATTAAATATGATATCTTTAATGACAGAAATACTAGTAGAAAAATAACAACATACAAGTCATGGCTTTTACTACAGTAGTTTTTTATTTATTCTTCCATTGAGAAAGACTCCACGGGAATTTGTTTTCCAAGAGCATAGTAAGTTACATATGAGTTTCTGCAATGCAAGGTAAAACCAGGGAAAGCCTTGCTGTCACCCAGAGCAGACAGGGTCCAAGCAATTGAACAGTTGGGGGTAGGCTTTGTGAACAACCTCCTCTGCACAGCTCAGAGTTTCAGCTGCTTTAAATCCAGGTGATTCCGAGTCCCTCAAGTCAGAGAAGCAGTGATGCCAGCAGGTAGGAGCCAAATTAGGCTGACAGCCGCCTTGCTGGAGTGGATGCAGAAATGATGAATGCATGCATTAGCATCCCGGCTGTGAGTGTCCTGTATCCCAGCAGCCATGGGCAGGTGAGAGCAGGTCTTGAGTTGTCCTCTGCTGATCAAAAGAGCTCATAATAGCTCGTTCAAGCAATGAGAAGAGGCAGAAGCCCTTTGCTCCTTGCATGTCACTGTCCTACCATGAGCTCACAGCCTATGGGTGGGTGGGCAGCATCTTGAGCTCTGCTGTTCAATGATCCATTGCAGAGTGGTCTTGCTGCCCTCCCTTCCGACAACTGCCCTCTCCACAGGCTGCATGGACAGGGGATCAGCAGAAAATGTTTTCTTCCCCTTTTATTTTGGACCCATAAAAGCCATCATGGTTTCTGCCAGGCTATTTATATTGGTTTTTCTTGGCTAAGAGCCTCTCCATCCAATGTCAGAATATTGGTTGGCAAACCAAGAGTGTGTACTTTTCCCTCTGCTCTGCTTCTGGGGCTTTCTGACCCATGGAGCTTGTTCTTTGAGATCCTCTGGCCTCATTTCAACTGTCAAGGTCAGATGAATGTGGAATCTGAATCCTCATGAATATCATTATGCCCCAGAATTTTCCCAAATTTTGCATGCTGGGACCTTTTCAGATCCTTTGCAAGGCTACTTAACTTGAAAAATAAAATAAATTGGTAAATCTCTGTGCCAATTGCAGAAGATAGAATCTAGGCAGCTCACAAAAATGTGAAAATATGCAAAGTAAACAGATTGTTTCTGACAGTAATAACCCTGCGATTGCATAAAGCATCATCAAATTGCAACATGCACATATTAAGCTTTGAGAACAACTGAATTCATAGTGACACATTCTCAGCTCTTGAATTCATTATCACACCTGCTCAGCTTGGAGATTTGCAGTATTGTACCTTGTTCTAAAACGTGGTCTCCAAAGGAGTGCTGTATTATCAATGTAATCTCATTTGGGTTCAATTTTATGAATTTCTCTGTGAGCTGTATGGAAAATTGTAGTCAGGGCAGGGCAAAGGGGTACCAAATAGAGGTAAATATATGCAAACTCTTCTTTGGGTGCTGCTTTCTGCAAAGATGCTCACAGCCGGACCATAAGTGCTCCTGAAAGGAGATTGTGAAGGGGCAATGTCCTGCAGCGCCATCAAATCATGCTCTAGCTCGGGCTGTAGAGAGCCCAGCCGAGCTGATCCACATGCACCTTCCCCTCTGGGATTTTAACAGCTTGCTTTACTATGTAGAAATTTCTAGGAGAAAAATAAACCCTAACCTTAAAATCTAATTCACTGGGAAAATGGTAATAACTAACCATCAGAAAATAAACTTTGTAAAACAAAGGAAATAAATACCAGTCCCCTAATAAACACACTTTCATGCAAATACAAAGAAATACAAGCTTCATGATAATGCTACAGTCTTGACCCTGGACAATGTGCTGGGGATTCCTTAAATCAACATTTTAATGGATACTATTGCAGGCATTTTTAATAGTCTAATATATTAACGTGCTGTAGAATTTTAAAGCATTTTTAATTGCTATGACTTCTCTCAGTTCTGCCAGATATCTTATTAAAGTATTTTCCCACCTAATCTAACAAAATGTATATATGCAGACTTCTATTTGATGCTTGTCAGTAGATGTCATTAATGTGTATATAAATAATTTTTAATGGTTATCTCTTCCAGAAGTAGTTATTGCTGTTATGGTTGGAATGTGGGAGGTCTCCTGTAATAGTATTTATTTAAGGTCAGAATAAAGTTATGCTGTGATGCAGTACATTCTTTATAAAGCAAATGTGTACTCAAGCAGCCCACAATTTATCGTGTATTTATATCCATCTCCTTGGTTTTATGTAATTGATACTTGGAGACAGATGGCATACTCATGAAAATACTTTAAGCTGCTAAAGATTTTCATTTTTGTTTGTTTGGGTTCACTCTAATGTGTTTATTTACCCATTGCATGTCTTTATTTCTCACAGATGTACAACAGCACAATTTTCCAATAAGAACACTATTTCCTTTCATGAACAATCCCATGCTATTACAGTAAACAGCTGCCAAAGCCAATACTACTGGGAACTGACAGACGTATTTCTCCAGCACAAGATCTTTAAAGGTCTTGCAGAAGCAGGTGGACAGAGAGAAGTCACCCAGCCGCCTCCTGGAGGGACACTGGAGTGCAGAGAGCTCTTGCACTATGGGAACACGTGAGCAGAAAGCAGTCACCTTCTGTCCTTAAAACAAACAGCTCGTGGCAAAGCACTCTCTGCTGCTTCTTCCACTCTTTCACACACTCACAAGTGTGGAAATCAGCATACAAATCCAAACTTCCAACAAACTGGAAAAAAAGAAAAAGGATTTGAAGACTTCTCATCCTTATTGCAGAGAAGAATATTGCAGTGCTACTGAGTTTTACATTTTCCGTGTAGGAGAAGTACCTTTACATTAAAGAATGTTTTGGTTAATGTTGTCCTAACCCTGTATTTTTACACAAAATAGAGTGGGTGAAGAATCTTGGAGATAATGACTTTGAAGTCAGAAAAGTTTCCTGGGAGCAAACTATAACAAGATGAGTTATAAAGATAAAAATATGTCATAGAATTGTAGAATATACTTATTTGGAAGGGGACCCACAAGGAACATCCAAGTCCAGCTCCTGGCCCTGCACAGAACCACCTGATATCATGAAGACAATGTATTTCTATTGTAGTCACAGAAAAACATGTCATGAGAACAAAACATCCCCTTCTCCAGCCAGTCTGTGGCAGCTTACTAATCAGATAAGAATCATTATGAATTCAGTAGTGCAACCCAGAGATAATTCAGCAATGACATAAGGGTTGCTCAAAAATGTGTTTGAAGGCAGAATCTTGCTGTTTAGAAGGTGAATGTCAAGAGAATAGCAAACTCTTCCTCTCAGCTAAAGAAAAGTACATCATGGAGGAGATGTTGCCAACCAGATGATGGTCACTAATGACGTACAATGTGCTATGACAATTTTTTCTGTTTTCTTTATTTTTTCATTTTCAAAGCAAATAAAACCCTTATCAGTTTGTGACAAAGACAGTTTTTCATACCTGTGTTCTGTTCAAAATGCTAGTGGGTTTGCTTGGTTTCTTCCTTTCTGCAAGTATCTCTATTTTCAGTCATAAAAGGAGAGAAGCAGTAGACATACAGAAAATTTTCCTTTTAATTCCATGCTATAAGAAAACATGCCTGCCTCTATACCAGCCTGTATCAGTTTCAAGATGTAAAATACATTTGGAACATGTTGTTCCATGTATTTTGCATTTCATAGGAATAGTAGCACTATGTCAGACAAAGGAGAGCAGTGCTATCTTATCTCTTCTGTCCTCTTCCCTTGCTATCACTCCAGCCTCCTAGTGTGATGTCCAGAACACTTTACACAGCTCTTTAACAAAGCTTTCAGTCTTTCTGCCTCAGGACTGTAGGCAAGTCTGGGAGTGCTACACTGCTGCAAGATCTCCTCATCAAACTTCCAGCTATGCTCAGATTTGGAGAGATAGAAGCCGCCCCCTGCTCCTCTGGTCCTCACTACAACACAGAGGCTCTCAATAGTTCCTAAAAAAGAAAATCTGCTTGCGCTCGGTCTTGCCGAGTCATGACTCATTATCACATGCTAATGCTGATCACCTCTTCTTACCATTAATAGTTGGCAAAAAGACGATTCAGATACATTTCAGTAAGTACCAAGGTGTGTAACCAAACTGTCTGTTCTCCTTTGCCACTGATTTTACAATATATATATATCACCAAATCTGTCTGTCAATAAATATATTTTGCCACAAATGTGCCTAATGTTTGTGTATTGAGGTACACTTCCAGACCATTCACAAACAGAACTTGCATTTATTGCAGCATTTTTGTTCCTATGAGAATTCAAGAGGCTCTTTTTCCTTGTATTTAGTGGTCTCATAGCATCTGTGGCGATCTGTTTTAGTCCCTGATTTGAATGATTAACACCAATAATTGCATTTCTGAAGAAACAACACTTCAGTAAAAAGACAAACACTTTTTCAAAAAGGATGCAGCACAGCATGGACTATATTTCAAGATTATTCCTTCCCACAGAAATGCTTCTTTAAGCTTTGGGCCAATACTGATCTCATATTACTACAGATATACTACAGTGCCAGCAGGTTAAACTTGCCATGGAGCCCTAGCGTCACTTTAGCAGCAAACATATGCCTATAAACCTTCAGACAAGCTTTGTTGTACTGTGTGAGTTGCTCTTCTCCAATAAAGGAGAGCATGCTAGCAGAGAAGGTAGTTCACATGGTTCCTACCATGCTTGGTGCTCAGCAAAGCCCCAGCAGCTTGGGGAGGCTTCAGAGGCCACAGGTGTGGATAGGGAAACTCTGCAGCCCAAGGGAAGTTGGAGAGCAGCTGAGTGTGTGGCAGGGCAGCTGTGCTCAGTTACCCTGATTAGGAGCCCTATAAGAGCTAGGGAGGGGCTGAGCAGTTGGTTTGGTTTTGTTTGGCTTGGCAGTGCCCTGGCTGTGTCTCTGTACTGGTTTCCAGGTACTTCCTTATTTTAAGTCTGCCTCTGTGGTGTGGAGTTTGGTTTGGTTGTTGTTGTTGTTTTTTTTTTTTTTAATAGCTTCACTGTGGTAGTGGCTGTGAGGGGTGCTTTGCTAAAAACCTTTCTTTGGTTTTAGTATGGGGTGGGCTTGAGAGGCTGTGTCTCTTCTGGAGCTGCTGAAAGAATAGTAGAAATCTGTGTTTAATCCCTTGGGTGATATCTTGCTTTATTTTCTGTCTTGAGTACCTTGTAATTCATAGAGTCATAGAATGGTTGGGGTTGGAAGGAGACCTTAGAGATAATCTTGTTCCAACCCCCCTGTTCTGGTCAGGTTTTCCTTTTAAACCAGGTTGCTCAGACCATGATCCAACCTGGCCTTGAATTCTTCAAAGGGTGAGGCATCCATAGCTTCTGTGGGCAACCTGCTCCTGTGCCTCACCACCCTGATAGTAAAGAATTTCTTGCTGATTTTTGATCTAGACCTACTCACTTTTGGTTTAAATCTATTACATCTGTTCCTGTCCCTCTATGCTCTTATTAAAAAAAAAAAAAAAAACCAAACCACCCCCCTCTTCATTTTTCTTGTAGGCCCCCTTAAGTAAGGTGCTTTAAGGTCTCTCTGGATCCTTCTGTTCTTCAGCCTGAACAACCTTAACTCTCAAAGCCTTTCTGTAACTGTTGCTTTGTAATGCACTTTCTAAAGTTGATTGAATGCTACTGGGTGGGAACCAAGTGCATCATCGCTGGAAAATCAAAGCAGTATTTCTGTTGTGTAGCCCTGTCATGACTCTGTTACTCTCATGGTAGAGATGAGACCAGCTCTCAAAGAAACTGAGACAAAGCTCAGTGAAATCTCATTCAGCTGTGTGGAGTAAGCCTCTCTCAGGGAGCAAACAGAGCTGTTCTAAGTGATGGTTATTAGAAAAGAAGCCCACCTGTTTTCTTGCCAGTTTAAGTTCACTGGCTGCTTTAGGTCCGAGTCTACCCAGGACTGAAACTCTCTCCCTTTTCAGCTGTATCTGTGTTGAGCTATCTGCCAGCTCAGCACCTGTGTGCAGATACAGCTCTGCCTTATGCTACAGACAAGGGAAGGCACCTGATGTCCTGATGGAGCTCCATGTGGCTGTGAGGAGGAGGCAAAGACTCCTGGTGCCAGGGTTGCTCCCACTGTCTTTGCTCCGAGTTTGTGCTGAATTATCCATGTTAGTAACTGGCTGCTAGTTGTCACAATGGAGAGAATTCCCTGAGATGATGGGGTCTAAGCCTCATCACATTTCAGAGATGGCAGTTCCTCTTAAACAGGGAGTGAAAGGCCTGTGTGTCCTTCCCCTCTGCATCCATTATTGTATGCTGCTATTACTTCGTGTGTGTATATATATATATTTTTTTTTTTAAATACTTAGTAGAAAGAATCGTGAAGAAGGAAAATGAGAAGCTCTTCTTGGTGACATAAAACTCACATCTGGCTACCAGGATAAATGAATGTGGTGAGTAATGTAATCTGAATTAGTCTACCTTGTATTTACTTAGACTTTCTGCTGTAAATGGTACCAAAAATAGGTCAAATATATCCAGCATTCATGAATGCATAATTTAAAAAAACTTTCTAAAGGAAACTCTTCTGATATTTATTATTCAATGACTATAAATTTTTACTTTCATATTCTTTAAAAACACAAAAGCAGAGTCAAAAATGTGGTCCTGCATTTCATCAATGAAAACAAACCGGTCTTTTCAAACGGGGAAAATATGCAGACAATGAAATGCTAGGTAGGAAAACAAAATGAACTGAGTAGAAAAGGAGAAAGAAGTAAACATGAACATCCCTGAAAAGGACACTTGTTGAGTAACTGCAGGAAGTCAAACCTTTAAAGAACAGACAGAAAAGCAGGAAATGAGAGGAGTTGTGGTCACTTTTGTCCTTCTCCTGTCAAGGCATGGGATGTCTGCAAGGAAACCACAAGCTGTGTATGCAGAGGGGTGGCCTGGCTATCTCATTGCCCCATTCTATGCCTTTCCTCTGAGCAGTCTTGTCCTCGTCATACTGAACTCCTCGTCTGCTCCTGGTGCCTCACTCATGCTTGTGTGACTGTCTGCAGGGGACTGGGGGAGCACCTAGCAAGGAAGGCTTTCACCCTGCCCCTTCTCCTTCCTTCGGGGCTCAGAAGTTTGTAAGAGTGAATAAAAGTCAAAAAGAAAATGAAAGTCAGTGGTCTCTCAACTATTGCTATAAACAAACACTGAATTATGATATGTTGCAAAGGTCTGGATTTTCCACATAGTAAACTCAGACAGTAGTAATGAAAAGCTGTGACTGGGTTCTGCTGTTGTTGAGGTGGACTAGATTTGGGTTTTGGAAAGGATTTTCCCTCTCTGCGCTGCCAAAGTGGGCTTTGCTTGGAGGTTTTTTTTAAAATTGAAGTTGCAGAGAGCTGTACAATGAGTATGTAAAAAAAAATCTTTTTCTTGCTGATTGATGCATGTTAGAGTGAAGATGAGATAACAATAATAAGCAATATTTACAGAGCACCTGGGGAAATTAGGTGAATTTCTACTGGAAATAATGGACATTGTGCAAGGCTGAGTGCAGATTTTGACCTTTGTTCTTGTTATAATTTGCTATGTTTGTAAGAAGTGTAAAATTATTTATTCATGGAAAAGGTTTTTTCTTTTAAAATGTGATTAGAAATCAAGTAAATCCACAACTTATTTAAAATGAAAAAATTGCTTAGTACTGCTTTGGAATACTTTCTTCTTGGGGGAAGAGGATTTAATTGCTACTTTTAAAATAAATTTGCTAGTTTTTTCAAGGGTTTGCCTGTCCTGACAGCACTCAGTTCACTCAATGGTATGAAGGCAGATTTTACTCCTCAAGAAAGTGAGAGAAGTATATGCCTTTTCTGACTTTTATTAGTAGTTAGTTTATATTGATTTTCCAATATGAATTCAGTAGAGGATGTGATGCTATTTTAAGATTGGAAGATCTGCTAGGGTTGCTGTTTGGTTTTCTTGTATTTTTTCTAATGCATAATCTCAGAACAGGCTTAAATAATGCCAAGAAATGTTTTTGAGTCTTGGACTCTGTAGTGGGGGAGGTGTAGTCAGTAAGAACAGGATCAAGTCATCAGTGTTGAACCCTGAGTGTTTTTAAAAAGAGGTGTCAGCTCCCCTTTCTTTGTTTTTCTTGAAAAGCTTTATCAGCTGGAGATACCTCAAACCCTGTGCTTCTTTCCTGTTAATTCTACCCCGGCACAGTCAGGGCAAGTTTTAACATCAATTACATAACTTCAAAATTGACCTGTAAGGCCTTGTTTCCAGTAGATGGCCTAACACCTTCTGGTGAATTCAGGGTGTTTAATGCCTGAAGCAGTTTAGATGCTTATGCATACACATTCTTGCATTTGAAGTGTTTCGCTGTTTTAAAAGAATGAGGTAGAGAAGCTGCAGAAGAAATGTAGGGAATCCCATGCATCTTTTACAGGTCAGAGGAAGGTGGAGTTTAGTGGAGAAGCCCTTGAGTCTCACAGCTGGATACCAGGTTGGACAGCCAGGACATAAGAGAAGTTATGCCCTTTGCTTGGGTCCTGTTGGAATCTGGGGTCATTGCTGTTGCTGGTTTTCATGTAATTGATGTTAATGACAGTAATTGCTGGAAATGGGCTGAGGTTAATTATTCAAACAACCATTTCAAGTATCTGGAATTGCAAATACCTCCTTGAAGGTATTGATGAAGGAGGGACCCTTTTTCAGGTATTTTATATGAAATTATATTAATTTGAAGAAGCTAGTAGAGTTTTGGGATTTATCAAGTACTAAAGTACTGTTAGATTTTAATTTCTACTTAGTAGAATAACCAGAGAAATACCAAGAATGTATCAGTGTGTTTAGCTTTTAGGTGGTGGCTGAATTTTTTTTCTCACAGAGCAGAAGATTCTTGGAGCTTAAGAATGTATGACTTGGGCAGGAGTTTAGAAAACTTTTTTTGCAGCTTCATGCAGAGCAATTTTTCAGCTTTAGGTACTTGTGTTTTAAGCAGCTATAGGTCTGTCATGTGCTATGATTCAACATGCTTTAGTGAGCTGTAATGTATAAACAGTCATATTTCAGATTAATTGCTTGATTAAATTAGTAAAAATGCATACACATGGTACTTTAAGCTGTTTTAAAATAGCAGGGTGCAGTAATGACCCAAGCTAGTGTCTTTTATTGCCTGCCTTATTAGAGTAATAATGTGCAGATCTTGTTTTGCAGTATAGTTGCAAACCCTTCTTGACATGTAAATTCACTCATGTTCTGCATGTTTTTATTGATTTTTGCAAAAGAGAATTGGTTTGTTTGACCTACCTTACTTTGATTTTTTTTTTCCTTTTCCTAAGGAAATCAATATAATAAGGTAATTCTTTCCTGCTATCCTCTTCTTCACTAAGGTCTTCTGAGAACAGTCAGAAAATATCTCCCTTTCAATTATTTTAGACTTGTTGGCATTGAATCCTTTCAAAGGGACCCATGGAAGTGTGCTACTTTAATAAGGATGTCTTCCTATGATATAAGCTAAATAAAATTTTACATTTAAGGTGAGTAAGAACCAGTTATGGAGAAAATTGTTCAATATATGTTCCATCCTAATTTCATTTTCCATGCAAAGCCTGCTGCAGCTCTAAAGTAGGATAGGAGTTTGATGATTCAGTATGCATAATTCATGGTTTTGGCCTTCTGTCTGCCCTTCTTTTTCTGGAATACTACATATTTAGATTAGGTAAACCTATTCTGGTCTCCTATCAATACAGTTTGTTTTCAAGCAATATAATGCAACACACAGCATTGCACCTGGAGAGACTGAGACAGCTGGAGCCTCGCTTTGCAGAACACGCTGTTTTCTCCCACAGAGTGCGTGGGTCTCATTTGGGAAGTTCACCTCTGTTTCATCTTGGATATCATCTACTTATGACTTTCCAGAAGGAATGGGATGCTTTGCATCACCCTGACATTATTAAGCAGTATTTCTGTGGCAATTCAGTGGTAGCCATGAAAGTACCAGTGACTAGGCTGAACAGTGTATGAAGCACTGTTTTGATACTCATTGCATGTGGTCTGATCCAGAGTCCATCTCTGTGTATTTTGAGTCCTGTTCTTTGTGGTGTTATTGCTACTATAAAATATTTCTAAGTGTATTTTTGATTTTAAATTTCATAGACCTTCAAGGCATCAGTTTAGACTAACGTGCCCCTGAACTGTGGAAATTTCAGCAGTTCAAATATGATTTGCTGAATGAAAAATGGCAAAATTTGACATTTTGCCAAATGTTTCCGAGTGGGATTCTTGTTCTTCATAATCTTTCAGTGATCTGGAGTTGTAGTGAGCAGAAAAACTCTTCATATGTTGAATTTGGAGTCAGATGTTACTTTAGCAATCAAATGTGGCCGTGTGAGATATTACCATAGTGCAGAGAAGTAGTTGAATTTGAATGTGTCTGAAAATAAATGTTTACTGTTAAATTACCCTTTTGAAGTGAAAGCTTAAGATTACAATTGCTTCAGTAATAATAATAGGCTGTAAAGAGACCAAAGTCTCAAAACAATGGACTCTTGGTTTTGGGAATTCAAATGCTGACCTGCATTTTAGATTCAGCTCCTAATAGTGTTGTTCAAACTTTTCAGAAAATTTACAAATGGAATTATTTTTTTGAAAAATTGCTACTATATTTTCCATTTTAAATAACATTTCTGAAGTAAACTATCCTGCATTTTTCACAAAGGGAAATAATTCATTAAATGTCAACAAACTTTCAGTTACTTAGCAGTCTTTTTCAAGTGTAATTTTGTGATATCATAATGAATTAACTGAATGCTTTGTTTAGCCTAGGGGTTTTTTTTTTAGTTGGAAGGAACTTTGCAGAATCCCCAAACTGATCCCTTACAGCTTTGAAATGGCAGAATTGAAAAGTATTCACATGTGGTATTGTCAGTCTGACACCTAAACATAAAGTTCTCCCAGTCAAGAAATTAAAAGTCAATTTATTTAATTTTGAGATGGTCTTTTGAGTCTTTCAGATGCTTATTTTTACCCTTCAACAAAATAATAAAATTTTAAGCTTAGAATAACTGCAATAGCAATGAATTGCTACTTTTCCATACTGAGCCTTTAGGGAAAAGACCAAACTACTTGTGCAATTGAATGTTTGAAGCCCTGCTTTAGAGGGAATAGTTCAGATTCTTCCACTTGTTTACGGTGTGGTGGGGAGGTACTGGCTGTTCTGCCTGACTGCAGTGTCTGATTACTGCACTGGGGCTCAGCTTCAGAGCTTGAAATGAGCTTGTGCAGATGCACCTGCAAGGTGGAATGTGTTCTTCCAAATGCTTCATAGTTTGCCTCCTGTTCAAATTTAAACTCATAGAAAGAAAATTAAAATCAAGGATTATTCCTGAACTTATAAAAGAAATCAAAGCGTTTTTCCCATGCCCAGACACTGTAGTTTGCTATGAGTCTTGGATGCTTCAGCTGGGGGCTGGAAAACGGCTGTGGAGATGCTTTCTGCTCTCAAATGTGGAATTACCCTTCACCCTTCTGAAAATACTTGCTGAAAGACAGGAATTAGTCCCTGATGGTTAATTCACTCTCACAGACAATCCAAGCCCATCCTTCCTGATCAGATCTTATTTACCCATATTATCACTTGGTGAATGCTGGTTCTGCCAAAGGCCCTCTGCTTCAGTATAGATCCAAAGTCTATGAACTTGTATTGGAAGTTACTGTGTGTGAGGGCTGTTTGTTGTCTTGTCTGCAGTTCCTTAACTGTCCCGGAAAGTGCAGTAATTGTTTAGCACTGGAACTGCATCAATTGTTTTGATGTGTTATATGTTGCAGCTATTTTAGATCCCAAGGCATAAATTTCTGGTGGTGTTGTCTATGCAGCCCTTTCCTACTGAGGTCAGGACCGTCGCTGTGGACTTGTCATGGACTCTGAATTCCATGAACTGGATTGTGGCTCTGCTTTCTTGTACCTCATGTGTTTTAACTGAAGAATGACTTTCACACTCCATAATAGAAATCCCATAGGCAGGAAGAAGCTTAAGGGTATAAAATATGCTGTTTAAACAACCCTTCTCAAATATACTGCCTTCATCATAGGTGTCTTCAGTAAATATAGCCAAAGTATGTCTGAGAAGAGGCGAAAGTGATAGGTGACTAAATTATAGTAAGTGTGCACTGCAAAGCTGCTAATAAATACCATTCCTAGATGCCATCATAGTGTAAATAGTAAAACCTAGATTTTTTTCTATGAATTTGTGTTTTGAAAAAAATCTTCATGCTTATTTCAATCTCTGTCCTTTGGTGTTATACCTCTAATCAGAAAGCAAAATAGACACATCAGGCAAGGTTTAAAAAGGAGACAAGAAACACCTGGTTTTGTGTGGGAACAATTAGAGACTGCAAAAGGAGTAAGAATTTGCCTCATCAACCAAACATGAGTGTGTTGGAGAAGCTTGTTCTGTCCAGCAGGAGAGGAAAAGGTCTGGGGCACTGTCTGTGTGTGCAGGTATGCCTCAGCAATACAAGTTAATGTTGACAGTCATGATTGCCACTACTTTGGAAAAGCTTTTGTTTTCCCATCCCAAACTGAACATTTGAATACCACATCAATGCAAAATGGAAGCATCAGCAATAATCAAATAAAACTAAACACATTTTTATGTAAGAAAAATGCTAGAAGGGTGAATTCCTTGCTCTGTACTATCTCAAGCTTTTAATGTGCCGCTTAGCAGTAAGGCACCAGGATGTGCCTTTAGTGGCTGAGAGGCAGACTTCAGTGGTTCAGCAGACCTTGAAAGTAATTGTGTGAAAGGCACAGAGGTACTTAGTACAAAATCTTGTATGTGAAAGAGCTCCATAATTTAAAAATAATTTTGTACTTCATTTGGAAATCTAGTCATAATACTTTCAGCTCTTGCTTTTGTTGTATCGAAGACAACCTTGTTTGTATCCATAGGATTCACATTTAAACCTGTTTGAAAAAGCCTGTTAATTGATTAGAGCTCTATATTCACTCTGACTTTGGACACTCCTGGTCTAAACCCTGCATGGCTATTGTGTCTGTTTATCATTAAAAATAAAGTAGAATCCACTTATTACATTTCGGGATGACTTTTGCTAGGGGTTCTAGACCTTTTGTGGCCTTTAGGTTTCTCATGACTGGAACTGTTTCCATAACTGTAGGATTTAGCTGGAAAATGCCCAGTAAAATGCAAGCAATGCAGAAATACATTTTTATAAATATCTCTAAGCAGTTTAAATGGTCAAAATTGGGTATATTGGATAGATATTGAAGAAGCTTAATGTCAAAATGCATTCTGAATCTGTTGCCATCTTGCTCATCTTCATTTGCTTTTGTCTTTCTGCTCCCCGCTAGTTCTCTCAAGTTGTTCTTCCTTGGTGCTGTTTGTGAAGTTGCTGCTCCCTTGCAGTGGTGGCAGGCTCTGCACCTTGGTCTGGTATGTTCCCTCAGTTTGTCCCAGCTTGAACCATACCCTGCTCCTCAGCAAGCTTTGATTTCACTGCTTTCTTCATTACAACATTCATAACTTCTCAGGGCTAAAGCTGAGAGTGGAACGGAATCCTCTGTGTTGTTGCTCTAATGACAAAAATAAAGTTAAAAGTAAGTGTGTCTGAGACACAAAAACTATCTGAGATGCTTCCTGGGAGCTTCATATGCAGGATGCACAGCACCTGTAAATGATTATTGCTAAACCAAAGCTAATTTTGATGTAATTAAATTTGAGAATAAGAAGCAGGTCCACTCCTTGAGTGCAGCAGCATGTCTCCTTACACAGGAATCACTGTCATAATTTGAGGCATGTACTTGCTGGATTTAGTACTTTGTAAAGGCAATAATCCTAAGTATGAATAAGAATTCAGCATTCCAGGCAGTAATATAAGCAATTCTTATATTCCTAATACCCTGTAGCATTTTTTAAAGGTTAAAAAAATATTTCAGTATGTCTTGAAGTAGCTTCTGAATGATAGTAGTCTTCAGCTGATTGCTTCTTTGACATCCAAACGACATCCTGTGTTGCACATTCATAATTCAAAATATGAAATGTGTTGCAGAAGAGAGAATGGAAATTGGAAAGAATGGAGATAGGATTTGGAGTTATAGATATAGCTTTTCAGAAAAAATTAGCAAGGAATAATGCATACATTCCTAGTCTTTATATTTACTTAGTGCATATACAGCTAGAAATGAATGTATTATATCATGTTGTATATGTCCTCATACATGAAATGGAAACCATAAATATTTGTCAATCATTCTGTATATAGAGGGCCTGTTCTAAGCCAGTGGGAATGTTTAACAGAAGAAGTATTCAATTTAGTGTCAGAGACCAAAGCTGTCTTTTATTTAACTGCAAGTGGTGGAGATGGCCTTTGATGACTTGTAGAACAAGTTCTTCCCAGTTATGCCTGCCATCTCTACTTATTTAAAATTCCATTTGCAAACTCTCTATTACAAATTTTTTCTAGCTTAATGATATTGGCTAGTGATAGTCATGTTTTGGATATATTTTATTTATGCTAGAACTTACTTTGGGATAGGTGGAATTAAAGGAGTCCATACCTCTGTTTATAATGTGGAACAATAGAAGGTTCTGCAGAATCTGGGAGGAAGATGTTGTATTATCCTATATTATACCCCTCAGGTGGAGACTCAGGTGTTTGAAATCCATGTCATTCTGCAAGGGTTTGTTGGGTGACGGATCCCTAGGAGAGCTCAGCTGGTGGTGACTTTGGTGGCAGTTGCATAGCCAAAACAAAATGTTGTGCTGCAGTGCTGCTGCCACTCAGTCCCACTCCCTCCTTCTCCCAGACTGGTGCTGGCACAGGCATTGCTGAGCTCTGAGCGGCCATGTGAGCTAGTGCCTGCGGAGCAGGAGGGAGTTTGGATGGAAGGACCTGGGCAGCCGCAGCGTGGTGCTGGGGAAGAAGTCGGAGCACCTAGGCAGGAGCAGATGGGAGGAAGCTGTTTTTCTCTCTGCTTTTTGTGCTAAGGAGCTCTCAGCTCTGCTGTCTTGGAGACTGCAGAGTAGCCAGGGCATTTGGTGGCATCTGAAGAACTGCTTCAACTATTTCTCTTACTTCCTCCTGTCCATCCCTGCTTGCCTAGAGCTGCCAATTATCTATATATGAAAAGTGATAGGAAAACTCATACATTCAGGCAAAATTTGGCTTTCAGATTCGTAAATCTTTGTATAGTTATACCAGTTTGTGATTTTAATGTTTCTGCAAGAAAGATGGAAGAACTTGGTTTCATATTCTTGATATCCATTTTTATCTACACTGTATTACTGTCCAGTCCTTTTTGTCTGATCGGTTGTTCTCTATTCCTGCATATAAATATTCAAAAGTGGCTGTAGTTTAACAGCCATTTCTTTTTCTCCATGTTTTCACTCTGAGTAGTTCAGCCATAGGTTCTGTTAGAACAATCTGTGAGCTCCTGGAGCAATAAAGAGAGCAAAAATCTATTCTTGGAGATGTTTGCTTTTCTTGATTTACCTCGTATTTTTGCCTAGTCTTTTGTCTGTAGTTATTAATTATAGTCAGGGCAACATTTTCAATGATTAATTGACTACCTCTTAAAACAATAAGGCTGCTTAATAAGCAAAACACAGTGAAAACTTCTATTTTTGTGAGAGTTGCTTTGGTAAGAAAGCTCCTATGCACACTAGCAATTTTGGTGCTATAAAATGAGGGGAAAGTTTCTTGTAGGTATGTGATGTTTAGAGTAATAAACCGCTTGTTTTAAAAATGTCCCCACTCCAGTATTGACTCCTTTGTTGCTTTAGCCCTTGATTAAAACTTACGTTTACTGGCATTCTTTAAACAGAAAGCGGAAAAAAATAATTGAGTTGGACTCGCTAGCACTGGGAGAAGGTGGTAAGAATTACAGCCCTGCATGATAACTGCCTTCACAAGATCCTAGAAAGGAATGATAAACTTCAGAGTGAAGAGGGACGTGATCAGCCTAATTCCTTTCTTAATTTCACCGTGGGATTGAGTTCAAGGCACCAAATTAATGTGCAGCCCTCAGTGTTTGTCCCTCACTTGGGGTGCTCCAGGTGCTTTTTCAATAATGTTGGCTTCCACTGTGTGTGTCAGAGATTAGATATTTTCTTACAATAATTTATCCAAAACTGTCTTTTCAGGTGCCTAGCTATACCATCAATATTTTGTTAATTTTTCCAAGATACTGCAAAGACCTTGCAAACCCCCTTGATGATGGGTAGAGTTAAATGGACTGCAGGGACTGCTGGCTTAAGCTGAAGCCCAGCCAAGTGAGCCAAGTCACCTCATCAGTGTTTCCATGCCACAGCCTCCTCCCTTCTTTCTGCCTGTGTTGGGGTGCACTATGTGCTGGAAGAGAGATAGGCCCTGAGGAGCAGAGAGAGGGCCTCTTTCCTGGGCCCAGAGGTGACCCTGGGAGTGCCTCCAGGTCACCGGAGACGGACTGAGAGAGGATTGTGTGTTTATGGACAGACTGGGCCTATGAGAAGTGTTAATTGTAGTTTGTGGCCTTATAGGGTATTGTTTACCTCTTACTATAATAGGTAAAATCCGTGCAATACCCCAGGTGATTGGGAGACACTGTGGTGAACATCTTTCCTGTTTATATGTTGTTATATCCTGTTGGGTGTGGGTATTTAAGGAATTCTAACTTTGCAATAAATGTCTTTGCATTCTTCCACCTGATAAGCAAGGTCCTTGCCCATGCGTCATTACTGCATGCCTACATGCTTTCTCCATGTGATGGACCAACAGTACTAATGTCTCTTGCTAGCTGAAGGAAGACTTGTGCAGTTCTTGAGGAATTATGACTTTATCCGCTCTTGCAAAATTAAGTGCCTGAAGTGGCTGCCATCTATATACAGCATAATTTTCCCTGGATTACTTTAGTCTTTTATTTTTGATGTTTTTAGCTCTTCTATCTCCCTCTATCAGATAATTTTTCCCTGCATAGTTTGTTTCATCTTGTTTCTTCTACTTCCACATCTTTTACCTGGGATGCAAATGTAATATTTCAGTATGACGACATAAGTATTGGAAATCAGGCAAAACTAATTCCATCCTCTCACCTTCAAACACTAGCTCCTTGTGACAACAGTGCTTCTATTAAAGAAGCCTTGATGAGATTCAGCATGTCCCTGGCTCTATCACTTAGCCCATCTTGCATTATTGCTTTTCTTCTGATGCTGGAAGGGTACAAGCTAAAAGGGCTATGATGTTTGTATTGATAGAGATATTTAAAGTGTCTCCCACATAGCTAATAGCAGGGTTTCTGCCATTTATCCTGAAATTTGCTTGTAAGCCTGTATGTCAGCTAAAATGAATCTCTTTATAATATGGAAAATGAAGGCACTAAGCATTCTTGTATATTGCCTGACCCACATCGTTCTCCACTAATGGAGCTGGCAGGTCTCTCCCAGGAATGTGACAGGGGACATCATTTGTTTTCTTGAGTGCTTCTCTGGATCTTGTCTTACTGCTGTGCAAGACAAAACATGAAGACAGCCTGATTGCGTTCTTTAGAAGTCTAATCAGAGATTAAACCAATCAAACTTGATACACCTTCATAGCCTCTAGCAGAGTAGATTCTCCCTTGGAAAGCCTTAGAGTAAACCCCACCATAATAAAAGCAGATCTGGCTTGACAGAAACAAATGTTTCCATGGGTCTCTAACCATAACCCAGACAGCTCTATTAAATAATCAAGGAAGAAAAATTGTACTAAGATTTCTGCAGTCACTTGATTTGAATGCAAGAAAAAAACCCACAGACTATTGAGTTTGCTGATACTGCAGTGAACCACCCTAATTCTACTGGGTTTCTGGAAAGGTCTGTAAATACAGCAGCAAACATTTACATCCTCTTTTACTGGCAGGATGAAACTTTCCTACAGGATTAAAATAAATTACAAGTTGCATCACCAAGCAATAATTTCCCTCCCAGGATTGTCCTTGGCATCATTTGTCTGGTTCCTGAAACTAATCAAGGTGTAGGGAACAACAAAAATATCCTTAGGGCTGTATCTTTAGCTTTGTGTCTGTAAACTTTCAGGTCATCTGTAATATATTGTAGATGACACTCCTTATCAATAAAATTGACTTAAACATCTTAAATCAAAGCCACAATTAGACTAGAATTGGCATTGCTAATATATGTTAGTATTAGGATGGAGACCTCATTTTGTACAACAATAATTATTTGTAGTAGTTTACAAATTAAACTTTTAGAATGTTATAATTGGTCTAATAATGTACTGTTGTTAATGACTGAAGCAAGCCAAGTTGATCTATGGTTAGGCAATAAAGCTCTTGGAACAAATGGTCACAATAAATCAGAGTTTTGTAAGCTTTTTTAAGTTAAAGCCAGAGGATACTTCCTTAGAAAGAGATCTCAGAGAATATCACTAAAAGTGCTTTGTAGCTATGATTTAGAGGATGGCTGTGTTGAGCCTTCTGCTGAGCATAGCAAAAAGGGATGAGCTGTCTTGAATTCTTTTCAAGTTTTGTGTATTGCAGGAAGTTTGTGCTTAGTGAAAGCAGTGTATGTATTATGTATTGTAAACTACATAAATGCTTGAATGTTTTAGCTGGTGCTGTATGGTGATTACCACAGTTTTTCTCGGGGAGATTAAATGTGTCAAATGAATGACATACCAAAGTCAGAAAGCCCTTTTATTTAGATGTTCAGCAGAGAACTGTTACTGGTCTTATCACTCAATACTTTTACACTTCAGAGTTCCCATGTCTGACAGCAAGGAGGTCTGTGATCCAGAAGTGGTTCTAGGATTATTAACCTATAAGCCATGTGAAAGACTTCTTCAGGTTCAAGCAAAACAAATTATTTCAGCTTAGCAAGGCAACTGGTTAGAGTGGCTACTGAGATCTGGGCACTGCTCAGACACACCTGGTGAGAGAGTGTGGGCAGAAAACTTGTCTGTGCTGGAGCAAAAAATGCTGAGGGTCAGAGGGCAATGGCTGTGTCAAATCCATTATGTGAATTTAAAAATTCCTAAATAGGAAAGCATATGGTTGCCTTTATATTTTCCTGTTTTTAAAAGAAAAATAATTTGGTTTTTATCTGTGAATAAGTAGTTTGTTAATTTAAGTGGAATCAGTCCTGCAAAGCTTGTTTTCCAAAGATTAGTTACTGGAGGGGAAAAATTTGTTTTTCAGGTTCTCTGACCAAAAAAACCTAATTTCCCTTTCAACAAAAATTTTGGTAGTTTTTGAATATTATTGTATTTCCTTTATGATTATCAGATGTGCAAAAATAAGCATTCCTGTTATTCTGACCAATACTTTGGAAATTACATTTATATACTTCCCAGGATATTTTTTGGTTTTTAATAATCTTTTAACTGTTTGGCAGTGTTTTATAGTGTATTCAGTAACACCCCTCATACTCACCAAAGCAACCTTCAGTAAAATGAGAAGTCCTGATACAAATAACTTCCATTTTTAAGGTTCTTACATAGTCTGGGGAATAAGAATTACTTATTGAAAAAGAACAGTTATTCAATTGTCTAGATATATTGTTTGTGGACAATGTCAAATATTTAATATTAAAAATATTAGTCCTTACTTTCAGCTGATTTAATATTGCCATACAAGAGGAAAAAAATTTAACTGAAATTCTTCAACATCATCAATTTTTTTAATAGCTTCCCCCTACTACATAGTTACTTATCTCTACTATAGCAACTTCGGTGTTTTATGTTCATGTTATACCTCCCAGTGAAGGATGTAAAAAAAACAAAACAAAACCCTGAAACCGAAAAAACCCCTACAGTGAATTAAAGAGAGATGAGTTATTTTATTGAAACAGGATTTCTTTTTCAATTTAAATTGCCCTCTGCATGCTAGCAGAAATATTCCAAATTTTTTTCATAACCCTGAAGGTAAATTACCATGGAGGAGAAAATTTTAAGAAATGTTATTCATTCCTAATACAGAAGCTGCAAAACAAATCTAGTAGAAGAGAAATGCTTAGGAGATGAAAAAAAGCTCATACAGAGGCTGTGAAACACTTGGTGATAGGTGGGAGTTATGAGATGGAGGAGGAAGACAACATGTTAGTTTGGAGCTCCTTAGGGACTTTAATGCTTGCAAATAATAAGGAAAAATAAGAAGCCAAATATCCTGAAAGACGAAGACTTTTGGGGTTCATGGTCGATACCATTTCAGGGAATACTGTGAAAACAATTTCTGTTCTGTGTTGGCAGCCTGCTGTATTTCTGACCTAAATTTTTATTTTTGCACACAACAGACTTTTGGCTAATCACTCAGAATATTTAGTCTCAATACTCTTATGCCAGACAGTTGTGTTGGGGTGTTAAAGCTGTTATAAATCTAGATTGGTACAGGAACATGTGAACAATCATTATGGGTCTGACCAGTGGCCCATTACATCCACTAGTCTCTCTAAAAGCAGTATTTACGTCTACTGTTAGAGCAACCTGGAAAAAAGCTTGAAGTCAAAATGGATAAAAATCAATTGCAATTAAGCCTACAAATATTGTTTTGCTGTTCTTGGAAACTCTTTGATGTGTTTATTGTGAATTTTGTTAAAGCACATCTGATGTATGCTCAAGTAAAAGAAAAATTTCTTCTGCTTTGATCAGAGCTGGGCCTGTGCAAGGCCAATAGTGAGGCAATTCCACAAAGTCATAGTTTTAAAATATAATTGTGTCTCAAAGCCGGAACATACTAATACTTTCCATTAGTATATCAAGAGCATCCTGAGTCTATATCCTTGGAGGGGATTCCCTTTCCTCTCTGCAGTCTTCATACCAATTTCCATACCAGTCATATTCAGCTGCCCTGGAGAACCATGCCTTGAGCTACCCGAACACCTCTGTTTCTACTTTGACTTTGAAATTGTGACAAAAGATTTCTGGGCATTCTGAACTCTGACTTTATAGGATTGGCCTAACCCTGCCTTGAAGTAAGGGTCGGGAAGGGTGTGTGTTCTTTGGGCAGTCAGTAGCAGTTACAGCTAGGCAAAAACCAACTTCAATGGAGACAAATCAGAAAGAAATAACTATCTCGTGGATCTGCTGTGGGACTTGCAAAGAATTTGCTGGTGCATCTCTGAGCTAAAATGCTAATACATACAGTGAGTCTATCAGCTTTGAGGTAGATAAATGATGGTGGAAAAGTGATGTGTGTACATGGGGGGGAACTGGTATATGCTAATTTAATTTTTGTTTAAATCCCCCTATTAAGATTCAGTCAGGCTCAAAAGCATGGGAGAAGGTCTCTACATGTAAAAGCAGAATTTATTCCACAAAAAAAATGACATTTAAAATAAACTTCTTGGAGATAAAAAGGCTGGAGAATGCAGGGAGGAAAGGAGCAATCAGCAGGTTGCAGCTGTTTGAAGTGACAGCTCAGAGGATTTACAAATGTAGTTGCTATGACTATATTGCTTGAGTCACAATGAAAAGTAACAGCAGTGCAGTTGTTGAGAGATGGTGACTAAAGTTGATGGAATAGTAGCAATTCATTTAAACATACAAAGTATTTTGGAAATGGAGAAGCCACAGAAAAAGGAAATAAAGAAAAATAAATGAGAGAAACCCAGAAAATGGGTATAAGTGTCCCAAGCAGCTCAGGATGTGTCCAGTGTGCATTCTAGGGGAGAGTATTTACTAAAACATCAGGGTTGTTCATGTGGCTTTGTATGGTGAAGCATATTTTTCACTTTGTGCAATGGGGAGCAGCTGGGAGCATTTGTGCTCATACAGATGGCTGCTGCTTGTACCTAACTCTAGTGGAGGTCTGTGTGTCTGTCGGGAGAGATAACCTGCACAGACAGAAGTTACAGCACCAGGCTGCTGAAGTCTAGCCCTGTCCAGCAATGGACTTGTGCATGATGCTTGAGGACTGTTCCTTGTGATTGTGGAATCCTTCAGTAGTGCGAGTTACTGTAGCAACCACGGGATCCCAGGAGTTCACTGCCAGTGCTAGTGAGGTTGAGAGGAAAGCAAGTGGATGTATTTTGGACAGTGGCACCGGCAACTCCTGTACTGGGATTGCTCACTTTTGGGAGTCTGCTGAAAGAAGGGGTGGAGTCCTCATAGGAAACCTTGAATGAGCTGGCATCATGACTGGTGTCAGTCTCTTAAAGACACACTGGATTAAATGGGTATGGCAGAGTAGCTTGGATGCAGGAAAACGCAGCATACAGCCTTTGAAGGAATGCAATAGAAAGTGTCAAGCACGGGCATTTTTAGATGTTTTGATAGTCCAACCTGGAAGTACTCCGAACATTTCATCACCAGCAGCTCTGAGGGAGAACATACAAAATCTGTAACTGCCTTAAATCCACTGAAAGGATCTGAAAAAATTCAAAGCTTCTGTGCAATAGTAGATGAAATGAGTAGAAAGATGCTAGGTTTTAAGTCTGGCAAACTAAAATGACCCCATTAGCACAGCTGCTCTGCAAAAGCCAAGATTGTTACAATTTTTACATGTGTCCCCTGTAAGTGACATGAAGTTGGAGCATCAAAGGAAGGAAAAATAGTGTAAATCATTGGCAAGGCCATTATTTTAAGCTAGAGGAATTAGTGATATTTACAGATGAAATATGATCAAAAGAATAAGATTGTGTGCTGGAAAAGGCAGTCTGAATATATTTTTCTTTATATTTAATTTCTACCAGCATATTTTTTCTCAGTTTGAGCGAAAATACAAAATTAAGGAGCTGAGAAAATGTTGCAGTTAAACTAACTGTTATCCAGTACTTCCTATTGCTCATCCACAGGAATGCAAAGTATGTAGCTAGCAAGCAGTCTGTGTAGTACCTTGAAATGGAGAAATTTTTTAAGCCTGCCTGCTGAGCACATTTCTTTAGTTTAATGTTAGCAGTTGCACCTTTTTATTGCCACTATTATCTTTTTGTTTTCACATATATACGCTATACTAGTATAGGTTACACAGAGGCCTAAACAAAGCCCAGGGGATGAATTCTGCCTTCTAATGCACTGCTAATAGTCAATGAGAGCTTGAAGTGTTTTAATTTAAAATAAAAGCCACCACCTTATAAGTCAATGTGCTACAGTAGGAATTTTTACGGAATCCTGCAAAATTTCATGACAAAATCATCACTGGTCTGTTCTGGGCTCATCCACAGTGACAAACACAGGATTCAAAATAAGTAGGGATGGTGTGAAATTGTTAATGACAGCCAGGTTCAGCATCTTGATGTGGTCTGTTTTCCTGTGTGTCACTGCAGAGTTGCTTCTGACTAAAGAAAAGTCTTCCAAAGATCCCTGTGTAAATTAGAACCAGCTTATAGCTAGGCTGAGGTGTTCAAAGCACAGTTCATTACAGCTGTGTGCGCAGCACCTCTGCGCACAGTGTTTGATCACACTCCTGCATTGCTGATGAAATTGTCACTGGAGCTGGGTTTGACTGCAGCTGGGTGTGCAGGGGAGATGCTGTGCAGCCTGTGAAAGTGTCAATTAGCCCGAGAGCCTACACGAAGCAACTGGCTATGTCACATGCTCAAATTGTTTAAAATTTCATCATTGACAAAACAATAATGAAATACTGATCTGCCATGTGTCTGCAGGACTTGCATGGGCAGCTTCAACCTGTTGGAGAGACAAAGCAGTTGGAGATGCTGCAAGTACAGGTTGTGGAGGAACTGAGGGACAGGTGACACTGAGAGCTGAGCAAAACCAAACCATTTTTGCAAGTATTCACCTTCTGAAATGAACTTTTAGTTTTACTAATAGGAAATGAGAAGTCTTGCTCAGATGCAGATTGTCAGTCTAAGTCCGCACTAGGACGAGACATTTTGTTGCAGAAATATAAGCATATTTATGCTGTCCTAATTTAACTCACTGGCACAAAAATTGACTAAAACTGGCATATACATTATCATTATAATTTATATTACTCAGCTAAAACTTTCCTATCATGGATAGATATGTCAGG
Organism: Struthidea cinerea; assembly: GCA_013397865.1. NCBI lineage: Eukaryota > Metazoa > Chordata > Aves > Passeriformes > Corcoracidae > Struthidea > Struthidea cinerea. The sequence continues at coordinate 2,093,558 of VZTI01002652.1, read as the reverse complement.
AACGCAAAATCTTCTAAACTGATTTTTACAAGTGGAAGAGACAAAACAGAAGCTGATAATTTTGTGTATTTCCTCTGCCTACTTGCACCTTTTAGTATCTAGAAGCCAAAGCTGGTTTTGAGCTGCTATTTTCCCTAAAAAGTAATGGTTGTTGCTTTTTCATGTTTCTGTGGGTTTCCCCTCTGAAATAGTTTTTTGTCTGTACTTTGAAAAATTATTTTCCTAGGTTTACAGTAAGCTCTTTTCCAGCCCATGTATTTCAGTGCCTTGTAGCTGTTCTTACCATTCTCTCTATTTACATCTGCTCCTGCTAAGTGCTTCATTCCGCAATTTACTTTTTTGCTGTGTTTCAGTAGGTTCCTCTTAGTCTCCTTTCCATTGTAGCCCTTTTTTCTTCCTCCTCCCAAAGCCCCACAATATGTATGCATGGAAGCACTTCAGGCCAGATTTATTTATGAATTTGCCAGAAGCAGGTGTTTATGGGTATTCTGTTTGTTCTTCCACACAGCTGATGGCTGTTGCTGCTTTGGTCTAGAGCCACAGGAGTAAATGAGTCCTTGAGTGAATACTGCATGCCACCCTGAAGAGAACAACCCTCACGTACTTCATACACAAAAATTTCAGAAAACTGGAAACTACATAATAACAACTAGCAGGATAGCTGGGCCAATTCAAGACTTTGGCACCAGAAGGTTTTTGTAGCCATTTTTGATCTATCCAAGTCTCTCTTGTGTTTCATTCCCAAAGGTATTTGCCTTACAAAAAAGGCAGAGATTAAATGATATAGATATGTAGAGAAAATATCACCTAGCAATATCAACAGAGGGGAAAAACTGTGTGTTGAAAGGAGAATTTTACCACAACCAAACAAGATTATAAAAATAAGATACAGTAGTAACAGCACTAGACTTTTTCTGTTTAATTTAGAGTCTTTGTGGAGTGGTGCTGAGTAGCAGTTCAGAAACTACCTAAGTAGGAAGGTGACAATGTGCGTCGTGGCATGCTGAGTGTCCCTCTCCTCTCTATTTTGATAGCAGGTGTTTCTTTCTGATGCCACTTTTAATTGTATTTAAAATTGCCCCTCTGAAAATGAAAATGCGAAAGCTCTAACCCAAATAAGTTTCAAAACATACAATTCAGAAACAAGAGCTAGTTTCTCCCACAAGTGGTAAAACCAGTACGAGGTATCACTTAAATAATTTGCTTCTATTTCCTTTCTCTGCCCCTTTTGGTTCAGAAGAAAAGAGTTTGCTTGCATGGGAACTGGCACTGCATGAATGCTTTCTGGCCTGTTCCTGTAATTATTCAGTGCTCATCACAGGATTTTTATCTATAAAAGAAGCTTGGTAAGTTTTGTGATATTACCGTTAACTTCAAAGAAAAGCATTTGGCTAAGAAACACAGTCAATTCCTTTAACAAACCTCTTTAAGAACTGGATTTTATTATCATGAACATAAAGGTAAAATAAAAAAGAAAAAAAGGAAACAAGATTTCAGCCAGAGCTGAATGGCAGTGAAAACTTTAGGCAATGCCACAAAATGAAACATGGTTTTCCCATGGCCACTCTTGCTATGGATTTATTTTTTACTTGCCTTCTCCAAGTGCTTGGGTCGATTCTACAAACAGGTCTTCAGAACCAGAATCTTTCTAATCAAAATTTCTGGTTTACATCACTAGGTAGCTTGAAGTAGTGAACTATTTATGGACTTTTATTTACTTTGTTCACCTAAAACAATTACACTGCTACTACACTTGGCTTTAAACCGCTGTATATCAAGATGAACCTGTTCTATACGGAGAAACAACTCCTACAGCTGCAGAAGTGTCCAGTCTAGACAGATCTATGACACTCAAGGTGTTTGAGAAAACAGCATTGCAAAATAATCTCAAAAGGAAAGGTAAAATTTTCAAGAGTTGAAACACATTTTTCAAGTACTAAAAAAAAAAGTAAGCTCCCCTTGCTTTTCTTTTGGAAATAAATACTTCCAGGAAAAAAATTGCAGATACATATTTGGCAAAAAAGCATATTTTTTTTTCCTCTTATGTCTCATGATGAAGTATGAATAAAGCCAATACTTACAGCCAAGGTCAGTTCTGCTGTAAGAGTTCTACTTCTCTTTCAATGTGTTCCGTTTTCAAAAAAAAAAAAAAAGGTTATTTCAATGTAAAAATATATTGAATTCAAGGGGTGCAGCATTTAGGATTCTGCAAACGGGACTTTAACCTCTGATCTTTTTCTTTTGCTTTAATTTGCAGAGTAACTGTGTCTCCACAGTGGGGATTAAATGCTCCCCTATGAATGTTCCTTAGTTCTTAGACAGCCCTTGCTGCCTCTGATTCCCCCAAGGAGCACAAGCTGAAACAGGAAAAGCCTGTTTGTATTAACGACATAACCTTTCTAAACATAACCCATTAAAAAATCGAATTGGGCACTTTGATCAGCCTGAGATGGGCATCAGAGTGATACAATTGCTATAATATAAAATTTTATAGATAACTAGGAAATTTAAAAACTTAAGGTCAGTGGTATATAACTTCTGGAGCTGTCTGTGGATTTTTGTGCCGGCTGTTTTCTTAATTTTTCAGTACTGAATAGAGAAAGCCAAAATGCCTTTCATTTCCTGAGAAGTCAGCAGTATGGGTGTGTCTGAATTAGTGACAACCAAACCTATCTTCAAGATGCAGAGTTTGATCCAGGTTATGCATACTTACTACATTTGGCAAGATTCAGATTCTTGAAATACATTGTACCCATTTAAAAGAAGGATTTATATGTTAATCTGAAATTGCAGTATTCTTTCCTAGTGGATGTTACACTGATCCCCCTCTAATAGCTCTATCACATATGGCAATGTTAGCTTTGAGCCCTTGCACAAAGGCATTTGTCTGCAATTTAGTTTGTGATGGGTCAGTCTGCACTGAGTGCTGGACTTGCAGATATTGTGTCGTCCTATGACTAAATCGGAGTGGAGATACTGTTTTTTTTTCCTCTTGTGCTTCTAAAAGTGATAATTCTTGTTTTTTGGTACTCTGCATGGAGTCTCTGCACCCTTCAAGGTACACAGCAGCTTTAGAAAATGCGACCAATGTGATACAGAAGGAAAAAAAAAAATTACTCCTTTGTTGCTGGTTTTAGCTCTTATTTTATTGATTCCCGACTCATCAGGGAGCAGATAATAATTTGGTGTCAGATGAGATGGCTGCCTATGTGAACAATATGATTTATGACTGCCACAATGGGCAGTAAAGCAAATAAACAAACTTTGCAACTCTAGATATGTCGGATCCTGACTATTGACCATCATGTGCTGCTTTAAGTAACATTTGCTTATACCCACCTATTGTTTTCTATGGCTACAATGCTGACCACGAAGAGCTTTTCTCATGAGACACCAGGGTTCTGACTTGATGGAACCAGCTAATCTCCATTATGATGTTATTGTTGCCAGCTGCATTGCTAAACCAAGTTGATCTAACTTGATGTGCATTTCTCTGGCTTTAGTGTTCCTCTCTATGAAAAAAAAGTTAAAGCAGGTTTACTTAAAGTTTTTTCTTCTCCTTTTCTTCCAAGATTGTACAGGAAAAAGTTTTGTTTCTTTGGGTTTGCATGCGTTTGAATGAAGTGCATGTATGGGAAACATTACTGCATCAAAGTCAAATCAGTAAGAACAGCTTATTCTTTTACTGCCAGAGAGTTAAGCTTAGCTTTTTCACTTGGCTCTTGCCGCACTGAGTTCCACAGAGGAAATCTCGGGAAAATTATCTTTTGTACTCCAGAGACTCTTGTTTGACTAACTTTTGAGACTTCATTGCAAGTCAGCTGTTTGAAAATTGTTATGGTCCTGGAGGGAAAGACTCAAGACAGACCTCGAGAGGCAGATCACTGCTTTTATTGGTGCATCAAGCACAGGTCATGCTTATAGCTCTCTAAAAATTACTGCTCAGCTAGGGAGGACTCAAACTCTTTGAAAGGTGGAAGTATGGTTCTCTCAAACACAGTATTTTGGTAACCCTAATAACTCAGAGTTTTAGTGTCAGGGAGAGATAATGTTCTTGTCTATGATGACTCAGGCAGGGCTATCTGCAAATGTTACTCTGTTGGGCTTCAGTGCCAAAAAACATTTTGGCAGCAGGGGCAGGGATTGGTCCTCAATGTGAGGCAGAAATGAGACAAGCAGATAGAGCTGGTGATAATGTGGTGATGAAGAAAACAATCCAACCTTGTGTTTGCTTCTTGTACAGTTATTTACACAGAAAAATCCCTTAAGAAGAAATACTAAGTTAGAAAACATGAGTACTGATTTCAGTTTGGTGAGCCGCTGTTGCGCATCTTATAGGTTATTAATGGTAATGTATTTGTCCATATGAGGATTTATTTGTTAACTCTTCAGTTCACTTGTAACGCTCTGACTGTTCACTTCAGTTTGTTTCCTCTGACATCAGTATGGGTGAAATGCTGCTATTCCTTCCACTTTTGATTTCCTCTTCTCTTTGTCTGCTAAACTCAAGGCGCATTGGCAATCACTGCCGGTGTGTGTCCTGAAGCAAAAGTGTATGGCTGCTTAGGGAAGGGTAAGAAAGGTGTGCTGGGCTGCTGTTAGGTTGATATAGCTGTAGTTTCCTTTCCCTGGAAACCCTGAAGATATGATTCCAAAAGGGCAAGATGAGGACACAAATGTCTCAGCTCATTCTCCTGCCATGGAAAAATAAATGGGAGGGGTGAAGGATGAACTAAGATTTCTTCATGTGAATATTATTTCAATTAAAAAAATTTACATTGTTATGAGCAACTACCAATCTAGAAGTATTGTAAATTAATTTTATTCTAGTACTAAGTACTGTGTTGTGTTAGTCATTCTCCAATAAGTATTATATTCTTGCATAGCTTTTTTTTTCCCCTGGAAATATGATTCTAAGTTTTACGATGTAGATTTCAAATAGCACTCTATTCTATTCATAAGCTGTGTGAATGTTTTTACAATTCAATGATACAAGTACATTTTATTTTCAAAATAGTCCTTCCCCTATTACCTAAGTCAAGGGGGGACACTTCCCCCCACAGCTGTACTTAGTTACATCAGCGTGCATCACTGCTGTATCTCAAATGCAAAAAATAAACTCAGAGAAACTGCTTTATAGATGTTCTAGAACTATACTTTTCACTCTGAAAAATAAAGGTTAATTTTCAAAGACACAATTTTAGAACATGCTTTTCCTTTCCAGTTTTCATCTACAACGTTATTTTTATGCCTTCAGAAAATATAAACCCCTTCTTAATCCAGAAAACTGTCCTTATGAGATTTGGAGTAATTTTTGTCAGCTGATATTATATATACATATGAAAGAATGGGCTTAGTTATTATTTGTGATTCAATCTGCTCTTTGAAAAAGGTCCCAGCAATTACCAGGTTAGTAAGTTCATCTTTCCAGTTGTCTTCAAGTGTTGTAGTTTTAAGTGCTTGTTTTTGAATGCAAGAACTGTATTCCCTCACTGCATGAACAGTATCATACTGTGAGATTTACAAGCAAGCAGCTTAATACTTTCCCCAGTATTGTCTTCAAGGTATTTCACTTCCTTTATTTTCCTTCTTTAGTCAATAAGGCTGCAAGTTGCAAATCTGAGTGCTTGAAATTAGACTTTCAGGTTTTACTGAGGCTTTTAAATAACAGTGTCCAGATTCTCAGAAGTGAATCTGAGTTGATTTTTGGAAGCCTACAGAGTGTATTAGAACAACAAGTTTAAGCACCTAGCTTAGGCATTGTTTTAACCTCATTTTTACGGTTTGTACTGAGGTATTTTCTTCTGATAAAGGTGAGGTATGTGCTCCTCTTGCTGCTCAAAGAGCAGCAAACTCTAAACTTCTTGTATATAAAGAATTGGAGTCTTAACTTTCTTCCATGATCCCTGAGTATAGCTGTCAGATCCTAAATTGCCCTTAATTTATTTTACATCTTTAAGTTATTTGAAGCTTGAGTGTCAAAACTGGGTACACTCCTTGGAGTGTGTGAAACAAATTTTTCATTCTCTTTAAATTAATAATGAAGTTTGAATGATTCAAATATGAAATATGTATATAAAAGTTTTCACCTTGTAAAACTGCTGTTTCACCTCTCTTAAGATCACATTACTTAGAAACCCATGGCAAATGTTCCTGTGCTACCCTCCTTTTGGGCTGCTGTTCAGGCCCCCCGAGACTCCCAGCTGAAAGTGGCTGTGCAGTGGCACATCTGAACAGCCGGGTTAGAGGGGGCTCCTGCAGCCACGGGGCAGGGATGTGTGTGCAGAGGTAAGAGAAGGCATCCCCTGTTTAGCTTCACTCCAGTAGATAGAGCTCAAGCTAGAAAACTGTAAATGTTCAAAAGTACCTTGTTCAGAGCAGATAATTGGAGCCACCCCTGTATATCTGTAACTGCCCATGCTGAGGGGTCCTGCATAATTTCTCCCTGCCAGTGCTCTCTCGGATGGAAAATTTATGCTTGTGCTGTGGCTGGATCAAAATAATCTTCCTTCATAAACAAAGAAAACATTGTTCATTTAAAAAAGAGTTCCAAAAGAATGTGGAGAAATTGTTGTGGACACTGCACTTGGATATAATTGCAAACAGGTGCCTTTAATAATGGGATATGGCTTCATTTAGTCAGGTTAAACCCCACTTTGCAGTGCCAAAGCGAGATTGGCCAATTGCACCAGGGATAAGAGACTTCCAGAGCCAAGCTACTTGACCTCCAAAGCCTAAGTCATCATAAAAGCCCTTAATGTTTACCGTGTGCATGTTATCAGTGCTGGCTTTTAATGGCCAAATAGGGTTACACAAGTGAAAATAATTGAAGCTTCATAGACTTCTTTGGGATGACTTCAGTGTATATTAGAAATACCTAGATAGCACCTTGTGTTACTAAGATATTTATTTCATTTATCTCCATGCCTGTCCTGTTTGTCATAGTAAGAAGGCTCATGCTACTATTGCCTCTGTCCTCCTGTATTCACTTCAGCTGGTGAGAAATGGTGCTGCTCAGACAAACACCTTTTTGTCTGCTAGGTTGCTTCGTTGGATTCACTTCGGGTGGGTTTGCAGTGGGTCGCTGGACATAGGAGAGATGAGCGCAACAGAACTTTGAACCCTCTAAGGCACTGAAATGGGTCAGAAATAAGTCATTTGAAACCAGTCTGGGTTTAATTCCACCATTCGCCAGACTGCCTGTTGTGGTTTAAGAAATGGGTGATCACAGTAGTCAGGCTACTGGGTCAGACTTGAATGAAGTTTCAGTTTCGGAGCTGAAGGGGAAACTGGCTTTTCTGCCTCTTTTCTGTCCTCTGTCATCTGGTTGGCTTTGTCCCCAACATCTCAAAATTAAGCTGCTTGGAAAACAAAAAACTGTTTAAAAGTACTTTTTCTATAGACTGATATTAATGGAGGAAAAAGTTTGGAGTTGTTTATTTGAAGGAGTCAATAAGCTGAAGGTAAGGGGTATTTAAGTTTTTATCTTCTGCCTGAAATTCTGATAGGCTTTTAACAGTCCTCCTCACCAAAATTAAGGAAATTAAGAAGTCTTAGAAGTAGGGGAAGTCCTTGCACAGAGAGATAAGTCCTTAAAAGGGAGGAGATAATTCCTTAAAATAGACAGGGGAGTGAGGGCTTGGTTACTGCAGCCGATGGTGTTTGGCAGTAGTGTTCCAAGGGTTCTGTACTGTTTATAAGAACGTATATAAATGGGCTTGCAAAGGGAGGAGAGCAGTGAGGTGACTAAGTTTGCTGTTGATACACAATTATTCAAGGTAGTGAGGATGAAGGCAGACTGTGAAGAATTACACAAGGATCTGAAGAGACTGTGTGACTGGGCAATAAAATAGCAGATAAAATTCAGTGTAGATAAATGTGAAGTGATGCATGTGGGGAAAAACAATCCTAGCTTCACATATAAAATGACTGGCTCCAAGCTGTCTGTTGCCACTCAGGAGTGAGACCTTGGGTTATGATGGATAGTTCCATGAAAACATCAGCCTGTGCTTGACAGCAGGCTAAAAAGCAAATCAAATTTTAGGAATTATGAAGAAAGGACCAGAGAACAACAGATAACATCATTATACAGCCATATAAATGTATGGTTCACCTTTACCTTGGGTACCACATGAAGGTCTGACTTGCTAATCTCAATGAGGATGCATTAAGATGGGAAGATTCAGAGGTGGGAAAGGAGGATGTATGCAAAGGGCTGAGTGGGCTGGGACTCTCTTGTCTGGGGAAAAGTCAGCCAAGGATGATAATGATAGAGAGGTTAAAAAAAACCAGTGAATGGGTGGAGAGGGATGGATCTGTCACTGTCTCTTTCAGCACAAGAGTTAAGGGCTATTGAATGAAACTTGTAGAAACTGACTCAGAGCAGGGGGAGGCATCTCTTCCAGAAGGGAATAATGTACCTCGTCAAAGCTGTGCAGAGGGTCTGGGGGAGAACAGAGAAATAATTGGATGAAATGCCAGGTCAAGGACTGCTAGATGCAGAAACCATAAGAAGCTTGAGAAATCTCTTGAAAAAATGCTGGAGACTGCAAGAGCTTTGTTAGAAATACTAGGTATGTTTGTCCTGTACTTTCAATTGTGACTGCTTTTGCTCTCTGCTTGAGACTAATAAGTGGGTTTGAGAGAGGAGGGTCTATAGACTGACTATTTGAGCCCTGTCAGAGATCTGTGATGGAGATGCATGCAGACAATTCATACACCAATTGCAGGCTACTGGCACTTCTATTTCTCCTTGTCCAACACTGAGTGCAAAGACCATTACAGAGAGAGGACTCTGATAACACAGCAAGCCAGTTGCTCCAGTTTTATGTAGTCTTAATGCTCCTACAAGTGCTTGTAGTGCAAATTACAATGTGATTTGTGCTGGAATCTCTGAGCATGTATCAGTAGTAGGAAATGAATACCTTGTGAACTGGAGTAGTATTCAAGGAAATCAAAGAGTTTCTGAAGTTATGCATAAAGGTGTTCACAGGTGGGAATCAAACATTTTGGCAAGACCCTCCTCCAAAAATATAAAGCTATAAAGTTTGGAATAAAATAATAAATGCATTCTCCTTCATACATTTAAAATTTTTCTAAAGTCAGTCGTCTATATTTACTGCACGTATTACTGCATATAAGCATTCATTTCAGTACGCAATTATTCAATTAGAGAGATCAAGTATTGCTCACTCAATTCCAATAAATGGAATACTATGTAATAATTGTAGATCAAGTACTCATTTCCTTACCTGTCTGCCAAGGAGTTCTGATTTATATGAGCGGCATTGCTCGGGACTGATGGGAAATCTAACTTAGGGATGAGAGCAATAAAGTAGGATGATGTGTATAGCAAACATGACAATGCAAATTGTAGGAAGATCAGGAGCAAAGTGTGTAAAACCTGTGAAACAGTAACTGAGGTGAGTGAAGAGTGTTTTCTTGAATCTGCCTACTTGTTTTGTCAGTATTACATTTTTCATGTCTTCCATTCCCCAAATCAGAATGTGTCTGCTGAATAAAATAGAGATAAATAATAAATTCAGCATTTCTTTTGAGGTGGCTGCTGCAAAAATTGTGAAAGGTGTGTGGATTGGATATTAGATGTGCATGGGGAGAGGAAAGGGCTGAGCATTAAAAAAAAAAAATGCTCCAGTTGATTGCTAAAAGCCTTTAAAAATAAACTGCTGGTTGCTACTGTGGTAGGTACCATCTGTTCTAACAGAGCATAAGTTGATACTTGAAGGAAAACATAACTGGCTAAATGTCAACCGATGCAGTACTGTTGAGAATTTTAGTGGGTTTAAAAGTCCCGAGTTTGACTCTGGTGGAAAGAGAGGGAAGGACTTTGGCTCTGCAGCCTCTCCAGAGACCCCTTCCTCTACTTTGTTCTCACAGTGAACAATATGTTAAATTGGAGATTTGCTTCTTAAAACCTGTGACCTTTGCCTGACAGGACGGATAGTTGCATGACACATGTGATGACGAGAAGGACCAGAAATTTCTGCTTAGCATGGTAAACAAGTTCCTCCTATGGTTTTTTAGTGATGGAAAACTTAAACCTGCAGTGGAATGCCTTGCCTATACTTTATGATCAATATCTGTCCGTGTGTCGTATACCTGTGATATGTACTCCTTGCAAACTGGTTGGTAATGTGATGTTCCACATCTATTGGCTCAAGCAGGAGCCAGTAGAACATCGGTTCCACCGAGCAGGTTACGTGCTCTCTGAAAAACCCTGACCACCTATATAATGTTCTTGTTCTGAACTATTGCACGTGAGTGGTTGCCTCAGGGATAGCCTGACTTGCAGCTTTCAGGTTTGTGCCACAAAGAACCAAAGACATGACAAATATGCGAAAGATCTGTTGCATTATGAATAAATTCAATGAAATGACACTTTATTTTATCAATTAAATTACTTTTTCTCAAGTGTTAAGACTGAGGGAAGAATGACTCAAATCTCCCAATCATTTTGTAGTCTAACCAAGCAAAAACTCTTGCTGAGTTACTCCTGAACTTTGCTATTACCCTTGTTGTTCCTGATCTGGCTTCTGGTTAAAAAACGAAAACAACTGTTAAAAGGCCAGGAGAGCATAAGTTTTCCTTTATGTATGAGTAAATTAATTTTTTCTGATCTTCTAGACCTATTCCTTGACCAACGTCTTATGCCTGTCTTTAAAGGAAAATGCAAGGTGAGGAACACAGCAAACCAAAGGGGGAGAAGAACTAGAAAATGAGACATTTTATTAATATGTTATCATGACTTGTCTTTATCCCAAGGGAATATTCTTGCTGCTTCTTTCAGCAAAGCAGAAGAACCAAATGTAAAATACCCTGTCATATGTATTACAGGGAAAGGAACTGAAGAGTTTTCAGTTCAGTGTCCATTTAGCATGTTATGTCCACAAGCCTGCATTATGCAGCTAGAAGTACTACAACCTATTCAAATAGTCTTCTGGAGTATTGGCCTATACATATAGTTTAGTAATATCTTACAATGAGCCAAGAATATGCACTTATTCTTAAAATACACTGTTTGTACAGTGCAATGTTGCAATGCTAGCTAGTGCTTTTGAGGACCAAATGATGGTTTCTTTTGCTGACTGATGTATCTTAGCCCTACACTGACCTGTTCCAATATAATATTCATATTAGTAGGTCTATAAAAGCCTTGTTAAAATACACTTGTTACAGCGGTCCCTGACAGCGTATGCACAGTTTCATTTATTTTGATTTTTTTTAACCCTCCACAATGAAAATTGGAAAACAAGTAGCAAGTAGTAGTATAAGGTTAGAACAAGTGCCATTCACAGCAAATAGTGGTGCTGCATAGTGTGTGCTTATAAAGAAAAACCTTGTGTAAAGTGTTTTGTTTCCTCTCAGATAAGGAATACTTGACTCTAACTGGAAAAGCTGTTCTGTGCAGTGTGGCTGCAGCAGCAGCCGGCCATGCTGCTCTGCAGCTCTTTAGACTATAGTTGACTTCTTTAAAAAAGCCTGCCAAAAGTTTTCCTATGACTTTTGCTGTCTCCTACCACCCATTTTGTTTTGAACACAGACTTATAACATTGGGAGGAAAACACCAACTGCTTTCTGTCTGTAGGAATCAATTTGTATTTTTCTAACTCTACACCTATTTTAGCAGCTCTGACTTTGTAGAATGCCTGTGTTTTGCTTGATTGTTTGTATTGGATGATGTGAATGGGATAATGTTCATGTGATCATTGGGCCTAAGTTTTAATGTGTTGATCAGCAACACTGACATGGCTGTGGTGCATTTTTCTTTTCAGAAAAGTGCTTTCAGGAGGCTGTTGGAAGTATTGCAGAATTCTAGTATTTTATAGCAAGCACTAAACGAGTAAACTTGTTGGTTTTGCCTTCCAGCCTAATCTGCTATGCAATCTGAAGCTTTTCTGTGAGCCTGAACACCTTTTCTCAAAAATGGTTTAATTAATACACAGTGCTTGCTACTGTAGGCATAATTCTGTGGATGATTTCAGTTCCAACATTTCTGTTGGATTCTTGGTGATGTCATTAGCTTGATCCTGTCAATTGGCCAAAGAAATGGAATCCTTTTTATTTTTTACACAGGTTAACCTTAAATGCTTAATGTGCTTTGTGGAGTTCGAATGCTTCACATCTTGGTTTCATGCTTTGTATTTTTTTTCAGAATGAAAGATAAGAGTGCTACTAGAAAAATGTGCAAAAAAGTTTAGTATCTGTAGGCGAAAAGATTGGCAACTGTAATAGGAGTCTGTTGCCCCCTTTAGCACTTCCCAGCAAAGACATCTGGTATGTTTTGAACCACTGCAAGTAGCTGATGGAGGGTTTCTAACCGTACATGTAGAAGGTAGCCAAGGGCAAAGAGGTTTGCACAGAGGTTCCTAAGCAGTCTAAGCCCGCACCCAATTTCAGGACAGCAGTGCACTGCATCTTCAGAGCTATTCGGTCATGCTGGTGCTGCTCTGGGCCAAAGTTAGAACCTCTGTGTGGTTCTGCATTATTTTATGTAAACAAACCCATCCAGTGGTCCTTCTCTCTATGTTACTAGAATGATAAATTTATCAGACCCTCAAATGTCAGTTGATATGATGAAGGAATTATCACCAGGTTACTGAACAATTAAGATGGCTTTTGTGCTACTGAAGGTAATAAGATAAATTACTAGAAGTTCCCTTTTCCTTTGCTACCTTTCCACTTTCTAGTATAAATAGATGCAGATGTTCACCAAGTCAGATTTGGACCAGTTTAACTGGAAAGATGTAGAATTCCCATCAGCAAGAGTTGTCAGCTTGAGACTGAGTATTAGTCTGAATACTGCTTTTAGTTTGACCCAGAGTTTGTTGTTCCCACCTGATGGTCCCTGATTGCCTTTTGGCAGAGCCAGAAATTTGTAACCAGCATTAAAACAAAAGGTTCTGATCTACCAGTGGTTCCTGACCAGTCTATAGCACTATGTCACAGCTGGTGATTCAAGTTTGCAACTTAAACTGTTTTGTTACAGAGTGAATCCTATTCAGGTTTCAAAATTTTCACCGTAAGTTTGAAAATGTCACATAGCTCTGGATAAAGTGAAAAAAAGAAAGAAACTGCGTAATGGAAAGAATAAACATTATTAATATTTTTATTTTTGTAGTTAAAACTACTACTCTACAGTAATACAAAGTTTTTTTCTCTTTTCTTCAATTTAAAAAAGTAATAGTTTTCTCACAGTGTGAGAACAGTGTAACTCTGCCTGTGTTATCACTGCATTTCACTGTACAACTCATGGAACAGCACTTCAATTTCTCATTTTTTGTTTTACCTATAGAACAAAGGCATAAGTTCACTTTCTTGACCTCTTGATGAAATATTTCTGGAACATGGAGAATGTCCTCAGTCAGACCTTTAATAGTTCTGAGCTGTAATTGATTAAGCTTATACCAATCCTTGTAGAAACACACCTTCAAAAGAAGTATAATTTTGGATATCACTATACGGATCTGACACTTTGTTGTTCATGTTTGCTGGGTTGCATCATCTCGTAGTTTGTGACAGAAGTCATTGTTCAAATTCAAGGTACTCTCAATCCCTCTAAAAAGTCAAGTTTCCTTGTGTTCTTCAGATGGTTCTGCTGAGTGATACAAGCTAATTAATAGCTGTGGAGCACTTTAGCTGGGCCACTTCTGTGCTCACAGAATTCAAAGCTTCTACTCAAGCTAAGGTCCCAGGAAAAATAGGGGGGAAAAAATGGTTTCCCAGAGCGATTGTACTTTCATGTAGAAATAAACTTACGGCTCTTACCCCAAAATTAAGAAACCTGAATGATCCATCTGAAAGTGAAATATTAATGTACCACCTCTCCTTACCTTTTTCTCCAGAAGTTCCTTATGTGCAATCAAGTAACATGAGAAAAATTCTTATATGAACAAAATACTTCAGGAACTGAATGTGAGATTGGGAGGGCTATTAGTGGCATAGCTTCACATAGATTAAAGAACATAGCTAGAGATGCACTTTCTTTTGATTCTAGGGATTTGAAAATGTCTTGCTTTCTCAGTTTAGTTCTGCTTTCCTTCATGCATGTGGTGATGAATAAGATAAAAAAATCTTACTTAGAAAACAGATTAATGAAACTGCCAATATTTTATGAAGTATGAATGCAAATTTTGGTCTGATCTGTCACTGGAGTATTGCTGAATATTGCTATAGAAGACACCTGAGGACTTACTGATGCTGACCCATTAGGAGATATACTGAGAGGCCTGTGTGTGCATGGGGAGTGCCTCTGATTAATAGCCCTGCTGCGACTGTGACATATCTGTGCTGCTGTGTAACTTCTCTGGATGCTAGACACTTACGTTTAATGATATTTGCCACTTCAATAGGAGGAAAAAGATTGAGATGATCTTAAACTGCTTTTCTCAGTGTGTGCAACGTAGAGCAGGAAAAAAAACATTAATTCACTGGGAGGTCTTTTTTGTCTGTTCTATGTGCCTGTGAAACAAGGGCTCTAGCTTTAGCCCATTAGAGCGCATGTGGGCAGATCTGCTGACCCAGCCGTGCCCCATCTAGGAGGGGGCTGTGTCTGTCTCGGGCGGGGGTAAATCCCGTGTATACAGCCTCAGGAGACTCCTGGGCAATTATGGCACTTCTTTACGTCAGAAAACCTTCCTGTAAGTTTACAACACTCCCCAAAAACCTGGGATCCATACAAACTCAGAACTCAAAAGCAGGCAACAAAGTTTAAGGGCTTCTGGTGCTCTTTATCTAAAACATATTACTATCCATTATCGCCTCTACAGCCCGAGGCCTCGGAAAGGATCGTTTGAGAAATGATACCTTTGAAACCTAAAAGACGCTATTTTCACTTTGCTCCTAACGAGGATGCGGTGCCGGAGGACGCTGGAGAGAGCTCAGGGGCTCGGCTGCCACCTACCGCTCACTGCTCCGCGCTCCGGGGCTGCCGCTCCGGCGGCTGCGGGGAGAGCGCTCCTGCCAAACTTGGGCGGGGGGAGAAGGCGTTCTTTGAGCTATGAAGAGGCCACAACCGAATTTACAAATTAAATGTTGCTGGTGGTTTACAGTCTATAAATTCCCGGTGTAAGAGATGCTGAAGGACTTGAGGTATGTTTAGCATATGGAGCCGGTAACAAGTTGAAGGAGATCCACATTTGAATTTTAAAACCTACAAAGTTAAACAAAGGAGAAAGCTTGATTTAGAAAGCTCTTGGACTTTAAATGGAAATACAGGTTTTCATTTTTTTTTTTTTTTTTAGCACCTAGCAGTTTTTTAGTGGGGACTGTCAGGTCGTTTTCAGCCAAGCATTAATTCCAGGTGAAGGGGAAAATAGAGAAGCTGGCTGCCAAACACCCTCTGTTTTCTGCTCACAAAAGGTCCCCATCCTGCATCACACAGAACTGCCTGCTCTAGCAGTGGCTCTCATGGGGATCTGCCACTGCCCACCATTAGAGTCCTGTGCAGTCTTGAGATCCTGGGAATCGCACTGCTCAGTTCAGACCCTTTTCTTGGCAGCATTTCTGAGAAAAAAACAAAACCTGAAAAACAAACCCATAAAAACCTCAAGAACAACCCAATCTATAATCTACAGACTTATGCCATTACTTTAGGGACCAGCCAGAGCTGTTGGTGTCACTTGGTGCCCTACAGTAGTTATAACACATACTGCCCAAAAACACTGGGAGCATGCACATGCTATGAGATAAATGGTAAGCATGAGGACCTCACTGTATTGCTGTATTAACCTTTCCTAATGAGATCCAAATAAGAGGTGAGATAAAGTTTCTTAACAAAAAATATAAATGTTGTCACCATACACTACATATAGAGGAGATTTGGTGTAATTGTCTTGCTGATAGTGAGTAAGTTTGTTACCTTCAGTGTTTCCTATGCAACATTCCTTTTCACAATTTAAGAGCCAGTATTGGAAGATGGATTTTATTCCTATGAAAGCCTTTCAGTCTGTCCATAAATAAGGGCTCATTCTCACTATGTTTATGATGTTATGGTTCTCCCTGTTATGATGCTGGGGAAAAGCAAAGGAGTGCTAAGCTCCTGTTCACAAAGCTCAGTCAGAGCCCTATAGGTTATTTCAGGAGTAAAGGAAAACTGATTTAATGCTTCCCAAAGTGTCAACCATTAGGGCCTTGTCCATGGAGACAAATCAGCAGTGTCTTTGTAGGGCTAACATCACCCAACTGAGCAACAAAGAGAGAGATCCTATAATTTAGGCAACCAATGAAATGACACAAATAATGAATAACAAACTGCTATGTGGAGTGAGCCACTTATATATTATTCCGAGCTTAAAATTGCTTTAACTAGTTTGCTTGGAGAATATCAAAGACCCAGCACCTTTCTAATAATTGTGATCTATGTGTGAGACTTTCAGGAACCCAAAAATACCCATAATGTACCCATTGAATTCAACTCAATGAGTAGATGAGCTAGCTGTACCTATAACTTTGGGAAAGCATTATCTTTTGGTTGTTTGCCTGGAGCCCATGTGAAGGTAAATGTTATTTTAATGATTAAGAGAAAATGCTTTTTGATCTGGTAATGTTAATTTGCCCATTAAAAAAACAAACAAAACTTCTCTTTGAGAGGATGAGTGGGAAAACTTGATGACCTTTAAAATTTCTTTTGCTTAAGTAATGTTTACCAAAGCCTAGACACGCTACTAAATTTTAAAGACCTTAATGTGTGATATTTATGAAAAAAATAGTTTACCCTTCCAGTTCTACTTTTAAGAAAGATATATAATCATAAGAAAGTCCAAAGTGTACACAGTGCAAATACACCATTAACTGGTTAAAGGTATTTTCTAATGTGTAAAATCGAAATATTATTGAATCATTTTTGGCAATATTATGTGGTTGATTGTTTTATTGTACTGAAGACTGTGCAAGACCCCTCACAGCTCAGACAAATGAAAGCATGCAAAAAGCTTGTTGCTAAATTTCACAGAGGGTAAAATGAGGAGACAGGACTGCAGGCTTGCTGAGTTAAAGGATTAGAAAAGATTGTATTAATAAGTTCATGTGATTATTCAGCAAAGTCAGGCCACAGGATGATTGACCTGCTATTTTTGGGCACAAATAAGAATGCTGTAGCTGAGTACTTCCCTGGTAAATGGCAGAGGGATGGATTTTAAAGTCCATTCAGGATGGGAATGCATGCTGAGACACAGTGTATCTCTGAGCAAGAGCTTTGTCCGCCAGAAGCCTGAAAGGATTGGGTCCTTCTCCGTCACTGAGCTGCTATCGTTGTAAAAAGTTATCGGATTGAATTCAGGGCTGGCTGTATTACTCAGGACTGAATTACACATTTCATCCCAAACCAGTGCCAGTGAATCCTTTGAATCTGAATTGCCAAGAGGTAGTATAATGGCAAAACTGACATATACTTGATAGCTGTAACCTTATTTACATTGACTCTGACAGAATTCATCACATTATAAAGCAGTATTAATACAATGTTAATTGAACTACTAAATACCATCAGCCATTAAAATTACCAGTTGCTGCTGTAATCCGCTAATATAATATTTACTGAAAAATAAAGGAAGAAATTATTTTGCTTAAAATATTGGTAAAAAAAGCTGAGAATAAAATTAAGTTGACCTTTTGATAGATGTCTGTTTATTGATTTAAATTCACCATTTTGTGAACAATGTCAAAGAGGTCTGTTAGAATAGAAGCATGTATAATAACATGAGCTAAACAATTTTTATTTCTTTGTGTGTCATTACAGAGAGATTGAAGCAAGCTTCACCTAAGTGTAGTGATGCAAAAAAAATAATAATACCCAGTCTGGATGTGAAAAAGCAGAGGAAAACAAGAGCTTCATATTAAAGTGCCTTCTAGGTAGCTGACATGACGCATCTAGTCAGACGTAAATAATGACAGACGGAAACTATCATGAGGTCTGTGAAGCATCAACATGCTGCCATCATTTTCTTTCTAACCTTGCTTTGCTAGCAGCTCTCAGACTTACAGGCTGAGAGATCATTTAAAAAGCAAATCCTAATGATGCTGCCCACTGTAGCAACAGCCAGTGAGACTGGCATCAATTTAGCTCAGTTTGGGAACTCAGGCTAGAAGCCATTGCTGGCTCCTGACACCCCAAATGGGAGCAATCCCTCGCTCCCTCCCTGGCTCCCCGCAGCTTCATGTGCATCTTGCTGAAAATGATCCACCTGTATGGGAAGGGGGAGAGCAGGCACTCCTCCTTCATCCGCCTCTTGGCAAAGAAGCCCTTCAGTTATTTTCTTCATTGGATTAGTTGTATTTGGGTGCAGGACGCCTGGAATGATTTTTATTGTACACATTTTATTTGTAGTACATGTGTCTGGGAAAAGAGAGGGAGTAATGTGTTGGTATCCCTGTAGCTTCAGCAGCAATGTGTTGTGGTTTGGATAAACACATCTGTACATGGCTGCCATAATCAATGTGGAATAGCAGAGCAGTTTTGCAAATGCAACTTAAGGGAGGAAAAAAGACAAAATAAAAAAACCTCCCAACAGGTTACTAGTCTTGTCCAGCTCAGTAGACTCTATTCATCAAAACAATATCCAATAAAACAGTTGCACGTATTATTTATGCTGGTGACTGCATTGCAAACCATTGGGAAACAAAGCTGGTGTGCAATAATGTGATGGCATTATCACTTTGCAAATCAGCATGTGGCTTTGCTTGGGTGCTAGCAGGGCACGAGGGCTCAGAGACAGATGACAACATGAAAAAAGAAGTAGATCAGACTGCTTGTTTTTGATTGTAAACATTATTTTCATATACAACAATGAATTTCATCCTGTTTGGTAAGCCTGACCTCAGACTGTATAAATGTATTTCCATTGTTTGTATGTAAATTAAAACATGACCAAAAAAAAAAAATCCTTCCCAACCCTCCCCATCAGAAGGCTATTTATGCTTCACAGATCTTTCCAGTACTTTAAGCACAACTAAGCAGCTACCTCAGGTAAAGAAGACGCTGTTTTTCCAAGGAAGCATTTTAAAATATTTTCCCCCGCACACTTCTGAATGTTCTAAATACTAATGTACAATTCGTGACTCTCAAAGTAAATAGATGGCACTTAATTATGCTGGTGATGTCAGGTATTGTATAGGTTGATTTCCCAAGGCGTAAGTGAAAAATGTACTATTTGGTCTTAAATTTAGACTTAATAAATAGCTAATTTAGGATCTTGCTCTATATGCAAGGATATAATCACAAGGCATTCATTTTTAAAAGGTTTCATTTATTCTTGTGAGCTTAATTATTGCAAGGAAACTGTGAGCAATTTGTTTTTTTTTACCAGTGTCTGATTTCTGAGAATGGTTATTAAATATTAAATGGATGCATAATTCAGGCAATTAAGAAAGTAATCACACAAAGTAATGTAATGGAAGTTAATTATTACTGCATAAGCAAATAGTTCATTAATGCTAGTAGTTGCTATGGCTGCATTCTTAATACATGCAGAACTGAAGCATGAATCCTCTGTGTATTCAGAGGTACCAGAAGCATGGTACTGCAGAGAGAGTGTTCCTAATGAAAGGCCCAGGCAAATAAGGTCATATTGACCCCTGACTTGTCTGAATGCTGCAGGATCATCATTACTTAAGACAGTTTTATCAAAACCATGGCTACTTTAGATGCTTATAATACCTTCTGTTTGTAATACAGGCTGTGGCTTAAATCAAGGAAGAACTTGGGGAATTCAGCTGTTTTAAAATAAATTAATAAATTGCCAATCCAGCTTCTCTTGTTAAAATTCTACCCAGTGGTGCTCCTCTTGTTAAAAGGCTATAAAATCATTATATGTAACTTAAAAGGATTGTAGAATTTTTCAGTACAAAAGCATAATAGCTGACAACCACCCTTGTTAGATTTTGTTCTTCAACGACGAGAGCAAAACCTGACATTCCTTTGCTAACATTATTTCCCTAAAGCAGAGCTTTTCATAAAGACAATTTTAAGCCCAGAGACACTCATGCAGCTACGTTCCACCTAGTAGGCTGTGATGCAGTAGTATTACCTGTAGTGCTGTATGGTTCAGCCAGGGCTGGGAGGATCTGTGACTGAGGGGTGAATGGTGCAAAATGGTGACGAGGTTCTCATCGGAACCTTGAAAGGTGTGAAGATAGGAGAGTTGGTTCCTTCATGTGTGTCCCTAGAGAGGAACAGGATGTCACTTGCCCATTTTTAGGCTATGTGTTGCTTTAAAGGAGGGAAAAAAGAACAAGGCAGCAATTACTATGCTGGAGAACCCCTGCAGGTCATCACACACCCATTCCTGCCGGCTGCTGGTTCTCACATCCCCCTCCTCCCTCAAAATGCAGCCATGTTAGATAAAAGAAGGTGGATTTTGTCACTAGTTGTGCACTGCAGCTAAGCAAGAAGCACAGTTGTATTAATTCTGAGTAAAGACTGCTGTGAACTGCTTGGGATATCTGCAGAACCAAATGACCACTTGGCAGCTGAGAACACTAAGGTTCACAATTGTCAATAACCTCCTCTCCTCATTTCAGTGCATCCCACAAAAGGACAGTAAGCAAAGCGGGGTGCAGAATCTCATTGGTGCCAGCTCAGTGCTTTCTGAGTTTTCTGGAGAAATCTTCAAATGATTGCTTTATGCTCCCAAGATATCTTGGATTTGAGCAGACTGGGGAACCTAAGGAGACAGGGGGGAAAGCAGTGTGGCGGCAGCTCAGCATTGCACTCTGGTCTTCCCAAGGAATAGCAATCAGCCAGAATACTGATATGATGAATCTGGAAATTAAACTCTTGTAAACCCTTGTGACTGGCTAGGGGAGAAAAGAGGTTAGACCTTTGGATTGAAAATGTGCCCACACACACATGCACAATGACATTTTAAAATTTATTTTAGGGCCACACAGTCTATGAAAGTTTTCATTATTTTGAAATGCTTAATGATGTTTCAGAATGAAAACAAATGTTGAAGTATAGGAAATTCCTGTGGGACAGAAATTGTGTTTTTACCAGCTCTAATAACCACCATTGCAACAGCATGAGCAGTCAATCAAACAGGAATTGAGCCAGCACAACCCCAGGAAAGTTCCTTTCATCCCTTCTTTATTTGAGAAGCAAACCCTTAGTCTTTTTGCAAGCCCTATTAAATGTACAGCTTTTGCAGAATGTCTGGGGAGGCATGAGATTTGTCTGCTTTGGGGCTGAGTGTGAGGGAACAAGTACCAGACTCTCCCAAGCCCCACAAACAACACCTTGCAAAAGGCCATCTGAAGCTTTCTGCATTGAGTGCCTCTCCTGGAAGTGTCACACAGGAGGGTGATGAGCCCCTCTGCTCAGCCACCTGGAGACCTTCTGTGGTACCTATGGCTGATAGCTGGGTGCTCAAGTCTCTCTCGATGTTACCCACACCAGTTTTGGAGCCCTCCTGTCATCTGCTCTTGATGAAACGTCTTTCCTAGTGCACAAATTGCTGAGTAGGGTGAAGCTTTGCACCCAGACTGGTTTCAAGGTACAGCCCTTTGCAGAGGGCAATGCAGCCATCCAGAGGAAAAACAGACGGCAAAGGTGGCTACTTGTGGATAACTGACCAAAAGGATGCCTAGTTCAATTTAGGCTTGTCATGTTGCCCTTCCTGCTCACTGTTTGACAGAAGTTTTATTTCTCACTATGCTGCTTCTCTGGTTTTGGCAAATGAATGTGTGCTAAGTGCACTTAAGGATTTTCCTTTGAATGAAGACTTACTATATACAGAGAGATATGCCCAAATAATTCCTAATAATAATTTTATTTTCTTGCATTCCAATGACATTGCTAGAAAGTAAAGGTTTCTCAAAACAATTACATAAATAGCAAACGTCTTATTAAAATTATAATCCTCTGAAATAAAAGAGTAGTTCAGAATACAAAATTTAGTAACAATCTTCTTACTTCTATGCTCCTAGTATGCTGTATCTTTCTAATCAAGTAATTGTAATCTATTTCAGATGCAAATTTGATGTCTCATTTTTTGTCATTTATAACAGAAATAATCCTCAAAACTTTTATATAACAACCATATTGACACTAAATATTTTTTCTTTTACTAAAACAACTGAGTCCTTTGTGAAGCAAAATAATCAAGCAAAACCAACTACAAATGTTGATTTTTATCTTAAACCACGTTGTAGTTCCAAGTTCTGGTTTAATGTGAATAACTGGCAGATGTTTTGTTTTCATTTAATGTGGCAAAAATGAGCTCTGAGAACAGTGCAGTAGACCAGGCCGCAGACCTGGGTTCATAATCATACTTCTCTAGCTGGGGATATGTTCAAATAAAATACTGGTAATGGCCAACTATTTTTATTTAGCTACATAAATTTAAAATTTGAAGTAAAGGAAGATAACTTTGAAATTCTACCTGTCTCTCAGCCTTGCCTATAAATTCATCAATTTCCAGGCTCAAACAAAGCATGAAAAAACTAAATGCTTTGGCAGATGTCCCCTGTGTGAACAACTCCCTCTTGACTTTCTATCTATACAGATCATGAGTGTTCCTTATTCTGCTTCCAAACATGGCTTCATGTGGCAGGAAAGACTTACACCCTTGCTTTGTTCAGGAGGCAGAATCTTCACAGGAAATACTTCAGGAAATTTTTTCTTAACTGGCTCTAAGAAGCTGTATTGGGGCATCTTATTTTGAGTGATTTCTCCCTATTTCTGCAATAGTCCTGTTGATTTAAGTCAATATAGTCAAACAATAAACATTTCAATAACCAGGTCAGCATGTAGTATTCATAAATTCTTCCAGAGCTGCTCTATATCCATCATGCAGTATAGTAAAGGTTGAATACTACAGTCTTATCCTATTTTTCATTTTCCTTAAAAATATGCACATCCTTTAAAAAAATCTTACCACACTGTTATTTATAGATTCTGGGAAGCTGTCATGAAACATAACAAAGAAAAGTGTACATGTAATTGTAAGGACTCTAACAGAGATAACAAGGAGAAGTTGAAGTTTCAAGTATTCATTCAAGTCTTGGTTAAGGACAATTATTTCTGTTTTTCTTTGGTCTTTGGCACACAAGCATCAAAGCAAGGAAGGCCCAGCTGTAGCATGTCTGTCTGTACAAGCATGGTGATGTTTTCTGTTATCAGTTATTCTTGCAGTGTCTGTTCATATTACATTTGTTCTCATCATGATTCCATGTAGGGATTCAGAATATCTAAAGACCTTCCACCTAAGTCTTAACAAAGAATGTAATGAACTTCAAATGGGTCTGGGATGAAAAGCTTAAACAAAAATTGAGAAAATTATATGCTTGTGATGGTTCAGAATCATTTGCTTATTCTGTATGGAGGTTTTAGTTTAGTTTTTTCTAAAGCAGAAATTCTTCACTGAAGTATGACTCCATTTTCCTTCAGTGTTTTTCTTAACTCCCTGCAAGTTTTGGAGTTTCACTGTGTGTGATGATTATCAGAAACTGTTTTTTGTTTCCTGTTCTTTGCTGCTTCTTTACTTTTCAGTAAGTTTTGCTTAAGCATCTTAAACCAGTCAGTCAGCTGCTTCCCTTCTTGTATATATTGTCCTGGTTCCCCATGGTACAGAGAATTGTGTCACTCTCGAGAAAAGACAAAGTCATCCTGGGAGAAGGTGGGCCTTGGCCGGGCAGCAAACAAGCTGATCTTATGGCATGTAGGTTGTGCAGGCTCTGGCCACCAGTTGCCTCCCAGTTTACTGGATGTCACTTAGAGCCAAAGGCCCATCACCCAAGTGCAAGGGATTAGCTTGTGTGACAGCGCTGTCTGCAGACACTGTGAGAGAGAGCTGGTATTGCACTGCAGTGAACTGGGAGAGGAAGGCTGAGTGTTATCCCTCACCAGAACTGCCACACACAAGGCAGGCTCTGCTCCTCCCATGTCAGCCCCATCAGCTGCTCTTGCTGTTGGTAACTGCTACTGCACCCCAACCTTCCTTTTGATCCGGGTGCTGCGTGAGCCTGTACGCTACACGGCCTCACTGGCTGCATGGATCACCTCTGCTTTGATGTAATGTTTGGTGCAGTCAACAGAATTACAACTGGAAGTTTGAAGGAGCAAAAGAATGAAACTGTACAAAAGTACAAACCAAAGGTGCCAAACAAAAAGAAATGCCATGGACAGGTGAATGTGAGTAGGGTACTTGTTGGTTGCTGGTGGGGTTGCATGGTGTGTTTGCATTTGTATAGTGGGAAGAAATTCATGGCTGTAGAAATTTGGATGAGGTTAATCTCGCATCTCAATTGCCTTTATTAGCATTACTTTAAGTTTATACTTCAAAATTGGCTAATGGGATGAGAGTAGATCTGTGCTGGATAATTATCTCACTTCCTATTATCTCTATTCCAAATACAACTGGAAATGCCTTGATAGTATCCTGTGGGTAGTTAATGAATGATCAAAATAATTCCAGTGGAATTCTTTTTATTTATTGCTTACTACCAAAAATTAACTGTGTGCTGTACAGCAAACACAGAAAATAAAGGCAGCTCCAACATGAAACAGCTGTCTGGAAAATTGAAGTGGACAAGATAGGGTTCCAGCTGAAATCTAAGGAAAGCTCATTTAATTTTATTTTAGCAATTTTCATTCCCAATTTCTCTCACCAAAGCCTTGCAGCAGGAGCCGAGTGCTTTGCTACACCTTTGGAACTGCTTCTCAGGCCAACTCCGCTCCTTGTGAGCCAGATACCTGCAGTTGTTTTGGTCCACAATACTCACCAGCAACAGTGAATTTCAGGTGGAAAGACAAAAAGATGATGCTGACCTTCAAAAGGGAAAAAGCTCCACTCTACCATTACCTGATTGCACACCCCTTCAAGTGAAGGGATTTAGGCAGAGGATGATTCACTTTGAACTTGTGTAGACCGGTGCTGACTCCATAGCTGTCCTGCCAGGGGAATACTCTAATGTTATGGGTAGTTCAGTGTCATGCTAGTATATAACGTTTATGTACAGCTTGCCTGGACTAATCTTGGAGGTGGAGCACCTTGAAAAGCACTTTAGGACTTGTACTTGCAATATCCAGGTCAGTTAATGGCTCTCGGAGTTCAAGAGGTGCTTTTTCTGTTGTGTGGACAGCACTATAACTTTCCATAGGAAGTGTTTGCTAGATCCAGAACTCATTAGTGAACTCTTAATACTTCACCTCAGTGTTTGCCCCTGAACTGAGATGCTGATGGGTTGCCAAGACTGGTTCAACAAAATGCTCCCAGAGAAATTCTCAGGAGTATGAGATCAGCATAGGCTGACTTCTTCTCCCTGTCTCTGTAAAAATATAAAAGCTATTTCAAGTCATCTGATGCTGGAATCTGTTACTAAAATAAAATCAGTACAGGATTTTTTTCCACTCTCTAGCTCCAACCCTCCTTTCTGCAATTACTTCCTTTTCCAGAATAGTTCAGCTTCATATCTGTGGCACATAGCAGACATGAAATTACTCTAGGGTTATTTCATACAAAGCAAAGATGTAGTTGAGCATTAATATTTTTACTAATATAAATAAGCAGTTGCTGCAAGCCAAGTTTTTTGTCATTCCTTTTAAATGAAAAATTGACATTGAGTTGCAGATTCCTATTTTCAGTAGGAAACGAAATGGTTCAGGACAGCTTTTAAAAAGCCTTTCACATAAAATTTCAGTAGTCTCACTGAACAGAGGAAAACCAGAGTTTTTCCTCTCTGAACAGCATGTCTCAAGTCAACCAGGACACACAGAATTTTTTTACTCTTTTATAAAACAGTCACTAAAGTATTCAGGAGTGAATGAATCCACATGTTCTGGGTCACTCTTAATGCTTTGTAGATAAAGATAAGGAGCAAAGGACAGCTGAAAACATGGAGGAGGTGGCAGAAAAGCAAGGCTTAAAAATGCATTGATGTGAGCCAGCAGATGATCTTGGATAACTCTTGTAGATGAGAAACACAGGTGTCAGTTAAGAGTCTGAACTGCTAAAAGCATTGGTGAGAAGAAATTAAATGTAAGATTAAGAGCAGTAGAGGATCACAATATTCTACAGGAGCACAAACAAGCAAAGGTAGTCCCTGCAAGACGCTGTGTGTCAGGAGAGATATATTGTGTGTTCTCTTTTAAACAGGTGTGAAGGGGTGGAATTTAAATTTTTTGCCTCTAAAGTAAGCACAGGTCTTGGCTGAAGTGCAGGTTATGTTCTCGCCTCTCCTGATCCTAATCTTGAACTCTGTGAAAGCAGAGGAAGATGATTCCTGTCGATTTCAGAACACTTTGGGTCAGATCTCCGGCACAGTACGTGGGCAAGAACCAGGTACCACTGCTATGATCTTTCCTACAGCCAGCTACAGTACTCAAATTAATTCAAAAAGAGCATAACTGGAGTGGAGTTAGCTGTGTGTTGCCATTGCTGCTAAGGGATAATAGCTAATCCCTGCAAAGACAGTAAGTGTGAAAGTCTCTGCAGATGCTGTCTGGGGCATTCCTAGGCAGGAGAGAGAGAGCTTGGCGCCATTTTTATAGTTATGCCTGTTAAGATTTAATAGATGGAAAGTTTCATTAGTGAACTGTGTTGCAATTAACTTGAAGGAGGTTCCAGCCTACTGTATGCAGTCCTTCCTCAGAGAAAGTTGTTTACATTTCCTTTTGGAAATTATTGGCTCTTCAGCACTTGATTGTTAGTGAATAGCAAAGGCTGTGATTTAACAAAAAACCTACCAACAGCACAACATGATTTTCTCATTACTCTAACAGAAGATTGGGTCAGTTGTATAACTTTTTATGCCTTTGTGAACACCCCAGTTGCTGAAAGTCAAAACTGAGTTGACCCAAGGGCAAGGGATAACACAGAAATGCAAATTTCAGAGAAAGGTTTCCTCCTTGGTAACATCTGTAATGAGGATTAATGGAGAGGTGACCTGGTTTTTGTTTGTTTTTTTTGTTACCAGTCCACCCTGAGGCCAGATCTTGCATGCTTCACACAATACTTTCATTGCAAGATAGATTAGGATTTAGGCCTGCTCAGTCTTGTGGGTGACCTGCCATGAGAGAAGAGGCACACAATTCCTACAACTTTAGAGCTGCTGCAGATGGATTTTAGTGCGCTTGCATGGGATTTGCCCTGTGTTAATCCTTTTGAAAGAGGAATATGTGGTCGCATGAAGCTGATTGATGTTCATAATAACTGAGGATCGTGTTCCCTGAACCTTCTGGGTCTTCTTGAGAAGAGCTGTATCAGAGCAAGCAGCATTTGAGCCCAGCCCTGATGAGCCCACCCTTCACCAGCACCCAGCTCAGCTGCAGCACAGAGCCTTCGTTGCCCTCACAAGCCACGAGCTAGTGCTGGTGAGATGTCTGGGGGAGGCTTCCCCCTTTGAGAGGCTCCGAGCATGCTTTTGCTGGCACTCATATCCATGAAGTGTAGGCACACTGCTCTGAAAAATTTTTCTCGATTCAGAGAAAACTTCCTCTGAATTCTATCAAAGACTGGCCAAAGAAAGAATTTAATAGACCCATTTGGACAAGTGTAAGTCTAGCAAAATTGTGAAACAGAGATCATGTACTTGACTGTGAAGTTGTGGTGACCTGAATGAATTCTGTGTGATGGCAGTTCAGAGCACCACAACTGGTGGTTGCGCTTGTTTTCATTGTACAGACATTTCTTTTCTGACTGAGATAGTGCAGAGCTGAAAAATTGGTGTTAGCTGCAAGGTTTTTGCATTTCTTAGTGAAATGGGAAATCTGTGTGTGATGACTAGTGTGTGATGTGTGACTTGTTCTAGGCCTGGCATAATAGCTTGAAAATGAATGAACAGAAATAAGGAAGATATTACATAAGGAAGATATTTTATGCTAAATTACCCTATCTGTAGAGTATTAAATATCTGTCTCTGGAGAAACATTATAGAACCTAAGTATTTTCACTGTAACAGTGGTATTATAAGTATTTAATGTTTTCCTGCTAAGATGTAAAATTACTAACCAGTAGTTAAAAAAAAAAAAAACAAAACAAAACAACACAAAGGAAAATAGGGAAATGTGAACTAATCAAATGAATTTAATTTTGTTTTTAAATGATATTTCAATAATTGCTTCATTTAGCACCAATCAAAAGATTTTTTTTTTCTTTTAACATATTCTTGTGAAGGACAAAAGCAGATTCATCAAAGCCTAAATACTCTGTAGGAGGACAGTGGCCTGTCTCAACTCTGCTGTGGGCAAGGTTTGCAGGGCTGAGGGTGGAAAGTGTTGTCAGAGCGGACACAGACTTATCGAAAGGCCCATGTCTGCTCTCTAGTCTAGACCACATAGGCCTAGGTCAGGGCTGTAAAGTGAAAATTGCTGTTTCTGCCATTGCAATTCTAGCCAAGTGTCCTTTTCAGAATGAGCACCTCCACCTGCAATGCTACAGGTGAACCATTTTGTATTAAAGATTTAAGGAGACCAGAGAATGGAGCAGCATGAACTACCTTTTAGTCTTACCCCAGAGACTGATTTATGAGAAGGGAAACTGGAGAGTCAGAAATGGGTGCAAGCATCCCCCCTATATCAGATTATTGCTCCATGAGCCCCCTCAATCTACTGGGAGATGCTTTCTCTTCCCTTTTCCTTCTCTCATGGTGCAGTGATGTACTTTAGAAGATTTTAGTATTTTTGAGGAAAATCGGAGAACATAATGGGAAAATCTGAAAAGAAAGAAAGAAAATATTCCTGCCCTGCTTCACATGAGATTGCAATTCAGAAGGCTAAGGGGGAAGCTTTGGACATGTACAGCTAAATCCATTGCTTCTGATTTTGATGGATTTAGAGTGAAAAATAAAGGATGAAGTGTTATACAGAGGAAGTGGATGTGTACGTGAGAGGCAGGGCAAGGTGTATCCATTCAGAAAACCAAGGTGTGATGTCTGCATCAGTCTGATCCCGTCCAAGAGCAGGACATGGCAAAAGTGCACACATACCTGTACACACTGCCACTGCAGCTTA
Organism: Struthidea cinerea; assembly: GCA_013397865.1. NCBI lineage: Eukaryota > Metazoa > Chordata > Aves > Passeriformes > Corcoracidae > Struthidea > Struthidea cinerea. The sequence continues at coordinate 2,064,595 of VZTI01002652.1, read as the reverse complement.
ACAAGGGACACGTCAGCTTTTTCTCAATTTTGGATCTTACTGCTTCATTTAGTAAATGTGACATTGTTAATTAACACTAAAATTCCTAAGAATCAGAGTAAGCTGAAGTGTACTGTGAGGAAAGAGGCAGACCCTGCTCAGTGTGCATAGGATGAAGACCTTTTCCAGAGTGTTCCCCAACACAACTGTTGAATCTGGAGCTATCCTGAGGCAAGAGTCAAGGTGGTGCCCTCACTGTGGTGGGTTCTGTCACCAAATGTGTTTGAGACTGAGGCAGTGCAACTAGGGCTGCAGCTCAGTGGGACAGCAGTGCACTAACCCACAGCATGGGATATGATTCCAGCCTTCCCTGTCTGCCTGCCTCCACCAAATCATTCATTGTATTTGAGCGCTGTAATCCTAGAAACAATACTTCCAAAGGCTTAAAAGGAATGTCATGCAACCTTTATTAGTTTATCACTCCAGCAGAGACACCTCCAACTTGCTTTGATTTAGTGACATAACTTGTGGTTAAAAGCTTTAGGTGAGGCCACACACATGCAAACAGTGACTAGTGATTTGGATAATTAGCAAGAATGGCAGAGCCCTGTCTCTCTACAAGAAAGATAGCAATGATATGTTATTAAAAATGAGCTGTAAAAGGTAAAATCATGTAGCTATATGCAGTGCAATAGATCAGGTTGAGTAAAGCAACCTAACAACTACACCAAAAACAGATAGGAGAATGAAAGGAAAGTGCTCTAATTTTGAGTGCTGTTTTCAATGAAATAATTTCCAAAAGTGGAATGTGGGAGAACAGTCAGTTTTTCTGACAAAAGGGGTAGCTCCATCACAGCAACAGGCATCTTGATGCTTGCAGGATTTATTTTCTCTGAATATTTATGACATGTTAATGGAGCACCCTGATTGTATAAAAAACCCCTGAAAATACCATTATTAATCAGAAAAGTGTGAGGTACAATTAATGTTTTCTCTTACAATTTTTTTCTACCTCATAGCGCTCATGTCCTAAGCGCTTGGCCCTACCACCTATTTTCTTTGCATTGGGAAGGTTTCAAATTGGCCCTAGTATTATTTAATTTGACAAATTTGGGCTATATGCTCTTTTTCTGCCTGTCTACTCCTCATTTGCCTTCTGAAACTGAATTTCTGACACAGTACCATTTCCTTGACAATAGTTTTCCAGTTACATATAGTGTATAGAGAAAACATGGGGATAGTTATCAATTATTTCTAAATGTTTGTTTCTATCATAGTACAGAAGTTGTGATTAATAGAATAAATTAGAATACGATATGAATGCATGTGATATGGATGCATTTGATATGGAACTTCTTTTTGAAACATTTCCATGGAAGTGAGGATTGATGTGTGCCTATGACTTATAATCATACTTGGAAAAGAAAAAAGATGATTAACTGTGTACTGAGAAACAAGGAAGTCAAATGGTTCAAAAATTTCAGAAAGATTTGGCACAGGGTTGGTTGATCAGAAATAGTTTGAGACTTCTAGTTTTGTCCTTCTCAGCTCCCTGGAACATTGATTGAATCTTGCAGGGCAGAATAAAATTGCAGACTGCAGCAAGACTGTTAAATAGTGTAGCTGGAAAAAATCCAAACATGCTCACACATCTAAAATCTGTTATTTTGAGTGAAAACCTTGCCTAACAGTTTACATGTTGTGCTAGCTCTGAGGAAATATTGCATCAGTTTGATTGTTATGTTGCTCATAGAGCAGCATTATTGAGTGCACAACAGGGCTGTGTTTTCAGGGATCATTTCCTGTTTTTCAGGATGGCTGCTGAGATCCATGGCACAGAGTGTGATGAGAGAACTCTTGTAGGCCTTTCTCATTTGACACAAAGTGTACTGAGTGTTTGTGTTTGAGAGCATTGCATGGCTTAGGACAAAGGGAATCCAGTGCTAGGTCTCAAACACTGGGGTGCTGCTGCTAAGAAAAGAGCTAAAAAAATTGGTTCATGGGCCTGGAAAAACTTGCTGAATCAGCACTTTGGGTTTTTTTGCAAGATATGAATCCCTTAAAATCAGGAACCTCCCTCTGTTTTAGATTATTCCTGTTGATTGTTTTTAATTAATCATCAAATAATATTGTAGGTGAGAGTTAATGTGAGAGTGACTCTAACCTTGCAGCTAGAAAGCCCTATGGGATTTTCCCCTCTTTCAATGGATGCATCCAGCCACTTCTCTCTTGGAAAGTGCACAGCTGTGATCTGTGTCAAGGAGGAACGGCTGCTCTGAGATCGCAGTGATTACCTGATTTGCATCTTCAGCTGAAAGGAAATTCTAGCTAATCAATGGACTCAGCTACACTTGTTTCAATTTAAATAAGCAAGTCTAAAAGCCTTCTCTGCACCTCTGTTTGTTTAAGTTGGCTTTGTCTCTTTGATCTCATGTTAACATACCTTAATGACAGGTAATGATTGATAATGGTGTATTGTAAAGTTCGGGTAATAAATAGTGTTTTACTCATAATAATGCTGAATAATGTACTTTTTATGACCCAGTTTGATGGAAAATTTCCTTGTCAACTCTGCCTAGTTGTCCAAACAAACCACCCATTACTTAAAGAAATACATGTCTAAACTAGACACATTAATTAGGGTCATGACTGAGCTACACAAAGGAACATAGTAACACTTCAGTTATCTTTAACTATGATCTTTGGACAGCAGTCCCAATGTTTAACTGAAGTTTAATGGGAAGCTATTGTTTACACTATCCTTTTGTAGCTCACAGACGTGTTGGAATCAATCCATGGTGGCTGGGTGATGGGAAAAGTGATATCTCTCTGAAGGTCTTTAAAGGTCATAAGCAATATTAGTTTGAACACCAAAAATGACAAAATTGAGTAAGACTGGATGAAAAAGGAGGAAAAAATGGTTTCTGGGGTTTTATCCATTCAGAAACTGAAGTCAGTAAACACCACATTCCATTGAGTTGAGGGTTTAAAAAGGGGCTTAGTTTTTAGGTGTCAACATTCTGGAATACTGTACATCCGAGTGCTGCGCCAAGCCCTCTGTGAGTGCTGCCACTTCCACAGTGTCCCGTTGGCACTGAAATTTTGATAATTAGTGAGGCCTCAGAAGGACCAGTGTAGACTTTAAAATAAATTTCAAACTTCAGAAAACTTTATGAATAGTTAATCACCCCAAATTATAAAGAACAATGGAAATCTAATTCTATGAAAACATGAGCTTCCAAGAGTAGACTGTCCTGTAGGACCAACTAATTTTCTAATGAAGGGTTTCTTTGATGCAGAGTTCTGGTCTCTTTAAATAAACAACACTCACTTTCATAAGTGCCATACAAAACAAATGTGAGATCCTGCTGGTATAAGAGAATTTTTATTCTCTCTCACTGCCTCCGTGCAGCAGAGCATTTGCTGGGCATTGAAAACAGCAGCTTCTGTGCAAGACTCTGTCGGTGTGCTTGGAATGAAACGAAAAAGCACCTACCTGTCCCTTTCCTACCTCTGTTGTTTCCATTCAGTGTTTAAAGTGTAGAAGATGTTATGCCAGAAGGGATTTGTCCTTTTTATCTAGGAAGAGAAATGTTTTTGCTATTTGCATTTCTGAATTGCTTAGCTGCCCAAGCATGCTTTATGTGTGCTGCTTGAAATGTGTCATCAGATCACGTGTCCACTGTTCTCTGGCTGATGTTGGACTTTCTCCAACAAATATGGATTATGTTAAAGTAGGTTCTGAATTGACGAGAATATGTTAATAACTCCCAGATGGGCATCTTTGTGCAGGGAAATACAAGCAGTCTATGGCAGGAGCTAGTGTTTGGCAGGTCCATCATTCCGTCATTAAAGGCCACATTATTACTCCCAACTCTGCTTGCATGACAATTGCTTGCATAAACTCAGTCTCCCAATAACAAATAGACACAATTTGCTTTTAGATATACTTCACTCTTGTAAGGAATCTCTTTATGCCAGCTGGTGCTTCCTTCAGTTTGTAATATGGATTTTTATAATTAAAGAACAGGGTGAAATAAACACTTATGTTCCCCAAATGCACACCTAAGGTCATTTTTCCAGATATGTGATACAAATATAAGCTCAGAATACTTATACTCCCACTGTGAGGACTGTATTATTCAGTTGTGTGTTTATCTAAGTTTTGGTTGAAGTCACAATTGGATAGGCTATTTAAGAAAAGTTTCTTTCATGATCTTAAAGGGGTTTGCAGTCTTCCTATGACTTGATAAAATTAATATTGCTTCCCACTTACTTGCATGGATTGGAAGGAGCTGTTATAACTAGATAAATGCATAAAAAATATATTCAAGTGTGAATTATATGGTAAATGTACCTCAATCACCACATTTGTTCTTCATCTATTAACCCATTTTACGAACACATTCCAAAGCTCTGTCCATCCAGCAAGCATTTACAAAGTAAGAATGGCTGGAAAACATTCTTTTCTTCTCCATCCAATTATTTTCCCCATACCTACCCTACCAAGTATCCAGTCGTGAACTTATAAACAAATGCAAAAGCCATGTTAGGCTTTTTGTGGTATCTAAAAAAAATATAAATTTTTAGCAGATTTTATATTTCACTGCTAGCTGGAAGTGAAGCAAAGACTTTGGATTCTGGGAATGGGAAACTTAGAGAGCCCCAGTTCTTGGTCTCATCTTTAGTTCTAGAGCCATGTGTCCAGGAGTCAAATCCTACAAAGCATTGCCTGTACTGAAAATCTGAGGAGTAGTTACTAGGTTAACACTTAAATACCTTCATAAAATAATAATAATTTTTTGGTGAAAGGACCTAATGACTAAATCACAAGTACTTTTATCAGTCATCTAGATAATTCCACCTCAAGATCAGTGATCTCTATACCCTTTTTAAATGTAGCCTTACAAGCCCATATATGCATTTTCATCGATGCACCTATATTTAAACATGGATTTTGACTGACACATCAATGATAATGATGACTTTTTATTGGTCTTAATAATAAAGAGGGTAAAGTATACATGTTGAAATGACATCTTTAAGTCAGCTGATGAGAATTTACATTTTTCAGCACGTTCTAGGGAATATTATGGTGTTGGGGCAGTATTTTCTGGTGGTAACTCAGAATGTCAATACTATCAAATATTTGGATCTGACCCAAGCATCAAATATATCATGAGGAGTCCTCTTAGTTTTGTGCTTCTCTAGTCTCTTTCTTCATGTTCTGATATTATTACTCTCAAACTGGCACTTAGTTTTCTTGGCTCTTAAAATGAGTGTTGTAAGAGTAGTTGAATGTAATATGTGGTATTTTAATATTGTGACTCTTAATGCTACATAAAACCTTTGTTTCCTACAGGTTTATTGAGCTGGTGTATTAGATTTCCTGCTGCATGAGCAAGAAGATTATGGTGGCTTACGTCTAAGTATACTTTTGGGAGGCATTTTGTATTTTCTCTATAAATAGTCTTTCTAAAACACAATTGTGAAACTATTAATGTTTATATCACATTACACATGTCTGTAAGTTTACTGTGATGAGTATACAGTGTGGTAACAAGAGGAAGCCTTTTTGCCGAGGAAACGTGTTCAGAATTGTTATTGTTAGAAGCCTACTAAAAGGCAATTTTTTTAATATTTATGTTATCTGTAGGATAGTTTTGGCTTATTACACTGAGCCATCCCTGTTTTCACCAATAGCAAAATTACATCTCTTAAGGAGTTAAGCACTTCAGTGGGGCTTGCAAATACACAGTTTTGAGCAGAAATTTGGGTGCTCTGGCTATTTCTTTTTTTGTCAGAAAGAGGTGAAATGAGTCAATTGCAATTATAAGTTCTTCACAAATAAAATTTAAGCTTGGGGATGAGAGTGTGTGCACAGCAAAAGTTGTATTTTATGCTGGATAAATGTTTTTGCCTTAAGCAAAAGAATGCATTTATTATGGACTTTAAAGATGCAAACCCTAGAAAGTTCCTTCATCTTGACACACATGGAAACTGTATGTGGGGGGAGGGATGGAGTACTGGTATTATATTACTGACTTCCATTCTGTTTTAATGAGCAATTTCTTCACGATTTGGGAGAAAATTCCACAGGTCTAATTCTGTGAGCTCCCCTGCAGCCATTTATTCCTCTGTATGTGAACAGCCACTTTCGTTATTTTTTGAAAATGTAACACGAGCGAAACAAACAGTTGGTGTGTCCCCATCCAGCGAAACGCAAGATCGCTGTCTCCAAGCAGGGCCGGCTGTGTGGATCAGCTCCCAGCGAGCCCTCCTCGGGTTCGGATGCGGCGTGAGCTGTGGGTAATCTGCAATTTGCTGGGGGCATCGTTATCCTGCTCTGCCTGCGGGGCAGGATTGCAGCCAGGCCGGGAGCAGCTGCCCGCCGGGCTGCCCGGGCAGGTGGGACCCGCAGCTCCCCGCGCTGCCCACCCCGGGCTGGTGCCGAGCCTCCGGTGACATGGAGGAGCTATTAGGTCAGATGAGGTACATTAAGTGGCAAGTGATAAATTCAAGATGACAATTCAAAACAGCAGTGTTTCTTCTGGTAATTAATTCCAGTGGTGCCTGAGGCAGTGCTTAGCTGCTACAACCAGTGTGGCCAATGCTGAGCAGCTAATGAGAAAACATTACAGCAAGGATTAGGGGCTGGTGCATTCTGGCAGGATGAGGTCACTATGATTAGAAAATATTAGTTCAGGCTTAATGTGATAAACTGACTATGACAAAGAGACTTTATTTTATCCTGAGTGGTTAAAAGGCAAAAATCCTTTTTATTTATTTGTTGTTGTGTTGGTTTTTTTTTTTCCCCTCAACCACCTTTTACTTTCTGCCTATAGACCAGTGGCACCAAGTGTTGCTTTGGTGCTGTCACATGCAAACCCTGTCAAGGCTAGTTAGCTGCTGCAGCCAGACACAAATTTTTCTCTTTGTTTGTTTTAATTACTTCTGTCAGGTAGCAACACTCAGCTTAAAGGAAGGAGTTCTATAATTGTTACCCATACACAGAAAGAATTATGAGAAAAGTAACACTTGTACTTTCCTACTGCCTTGGGTGGGCAGCAGTGATGGGATCACACAGTTTTGTCTTATGAAAGACAATCCCACCCAAAAACTGTGACTGTGTCAGGTATATGGAAAGGTGATGAAAGAACAAGCCTCCCCTGATGCTACAGGATGGCTTTGAGAGGTTACTTGTGAAGAAAAACCTGTACCCCATGGCACCTTAAAAAAACATTTCTGTGAGTTTTTTCTAGGCTGTTATGATATTCCCCTGTTACAGTTGCAGGATCTGTGTTATTCCTAAACTACTGGTGCTGTGTGCTGTCCAAATGGAAACCTGTGGGTTATAACGTGCTTGCTAAGCACTTCTACCAACAGGGATGAAACAATGATCATGGAATGAGACTTTTCCTATTAATTGCAAGGATATAGATGAGATGGACTGCCTATTGTGGCACGTGGATTCTTTTGTTGTCTAAAGCCTAAAGTTATTTTCACATTTTTGTTTTCTCTTATCAAATTTATGTAACAATCGCTTTTAAAATGAAATTATTATAAATACTGCAGCATAAATGTTTCCATAGAGCAGATAAAAAGTGTTTAATCACATCAGCAAGACTTCAGCTGGTCCCAAGTGTCAAATAACATAATTAATTGGCAAGCTTGTAACCAAATTCTTACATTATCTCAGAATAGATTGAGCTATCAGGGATGTTCTTACCCTGTGTCTTATTGGAGTACATACCTTTATCTTTTAAAGAAAAACAAAAAGCTTTAGCTTTTTTTTTATTTCATCAAGGCATAAGAGTGTGTTTTCTTTATTTCACCCGCCTAACTGATCTTTTAGAACTACTCCACATACTCACAGAAGAAAATATAAATTCCATACATTTTTTTCTTCTAATTCAATTATTTTTGAACACCATTGAACTAGTACAGTAAAAATATATAGTCTCCAAAGCAAAACCTGAAATGGAGTTTGAGTTACAGCAGTAGTTAAAAATATTTGTATTAAATACATTGGCCCTTTCAGTAATTGCATAGACTTACAATGACACTAGTATTACTTTTCTGAACAATTAAAGCATCATTAGAGGTCCTATGCTGCAATCTGATAAATGACATTTGTTTGCATGGTACTGAAATATTTTTGGACATACAAGATTATTATTTAAACAGAAAAAGGAGTATGTTTGCTCAGGTTTATTAATTTCTTCCCGTAGATACACATGGACAATTATTTTGTCTTCATTTTCAGGTAGAAGAAAAAATATACTGTAGTTAAGCCCCTATAACACCAACTTAGAATCTCCATTATTTGAAAGGTTGGAAACTATAGTTAAAGTATATTCTATGCAACAATTTAGCTCCAATCTTACTGTCATTTATTTTTAATGTTTGAATTTCCACAGAGGCAAAGCACCTTAAGAGCAAATTAAACTCTAAGCAGGATAATTAAAACACAGGTTTAGAACTGCTGGAGTCCTAGGCAGACTTTGGAATTTCTGTAGATTCCTACAACATCATTCTAAATTGTTTCATTAATGCTGGTATCAAATAAGACCTCAGTATAACTTCCAGACTCCTAAGTATGAGCTTTAAGGTAGACATTTAATGTAATACACAGTAAAAATTTAAAACTGGATTTTCAGTATGGCTGTGGGATTTGGTTCCACGTGGGAGGATAGCTAATAAGTCTGGATGTTAATTCTGATATAACCATAGAATATCTTGAGTTGGAAGGGACCCACAAGGATCATCAAGTCCAACTCTCGGGGCTCCTCTCATTTAGGTCTTAGTGTGATTTAAATGCAGGTTTCCACTTAATCATAGCATCAGAACAAATATTTTATTTCAAAAGTTTGGCCAGGGTTTTGAACAGTCTGTGGGGTTTTCTGTCTTCAAAGCAAACACAGAGAGATTTTATAAATAGATTCTTTTTCAGATCCTGGTGCCAAACCTGTATGGCTGTTAGAAGAGACAGATGCTTGGAAATTTTTTGCTTTGGTCTTACTATAGTTTATACTCACTAGTACCTGCATTTGTGTATTCTTCTTTTGTTCCTAAGCAGCTATTTAGTGCAATGAGCATGGAGTTGGTTGAACACATAAACACTGAGAGATGAAAGGGTTTTTCCAAGTTGGAAACTTGGAAAAATATAATTGCATCATCTCTCATTGTGCTCCCATGTGTAACTTGCTTAAATGTCATTTCATGCTGCAGGCTCTCACTCTTCCCTTCCCCATAAACCTCATTCACCCTGCACTCAGCCGTCATGATCGCAGCGCCTGGGCCTGGAGCGCGCGGCATTCCGGGGGGATTCCTAAGCAGGCCCTGCCGAGCATTGGGCTGGCTATTGTTGTTTGTGATACTTACCGGTAAACTTCCGCAATCGATACAACATGAGCCCGCCTAGCTCCTGGGAATGCAAACCTGAAACACTGCACTTAATCTTGAGGCTGGCTCTCGCTCCCTGCTCTGCTGCTAAACCGGGTAGTTGGCCTACTTGATGCGGCATTATTGCTGCAGAGGTCAGGTGTGAGCCGGCTTGGCAAGCGCTGATGAATGGCTGTTTGTGATGGAGCACCTCTCCTGCCCAACCAGAGACATTTCATAATGATGGACCATAACTGTGTGCGCAAAAAGCCTTGTAGCTTGGTTGTGAGCTCATACTGTGAAAGCTAAAGAAGGCAATGTGTTAGTTTGGAACAACTATTTGGGAAAAAAGAATGAATGAGGAAAGCGAGGTCTTATTAAAAGTTAAAGAAACCTTCTGCTTTGTTACAAAATTGTAGGAGTAGCTGCAAATACATATATTTTCCTGCCATTCTACTTGCATTGGTTCCTCTTTTCATTGTATGTTAAAAAAAAAATCACTGGCCTTCAAGGTTATTTCTTAACACGAATTATCTCTTCAGGAACTTAACTTTATTTGAACTGTGTTCTCCAATGCAAGGTATTAAATTTTGTTTGAAACTGATAATAGGGGATGACACTGGGTGCTCACATCTTGCAAAAATTAAGTTTCTCCTCTCTAGAAAAGAGAGAAATCTTTGTGAATGAAACAAACTGCAGAAAAGTTCACCTTAATGCTGGGGAGAGCTTTCCATGAGGTTTCTTCCTTAATAAGAAAAAGTTGCAGTAACCAAATAATAATTTCTGGATTTATCTAGTTTGTTAGCCTTTGATTCCATAGGTTTTCCACATCTCCTGTCTCTAACAGACATTGATTACAATGTCCAAACAAAACCCAAAGAACAGCTCACCCGTACAAAGTGTGGCACTAGTTCACCACTAAAGCCACAGGCCAGCAAGAGCTCTGAAATAGACACTACAGCTCTGTTCTACAGCTGATTCAAAGTCAGATGATTATGTTTATGGATCCAGATATTCATAACTATGGAATCACGTCTTACAGGTGTAAAACACTCCTGAACACCCAAAGAGGAATATCTGTGTATTGTGATTTAAGATACATTAAGCCTTAAGCAGCTGTCGTAAAGTCTGTAGTGAGGAGGACCTGAAAGCTGGTAGGGTAAGTCCAACACCCTTTGTGTTCAAAACTTCCCCTTAGGCTGTGTTCAAAATCACCCTTTTGTGGTCAAACATCACTCTTGAGAAAAATGTGTGTTCTGTCTTAGAAATTCGAATCGTGCAAGCTGATGCTTTGCAGTAAAAAATTCAGCTGTATAGTGAAGTGTCCAATCGAACCCTAATGCTTCTTCATTGTGGGTGTGGCACATGTTTGAAAACTGTCCTCTAGAAGGGAAGAGTTTTGCTCCAAACGTTTGCCTGTTTCCTAAACCAGTCCAATAATTGGATGAGTTGCTATGCAAGCCCCAGCACTCTTTCTAAAGACAAATTCAGTGCTGAGATTTTTAAAATAGTATTTACATGATGTTTGTACTTATCTGGCCATGTGTCATTGATTGCTTTGTGATACTTAACACAAGGTTCCCCAAAATGTTTCATTGTCTTTCCTCTTCCTTATCCCTAACACATGGAGATGCGATTCTCACTAGACCATTACGTTTTATTATAGAAGACCTACATTTATATAAATATAGGTTTATGGGCAGGTAAGTGTTGGATGGCAGAGTTAGCTGATGAGAATTGAAACTACCCAAAAAAGGACTGTTGGTTTTAACTGAGTGTAAGCCACGTTATTCCTGGTCATGACTGGGCTTAAAAGTTGTGAGTTTCTGGCATGAGTCCCCAGAGTGTGACTTGCTGTGATAGTGATTGTGCTGAAACCTCTAGTGCTTGGCTGTTCGGTCTTGCTGTGTTGCATGGAGTTGTATACAGATTTTGAAAAAAAAAGCCTCTTTTGTGTATGCAAGCAGCTCCAAACTACTGCTTTTGACTTTTACAAAGAGCAGCTAGATGCAGTGAGGGATTTTTGTCTCCCGCTGGTTCCTTTTTCTTGTACAAAGGCAGTGCAGACTAAAGGGTAAGCCAGTGTGTTAGGTCACTCTGGGCAGCCTCAGAGGAATGAGTTCTAGCTTTGTAAACTAGTAGCATAAACTGATGTTGTTTTACAGGTACAGGGTCAGAAAAATTAGTTTGGACCAGGAAAAAATTAATTTACAAGAAATAATATGGAGGAAGCTGCTAATTTAGCAGCCCCTTGTAGTCTCTCATTGCTTGTTCCTCCTACTGCAGTGCTGCCCCTCACTTGCCATAGTTACTCTGAAATGTCTGAAAATGATCTCTTGCAAAAATTTAATCCACTGTCATAAGAAAACTCCCATCCTGCAAAGAGCGTGAATGGTTTTGTAAAGGAGAACCCACTTATTTTCTTACTGAAATACTTCTTGGCTATGACTGTGGTGGGAAGCAACAGCACGAGGTCAGTATGGAAATCTGCAAATGGTCCAAGGTACAACGGAGAGCTGAGACATGGCTTTGTGCTCAGGCCTTTCCCACTGTGCTGGGACTCTGGCATCCAGCAGCAACAGCTGCAGATTTTAGACATGATGGCATTACTGAAGAGCTCTAAATTGTACTCTAATAGCTAAAGCACCAACATGGGAGAGGGTAGAGCGCACATATGCGACTGGTAAAAGAAGTGGAAGGGTGTAATGATTAAGGATGCAGGAAGTAGACATGGTCCTTAGGGCGAATCAGAGAGACCCAACTGTAGTGAAACTAAGTATTAAAAAAATTTAGCTAAGTGTAAGGTCTATTAGGTTAGGCAGCAATTGTAAAAAGAAAAAATCACTACAGCCCCATTTCTGAGATTTTAAAAACTGAACAAGTCAAAGACCAGAAAATATACTGTAGATAGCATAACATAATGATAGGAGGATAGATTTACTCCAATAGGCCTATTTAATTTCTAATTCCTCCGAGTCACTTAAGCTATTTATGCTTAATTTTACATAGTTATGACTACAGAGTATAATCATCCAAATTGCAATAAAATCCTTATAACAGATTAATAAAAAAAAGGACATCGCATTTTGCTTCAGTGAGCTAACGTGCCTCAGATATGAATGACAGTCCATGCTGCTGGGGCAGCAGCAGGGTCACCAGTGATATATTTAAGTAATGTCAAGTCCTACACTCAATTGTAATCCTGTATTTTGTTTTTCCAGAAGTAAAAGCCAGGAAATAGATGATTCTGAGTGCTGTAAAACTATGAACTACAGTACATACTCCAGAGCTCCTTCCCATTTGGTTCTTAACCCATGAGGACGTGATACCCTGGCTTTGGCTCGTATTAGGGCTGGTACCCTTAGCCACCGGTCCTTAGTTGTGGGGAACTATTTCTGTCTTGTCCCTGTGAGTGTTGGGTCACACTTGCTGCTAGAGTGGAGGGTAGTGACCAGGAACCCCTTGCTTTGCTCCCTCGGTGGGCAGGGATGTGATGGGTGCCCACGATGTGCCAAAATTCTCAGGCAAGAGAGGGAGAAGGGGAAGAGGAGGCGGTGGGCCCATCTCCCCAAGTGGGATGGAGGCTGCTATAGGCAGCACCCACTGCAGACTTGCATCAGGACCAGTATGTGCAGGTATACTCAGTTTTTCATTTGACTCCTAACATACTTGTTTTGTACCATGACTGTTTCCCTGAACATTGTATGACTCGGTTCCAGTATTGTAAAAATAATTTGAACACCAGTATTTCACGTGCCCTTTCTCTAACACAACCACTACAAACTCTTCTTTGGAGTTATGTTTACAGCTGTTTGCAGAGAATTATCCTGATCACTTTTGCTTTGGTGCCTGGATGTGACATTTGGTGCCCATCTCCTTGAGGTTTTGTGGGGTTCTCTCCCTGCCCTTCCCTACTCCCCTGAAACTATGTTCTGAATTTTCTATAAGCAAGAATGAACTGTTAACACTTAGCATGGCAAAAGATGCTCTGAATTTTTGCTAAGAACTGTTTTGGTGTTTGCAACTGTCACATAGCACATTTTTAATTTCTATCCAGCCAATTGTACTGATACACAAGTTGTATCACCCTGTGAATGGTCATTAAACTCAGCACTAGGACACCTGATTGTGACAGAGAGAATTTTGGGCACAATAAATGTAAGTTGATTAAGAAACATATTTATTCATCACATTTATTTCAATTAGAATGGAAAGTGATGTGAAATTCCTATTTTACAAAAAAAATAAGCCATTACCTACTAATGGGTTAAAAATAAACAGAAGCCTTCATATAAAAAAAAAAGGCAAAAGAAACAGAGAGAAACGGTAATGACAGTTTTGAAGTATCCAGTACCTGTTGTGACAGGAATAACAAATTAATTGGGACTATAACGGATTCTTTGTAAAGGTGAAGTAAACACACTTGACTGTATATTTTTCACCATCAGTTAAGTCTCAATTGGTTCTAAAAATAAACAGAAGACATTGAACAGTTTTAATGGATTTTGACACCTAGGTATTATGCTGTCACTCCAGTATAAATGAATCATAACTTTAGACTGCGCCAAGGAATTACTACACATTTGGAGAAAATTTATGGTGCAACGGGCTTTGAATCATGATGTGATATCAAAACTAAAGTCACAAGAGGAAAAAAGTCTGGCATAAATTATTATTTACCCAAGCCACACATACCCATGTGAACGCAACAAGTATGGTTTGCAGGGTTAGTTAGAAATGCCACTATAATTTCTAGGTGTTAACACCTCTCTGAGTGGCTGTTCTGGCAGAGCTCCCGGGGAGCTGCATCCAGAGGGGGACGGAGCACAAATGCTGGGCAAACCACTGCAGCTGCCAGATGTTTGTTGCCTCTCAGAATTTGTCCTAATTAAGAGTTTACCAATGAAGAGGTTAAAAGAAAGAATTTCAGCATTTTACTTTGCAGTTATGCTTAAAATTACTTATTTTAATATCTAATGCAGGACTTGCAGATGATTAATTTTTTACTTCGAGGTCAGAGACCTTAAACTTTTTGTGGTTGTGAACATCTGCAAAGTGATGGGTTGCTGGGTCCAAGCTGGCCATCTAATTTGTGGTCATACAGGTAGGCAAGCCTTAAAATATATAAACATGCATACAATATTTGCAGAGTCTTTCTCTTGTAATTTATTTGAAAACACGATAGTTTGTGCACTTGCTTAGACAATGAAAGCATGCTTTCAATACTACTAAAGAAAACAGGTATAGACAGGTATTCTTCATTTCCTAGCAGGCTCAGTTGTGTTCAGTGGACAATCGTGTAGTTGTGGTTTTGTAAGTCCTCATCAAAAGTATCCTGATTTTAAAAACACTTTTTTTTTCAAAACACAGGTAGGTGGTTGTAAATATTCAATCTACAGTACTTTTACAGCTTCCTCAACAGTTCCTCCTGTTTTTGAAGATCATCTGAACTCATCTTTCCTAGCATTTTGCCTTAAAACTTGACTGTTTCTTCAGAGGTTATTATAAAATACTACAAAGAAGAGATCAAATTTTTAAGACTCTATTAAGCAAAAAGGAGCAAATCCAAAAAAGACTACAAGCAGACAGAGAAGAGGTTTTGTCCAAAAATCCATAGTGTATTGGTTTATAAAGCTTTCACACATCCTGGCTGTAATGCTTTACAGAAGTGGATTGATTCACTATTTTTGACCTACTGGGAGGCTAATCATTCGTTTAATGACTTTGGTAATCTTCCCTTCAAGCAGGGGTGCGGGTGCTGAATTCACTGCTGATGCCCCTAAGGCTCGAGGTCAAATCCTTAACTGATACAAATACTCCGTCCTTCACCGAGCCAAGCCTGGCAGCGCTGCCTGACTGCCTCTCTCCTGCTCTCGGCTTTGTTTTCCAGCCTCCATCCAGACGTGTTGCCCTTGTGCCATCTGGTGCCGGAGTGCGTGGGCATCCATCGCCCCGCTCCACAGCGGTTTGCCTACGGAACCAAGAAACTTCCAAGATCTGTCATGTGACTGTAGCTGTAAAAAGTGTCCTGTTTCTGCAGCTGCCACTGCTTCTTGCTGCAGCTGTTAATCTTGTAGAGGAGACCAGTGTGACGTTTCAAAGCAACTTTGTATCATCTTTTATTAAGCAGGTTAGTGCCGAATGGCCGTCACCAGAGGAGAGATGTGCAAACAACACGAGGGGTTTGCCCTGTTGCTGGACTGGGGGGGCGAAGAAATGGGGAAAGAGAAGACAGATGGGTTTGTTCCCTGAAAAACAGCAGAAGTAAGAAGCATCCACTATTAAAAAGTCTAAGATATTTTTTCCTTCAGTTTAAGACAACTTGATGTAAGTTATTTTTTCTTCCTTTGCCTGATCTATGTTTCAAAGTAATTTTTAAAATGGGAAAAGCCACTTCCCCCTCTCTCTGAGGGCAGTGTAAAGATGCCGTTTAGATTTTGCGACAGGGAAATGGTACCATTGGCATTATTGTGCCCCAAAAGTCACTTCAGTGGCCTACTTCATGCACTGACCCTGCCCATTTTCTCTTAAAAAGAGTCCTGAAACCTGATCACTGTCGCCTGTTCCCCAGCAGTCACTAAGCTCCTCATATGCTCTTCAGGGGGGGTAAGGAAGTTGTCTGTAAGGTGTTCCCTGTGAGACACGGTGTTTCCCAGGGCTAATGCTGGCCCAGGGCGTGTTCACCTCCCACTCCTGCCTGTCGAGAGAAGTCACAACAAAATCTTAAAATGCTCAGTCTTCTCTAAGTATGTTTTTAACCTGCCTGCCAGGGTCTAGTGGATAGCTTTAAAATGTGCATCAGGTAGAATGAATTGGTGAATAAACATTTTCATTATATCCACCTCTTTCCCCCAAAACGACTGCCAAAGCTTTGCCAAGCAGTGGTAGCTGCACACAGCTCTCCCTTGGAATCTTCAAAGGTGGAAAGCCTCAACTAATCAAAAATGTGAACGTGTATATAAAATACATAGTATTCTAATCTGGGTTGCTGTCGTGGGTTGACTTTATAATGTGTATCCCCTATCTCTACCCTATGCCCACCAATCTCGTCTGTGTCTTTAAACTGAGCCTGAGAAGGACAGAAAACAAAAAACTTTTTCAAAGCAGTTGTTTCAAGGACACGGAGATACGCTCCTCTGTTTCTGCGGTACCCTTGGTTTTTTTTCATTCGGCTCTTTTCTCCCAGTGAGAGACGGAGGGTTGAATTTCGTTTCCCTAGGATTTTTGGGTTTTTTTGTTCTTTTCTTCTCTTCTGGACTGTTTCAACAACATCTGAACACATCAGGAGAATTTTCCTGGAGGCCCGGGGCGGTGGCCCCTCGCCGACCAGCTCCGAGGAGGAGAGAGACCGCACCTACAGAGGACCTCTGAAATCTTCTCAGGTTTTCTCTCCACAGAGAGAGAGATCTCATTATTTAGCATTATTATTCCCACCTGTGTGTTTGTTAAATAAATAGCTTGTTATCTCTTTCACTTTCCTTTGAGGAAATTTTTTCCTGAACCTGGGGGGGAGGGGTGGTTGCGACCTGACTTCTATCAGAGGGTATTCTCCTCCAAATTTGTCCAAACTAGGACAGTTGTTATGGGAGAAACTGCAACTCACTGTGAGCGTAGTCTCCTTCCTTGTGGTAGCTGGTGTGTGAAAAGCATCTGGAGAAAAACATGGGGAGGATGTTTACTGTGTGCATACTGTGTGGGTTTTAATGCTTCCTCAACCTGTAAAGGGAATCTTCCTGGGCAAAGTGGGAGGCCTATGCTGAGCATCCTGAACTGGGGTGTTGGCAGGACTGCTTTAAGATTCCTGAGTTTATCTGATGCTAACAGCATCCATCCTGATGGGGATACTGCATAGTGGGTGTTGGCATCCAAACATTTTTTTTTTACTTGAGTTGTGAGCAAAAGTACTGGTACTTGAGAAACTTCAAGCGCAGTCATTTTTATAGCTTATCCAACCAGCGTGAAATGAAGTGGTGGAAGAAACACAACATATCATGACATATTTCCCCCTTTCCTTGTTTCTAATATGTGCAAATGACATTTTTAAATATTAAAAGATTTTCACCTTGGGTTTATAATAGTTAAAGTGTCATCTAATTGTGTCTTAGTTCCTCTGAAATTATGCTAATTATTATAGCAATTTATTAATGCAATTAATTTTATAGAGGTTTTAAAGCTTATTTCCCTGTAAAGGACCCCAAAGCATTCTCACAGTACCATTACTTTGAAGGTTTCTAATTTTAGGTCTTTTTCACTTTATGTTTATTTGCAGTGTGGCAGCATTTCTTTTTTCATTGAATATATTACTTGGGCATTATCAATTAATGCTGCATGGATATATCAGCCTAACAGGTACATTTCTCTGGTAATAGAGATAAACTATTAAGGTATTTATCTTATGGGCTTTTTCCTTAAAGGGACTATTCTAAAATTTTTCTTCTGGTGTTCTGCAAACTCTAAGGTATTTTGTTTTCATAAATTATGAAAGGAAAATGTCACAAGCTATCACTGTTTCTGTGCTCTGCCTTTCCTGACAGCTGTATGATGCTCATTCAGTGCAGCAGATTGGGAGCTGAAAGTTTCATCAATAAATATGACTCTGATGGCTTCATGTCAACGGTCAAGGTAATGGCCTTTTATTATCCTGGAAACACACTTCCACAAGGAGTGTGTATATTTTTCTTAAATTCTTCTGAGGAGACTTTTTTTTTTTACTTTTGCATACGATTTTAGTCATTGTCTTTTGTAACTGATATATAAGGCATTTTAGTTAAAAAAGAAATATACTAATTTTTATTTATTACTGCGTGCTGAGGAAGAAAGAAATTAAGTGAATGTTGAATTGTCTTATTGTAAACTTTATGATGACTGTAGAAGAATTTTAGAGTATTTTGAAATCTATGAAAATAGGAAGGGAAACATGCAACTGACCTATTTGAAAAAGTGCAAAATGCAGCACTGAGAGACTTTCAGTGTTAAAAATCATAGAGCAGCTTTATTCTGCACTAATTGGATGAGACGTAATTTTGTGTTTCATTGAATTTTTTACTTATTATTATTATGGCTAAAAATACTAATTTTTAAATGGAATTTTCCAGTCCATTGTACTAGTGAAGCAAATTATTGTAACACATGTATATACTGCCAGGAATAGTATGCATCCATTTGAGAAAGAAATGGGCATTATAATATTTTAAGTTTTCACTGCTCTTTTGCATATTAAATACTTTCTAAGATTTAAAATGTTTTTGCAAGTTTTAGCTTTCCTTAGAGCTTTGTAAAGTGGTCTAGTATATATATTTATTGTTAATGAAATTATATTTTAGTAACAAGCTTAGATAGGTTTCTCTGTCTGGTTACTTTGATGGTAATCAATATTTGGCCCTCACATACTAACTTGTAAATAAAAATCTAGGGAAAAAAGATACCTACCTCTACAAAAATATTTCTCATTCAATGACTGCACTATGGTTTTATATTTTATCCAAGAATTTTAACTTATATTTATAAGATTTTTAGAATATATATCTAGTTTTAATAGGTGTATGATTCTCAATCATATCTGGTTTGCACAAATTTCTTGTTAAAACATGTATTCCACAAGACAGAAGACTAGCAAATATTGGTGAATTTCAGCATATCTGGAAGAACTGACAGCTGCCAATAAATTAATATATTAGTGAAACTGCTACTGGGAGATACTGCTTTGGCCCCAATAATGTGAAGAATGTGGCCTCTTTTCATGTAAAAACTGTGTTCATTTGGGCTTTTTTTTTAAACTTTTCTGCATGGAGTTTTAGCTTCCACCCACGTTAAAGCATTTTGTAGACTTTCTTTAATAGAAACAATATTAAAATCAAGCTGGAATTCCTTTCAGGCATTTGAGGAATAAAATAATCTGTACAATATCCATGAAAAGAAGATAATTTTTATTATGTGTCTTAGCCTCATCTGGTAGGACAGCAGTTCCTTTGATATAGTTTGCATCTGGTGGATCCTGCTGTTTCTAAAATAATGTTTTAAATTGTGGCACCCAACTGGTGCTGAGAAAATAAGACATCCCAAGTGCTGTAGGTGTTGGGCACCGTCCCATTGTTCCTGTTGGAGATGTGGCCACCAAACCCTCCTGGCAGAGGGGATGCTCTGCTTGCAGAGGTCCTGGGAGCTGCAGCAAAACTGAGGGATCAGCTGCCTGCCCAAGCTGTAACACAGGTCTGTAGTTCTCTGCCAGAAGGGCTGCACAGGAACTCCACGAAGAATTTGAAAGTACTAATTAAAAGTTATGTTACAAGCAAGATGCTGACTCTGGGCACTTAATTGAATTGATGTGGACTGCTGAGGTGGGAAAGAGGATCAAGATTAGGTGATGTGGCCCTGATCTGCAGCAGACTCGTCCTTGTTTTGGCAGTGCAGGATCAGGCTTCCTTCTCCTCTGCTGGTGGTAGAACTGAAAACTTAAAATTCCAATCCTTGCAGGTTAGACAGCTTCAAAAAAGTAGAGATATGAAGCAAATAAAGCAACATTTTACCGAAAGTTCATTCATCAAAAAGCTGCATATTTTGAAAAGGGTAAAAGTACTACGAGACCCATCAGGGATAAGTAAAGGCTATATACTATAGATTATTTTAATCCCCTTGCTAGATATAAAAGGGATAATTACATATTTGTGGTTGAAGCCATGTGGTGGAAAAATCAATACAACTTTTTTGTATGACACTTCATTAGTGTGAAAAATTTTAAAAGCTGAAAAGAACTGCCTTGCAATTAAATGCCTCTGCTATTTCAGATTCAGTAATGGGTTTGTATTATTATCTAGTTTATTTGAAATAGTGGTTGCACTATAGCAGTAATTGGAAAACATTGATTATGCACTTGTATATAGAAAACCTGGCAAATCATTACAGGGCATAGCAACAGTTAGTTAGCCTTACTAATGAAGCACTAATTGCTGTAAGTAGGTTAACATGTTAGTGAAACTACAGGGAGATAGAGCTTTGAAATCTTTTGTCTGATCAGTTTTATATTTTTTTTTTTAAATCTTATTTTAAGAAATCTCATTTTTCAAACACAAACCACAAGAATCTCTTGATGCTATATTTGGAATAATTTTGTAGATTTGGTTTGTGTGGGTTTTTTTTTCATTTAGATAGAGAGTCTAGCACACTTTAGTCATATTTATGCTACTCCAATCAACATGGTGACTTTAATGTATGTAAATGGCTAGCTGGAGTGAAAGGCTGGTTGGCTCAATTGATTTCCTTATTCTAATGCAATTATGTCATCCATGCTATATGCCCCTTGAACAATTTTTTTTTTAATTAGACTGTTCTATGTTTGATGAGGTAGTAGCTAAACTGCTATATGACTACTTGGGGTACCATTTAAAAAAAAAAAAAACTTCACTTTCTGAAAACCTGAAGGCCCCAAATCTCTCTAGTAAAATGTATTAGAAATAGAAATGGATTGTTTTATTATATTATAGCTATTGACTAAGAAAGATATATTACACTTTCTTTAATTAATTATGCTACATTAATACATTTTGCAAGCTTTTGAATCAGAAGTAACTTGAACTTCACTGCTGCTATCTGCTTAAGGACATATCTTTAAGGTGTGGCTTAATGAAGAGCAGGAGGGATGAAATCCCGACCCTTCCTGAAATCCAGGGCATTTCCTGGCCATCCTCCTCACAACCCTGCCCTCCAGGAGAGGGTTGCACAGCAGCTCTCCCACTTGGTGAGGTGTTCCCTAACCCCAGAGCAAGGGGAGTCAGTGAATTCCCACCACCCTTCCCTTGGTCTCTCCCCCAGACTCCTCCTCAGGAAGGTGAATGCAGGATTTGGCTGCATGGGGCAGGTTGCAGAAGCCTCTGCAGCTTTTCCTGTGCCTCGCTCCCTCCCACCATATGGCACAGCAGCTCCATTGCATTTTGATACTGCTTGGCTGCAAATGTGCAGGGCCAGGATTTCCTTGTTTTAAATAGGTGTTAAATTCTCTCTCAGATTCACAGGAATAAAGCATGACCCCCTAAGAAGTTGCATAATGACCCTGACTTACAGAACATCTTGGAACAATTCTTACATTGAAAAGTAAATGAATAACAACACACAAACTTTGCTAACCAAGTGTTAGAAAATGCCAGTTGTGATTCTTACCACATTCCAATTTTTAAAAAATAACCGTGTGTGGTTTTTCAAAAGATTTTAAAGGGTAGGAGGGATGTTTTAAAGGGAAAACTGCTTTCAGTTGAGAGCCAGCCTCAACGAGTTCTGCTTTGACTCAGCTTACTTAACAATATTATACCCCTCTGTTCATAATAATGAGCTGTTTTGTGCAAAGCAGCTCATTATTATGAATGTAAGGGCATGTTTGGACTAGTAAAGCAAATCATAAAAATTGCTGCCCATGTCACGTTTTTCCTTTGTCAAGAAAAGATTTTCCTCGGGGTCAGAAACAATTATTGACCAGAGAAAAATCTCAACTTCTATTTGGAAATTTTACCTGATGATTCTGGAAGCAAGGAAGTGAAGTTAGGAAACTAAAAGTATGTGTGGTGAACATTATCTGCAAGGTCTTTTGTGTTAAGGAAATCACGACATCTGCCAATCTTTCAAATTCCAAAGGGTAAAGAATGAGCTCTGTTAGGCTGTCATCGAACATGACAGGCTTAATGTAAAGTTTATAACAGAAAAAGGGCAATCTTATTGTGGTTTATTCAGTTTTATGTTGCTTGTTCAGTAGAAAAGCTCATTTTTTTATCTAATTTATAGCATTTGAAATACCAAACAGATTTTTTACATATCTCCTGAGCTCGCAGCTCTTCTTGGCTACCCCTTAGTCATTCCTTTAGGGAGCAGTCTTAAATCCTTCCAATTTAGCATCTATGTGAGACCAGACAATTGTTTTACTTGAGCATATCCTTCAGTTGTTATAGAGCTGTTTCTAACTCCAAACATTTTAGTTTAATTACTGCTTAGAATATTTGCTGTATTTTTATCTAGGTTGCCTCTCACTTGAGCCCATTGGGCTGAAGAAAGAATTACTCCCCATGCTGTTCTGTAGCCTTTCTTGTTCAGATCTGTAATTGGCCCTGTGTTTTTGACTTTTTGCTAATAAGCAGCTTACTTGCTCTCCCACTAGACTCAACCCACCACTTTTGTTTCATGAATTTTACAAAGGATTTTAATAGATGCTTTAGGCTATGCAAAATGTTATATGAAGGAAAGCATTAATGCTCTAGCCTTGACACAAAGGATGTGTGAATGGCTGCTTATCATTACCGTCAGGTATCAGAATTTTCATTAGGAGTTCTGGAGGACAAAAGGGGAAAAAGTGTAGCTATATGAAAGAATATTAACCTATACTGTGCAACCAACCACAATTGCTTAGCATTTTACATTAACTCTCTTCAGACGCTGGCTCTCATTATTTTTACACATACATAATAACTGCTTATTATAGCGGTACAGTTCACACTGATATATTGTAGATAAGGTTGTGTCAGCACTTCCATTATAAACCCTATTTTCAGAGGTTTAAAAGGCAGCTGTAAAAATTTACTCCAGACAGAAGATTGGTTTTCCAGGTTTCTGCCTCGAGCAATTTTTTTTTTAAACCAATTAAAAACAATTGGCTGTTTTTTAAGCTACAGAAGTAAACAAAACAAATTAAGAGGTTTAAAGTACTTTTTGCACTTCTGTAACTCACAAACCTTTATTAAAAAAGAGAGAAAGAAATTTAGAAAGCAATTTTTTAATGTTATACTCACCAGTGGTGTTCTGCAAATGAAATATAGACTGGGCATTGCAAAAGAGAGTTGTAAACCAGGATACTACAGCTTAAAATTGACTGCTGAGTGCAGCAGGCAATTCTTTACAGAAGAATTTTTTTAGTTCTAGAACATAAGCCTGGTCTTTGCTGTCTCCAAACATAGATCTAATTTTTCTGAAGTGCTCACTCCTCCAAGGACTGAAGAGAGTTGTTTCCTGTTAGGCTTCTCCTTGGGCTCTTTGGGAAACCAAGGTGTGATTTTGCAGTCATATCTGTGGCAGCAGCAGCCCCAGTCACTGTGGTGTCAGGATCTCTCCTCAAAGCTTTCCACTCCTGCAGGAAGAAATGATCAGGAAGTGGTAGAGGTTAAGAGAACTTCTAGAAATGGGGTGAGAGCCTTCCCATTTCTGTGTGTGACCGAGCCTGGCACTGCACCTCCTCCGAGACAACGGAGGTCAACTCCCTTCCTGCTTTGCATTACATGGATACCTATGGAGGCAGTCCTACTGGTGAACTGCTCGGTGGGGAGAGGCTCACTCATCAGTCTCCAGGTGATTTATGGCTTCAGCCACTATGTGACACACCAGCACTTCTCACCAGCTGTGTCATGAGGCCATGAAGCCCCTCATCCTGCCACGAATTCCCTGAAAGTTCTTGAGCAGAGAAGGGATGTGCCTCAAGTTGAGTTTGAGGACTTGTCATACAGGAGATGTGATACCTCCTCTTCTCACATCTGGAAGGGGCAGGTGTGGCTGTCATTTGCAGTGCTCATTCCTTTAGTTAATCCTGTGAATATTGTCCAGGTGCCTGCATGGAGGATGGAAGAGCACTGTTGGATTTTGCTCTGTAACTGTACCTGGCAGTGAGAAAGAAAAATAACAGCACACCCATGGTTATGGAGGTTACTTGGGAGGTACCCAAATTAGTCAGCTTGATGTCCCAACATTTCAGCCCATCTGTTCAAACAGGGATTTATCCACTACTGTGAATTGTGCCTTAGTATCTACTGGGTAATATTATGCGTTAATTTCTGCAAATAGATTTAGGTATGACATTTCTGACAGTTGTTCAGCTGAAATGAATTAATAATGCATTTTTATGATCCTCTTTTCACTTAAAAATATATTACAGTGCAATGTATTGAGATAGCCTCTAGTTTTAAAAGAAGTATTTTAAATATATTTAAATAAAGTTGGCTCATTTGGGATATACATAGGCAAAAGAAAGAAAACACCCCATGCATGTTCTTGAAGCCTTGTCACTAATTTGGAGGTGTTTTCTGTCTTTCCCCTTAACTGATTTCACAAGGAAATGTCATGTGCCAGAAATGTGGCTGGGAAATGCCAGTGCTGTATTTTTTACCATAAGAACAAAGGACCAAATCCTGAAGTTTTTCCTAGGTATTGGGTCTGTTTGCAATATGGCAAGGTCTCCTTCATAGATCCGAGTAAAGTGTCTGGAACTTGGGGAAAAGTATAAAGGCACCTGGAACAATGGCAAGATTGGGAAATTAAAGCATATCAATCGTGTTTTGAGGTGGCAGTTCATACAAATTGTAAAAGTGTGTGACAAGCACAACAAGAATCCATGTTTGCTTGCTTATTTCTTTTTGCTCTATGATAGTGATGGCAAACCAGAAATCAGTGTGTTAATGAAAGCAGCTTAGTAAGATATTGAACTTCTGACCCTACCAGCTTCCCTTAGCTCCCCTCCTCACAAACAGACTGCCATTAAGTTCCACACAGATAATTACCTGTGTCCTCGTAGTTGCCACGGTACCTGCCCACAGGGCAACAGCAACCCAGAAAGTGGCTGTCATGGGGCACGTCTGCACTGTCTGCTCCAGCCGTGCAGCAGCTGATCCAGGCTGCCTTGCACCGAGGTTGTCGCACTGACGTGCTCCCAGTGTCTGGATGATTCACCTCCTGGTTCCAGAGAGAAAACCATTGCTGCCTGCCTTTCTGAATAGTGAGCTCAGATGAGGTGTGGAGTATCCATAATCACATCTGTCTGCCTTGCGAGGCAATAGCTGCACAAGCATGAAACGTAATAAGAAAGAAAACACAGAAAAGAAATGTGAAAAGGTAGCAAAGTTCATGCATCATAAAGTAGTTTCTATCTAAACACAAATTTAAATTTAATTTTAAAATTGAAGTGGCCTTGTTTATGGAGGAGCTAATACTATCTCTGTAAAGCTCATTAGGTATAAGCCATCTTATGTTTCAGATTTTACAAAAGAGAAGCAATTTGTGTTTGCAACTTTATAGAAGAATTGCAAATTAAAAATTGAGACAGGATCAGGCAGGTATCATCTGGGCAAAATATTCATGTTGTGTTCCAGTTCTCCGATCTTTCCGGAAAAAACTGTTTGGTATGTGCTTATTCAGCAGCTAATGAAGATAGGATATATCTTATTAGCTTTTTGGGGCAATGCACCCAAGTGTACTGAAACTGCAAAACCCAAAGAATGAGTGTGCAATCAGGAAGAATGGAAATGGAAAGAACAGTGTTTATTATAGTCTGGATACTTTCCATTTTATGTATGCTAAGGTATAGGTTACCCCGCAGTACTTAGTGTTAATGATGCATCACCACATTTTCTCCACTACATGGAACTGTTTCCATGAGATTTGTATACAAGGAAATAAAAATATAATGGCTGGGCTCATATGACATGTTGCAATTATCTTGAAACAAATAACTAAAAATAGGCCCTCTTTACAGAGAAACTTAGGTATTAACGAAGGTAAGGAAGATCTGAGTACAAATTTTGTCCAGCTTTCCATTTGTGCTGTCTTTGATCACAGGAGGGGCTCCTAGTAAATTGTTTTTCTCTTCAATTCTCCATAAGCCTACAGAGGCAGTATTAAAGATAGATATTTCTCTTTGCAATCTAAGCAGAGAGGGTGAAACCAGTCTTTGTGTCAGCCTAGTTGGCTGAGATCAGCTACAGGCAGAATACAGATGATTTACCCTGATGAACCATGGTTAGAATGGAGCCACAGGATTTGTCCCTTGGGAGGTCTAACAGCAATGGAACAAGCTCAAGCAAACTATGTCCCTCAAAAGTGAAGACACGGCCAAGACTGAGTTTATTTCTGATCCTAAATAGCATAACTTTTGGTGTGGTTTTTGTTTGTTTTTTTTCTGGTTAGTTCGAGTTTATCCTCTAAAAGTAGGAGAAACATGTCAACTGTGGAATATGAAACACAAGGCAGGTTCTAGAAAGTGTTGGTATAACGCACACCACTTTAAATAATTGTAAACTATTCACAGAACTGCATAGTCTGTAACCTTTTGAGAGTGGAACTAAAGAAGCATTGAAAGAGCGGGCTGTTGAGTACATTTAAAATATGTGGAGAAAACTGTATAAACTCTCCAACACCTCTGACTAAAGGTAGATATGAATAACTAAAATGCCTCCAAACACAGAGGCATGATTCAAAAAAACAATGCAACTAACTTAGAGGCCAGTGAAAATTTATTTTCTCCCTTATAAATTAACAAAATGTTCTGTAAAACACTTTGTGCTGTCTACAAAAGACAGGCTAAAAGCGGAGTTGGAGACAAGAACAAAACTTTCCTAGTTGGCTACAACATTGTTTAACTTGAGCATAGGGATCCACCTTAAGAAAGGTCCAAGGAGCTAGATGGAAACCAAATACAGTCAAAGGAAGTTGGGGATGTGGGTGTCAGGTTGTCAGTAATCTGACAGCTATGGTAACTACCCTCTAATCCAGCAGCTCCAGCCACGCTCTCGGCTGACACCGCAAGGACTGACTGACAGCTGAAGAGCGGGCACTTTTTACAGGCAAAAGTGACATCCAGTCTATTAAGGCTGACAAGCACAAAGCAGAGATTTGCCCTGAATGGTTTGGTACTGAAGCCTAGTAAAGGGGTTATTTGAAAGGTCTTAGAGAAAGTGTCAGACTCAAGCTCAGATGATAACAATATTGTAATGATAGCACTGGACAATGAAGTGCTATGATTGCCCATACAGGCCAGGAAGATTGCATGTGGATATTGAGCTCCAGAAGCCAGTTTACAGTGGCAGATTCTCAAAGCACACATGCAACAGCTGTAAAAACCCACTCTATGCCAGAACCTTAAATATAATTTTTTTCAGTGGATAATAATCGACTCCTGCCTTTGTTACTTTTGCTCTGGTGTCTAAGGAAAAAAACAGCAGAAGGACAATTAGTGCACACCCCCCTAAAAGATAGAAATAATGGACGTGTCACTCAGCATCTTGCAGGTTAAATTAAGAATGTTCTCAATATTGAAAAAATACATTAATAATTGAAATAGCTGCATCCCAGTCCAAATGTTAAGTAATGGAGAAATCTGGATGTGATACTCTACTGTAAACTCATTGTCTTGGGGTGGCTCAACCGGGACACTCATATATAGATGTGCTGGACAAAAAGGGGCTAATAAGGAAATATGAAAAGGTTTAGCATTCTGTAGCAGTTAAGCAGATGACTGGTATTGTGAGGCTCCAGGTGTTCCAGATGTAGTCCTTTGTTATAGCAGGATCTGAATCTGCTATGGACTAGCACTTTTTAATATTCCTTTTAATGTTCTTGAGATGTTCCTTTCTCAGCAAAGCTCTTAAATTTTTTTATGCTTTGTTTTTCTTAGTTTTCATATAAAATACAATATTTGTCAAATGATGAAATGAATTTTTTATTTTTTGTTTTCACAGAAGCTTAATTCTGTAGGCAGCTACTTCTTCATTTCTACTGTCCCTGGTACTATCCTTCATAACCCTCATCTGGCACCCATACGTAGTGGGTGCTAGAAACCACGTGTATTAGCTGGCTTTTCAAGTAGAAATAGTACCATTCTACAGTTTAAGCCATCTTGTACCATCTACTAATTCTTAAAAAATCTGTATAATTCCCAATATCAAAATGATCCTGCAGTTAGATTTTCTTTTGTGGTTTTTTTTTTGTTTATTTTAGTTTTATGTCTATTTTTTCCCCCTCTTTTCTTCCAGATACTTTCAGGAAATCACCCCTCCATTAGATGACTTTATGTAGCTCTGATCTGTGAATGGAATCTAGTCTAATAGAGATAAGACTCAATTTTATGTCTCTTCTGCTTGTTGACTGCATTTTCTGGGGAATAGAGGTTTACAAGAAAAATTAATCAGATCAGGTTCAAAAGCAACTCAGATTCTAATTGCGAAGGAAGAAGAATGGCCAAATAATGGCCACTGACTGAAGAATTAAGAGTTCACAGGAAAAAGCTGCCAAAACCTGCACATGATTTGATAGCCAGTAGGTGAGTAGTTAAGGCTGGAGTAATTTTCATCCGTTGCTACTCATTGTCCAATTATTGCCTCTAAACAGAATTTTTTTGTGAAGCTGAAATACCAGTGGTGGAAGCACTTCTGTTTGAAGACAGAGGCATAATTGCAGGCTTTGCTCCAGGTATGTGGAAGAGCTTGTGCCTGTAGATGGCCGTAGGAGTGGGCACTGCTTTCAGCTGAGAAGCCAAGGAAGAATAAATGTGAGTGTGGCCAGTCCTGCCCAGCCCAGGATGCTGTGGACCTCATGGATGGATGTGTTACATGGGCTGCCTTAATGAGATCTGTTCATTCTGGAGGAGTTTTTGGGCTTCATTGTGAATGGACAACATTGTCGCTTCTTTGTTGAAGTCCTTTATGCTGCCATGAAATTTCAAAAAAGTTCTGCTCTGACCTGAACAAATAATTGTTTTCATTCCTCCATGTGTTTTGTATTTCTTGAACATTTGTGTGACATAGGTTCCAATTTTTTGAGCTGGTGAGACCAATGAGTAGAACTAAATATGTAAGAATTCTGTGTGAAGGTCAAACCTCACTGTTTTCAAAAACAGTCAGCAGGAAGTAAGTGAAAATTATATGAATATATTAAATGTAGTTAATAATCCTATAAAATATGCAGCATACTTCCACGTTTGTTCCATTATATGTGTGTGTGTTTGTGTATATATAGATATATGCTGTGTTTTTCAGTGTGATGGTTTGGTTAATTTGGGGCGGGAGTGGGTTAGCATTTTTGTGTGTGTGTGTTTGGGTTTTTTCTTTTTTTTTTTTTAAGTGGTAAGCTAGGATTTGCTTTTATTTCCTTGCTGCTTAGTGTTTTATTTCAACAACTATTTAATGTGATTTTTTCAGCACACTAGATTTTACTTAAGGCAAACAAACCTGCTTATGGATCTCTATGTTTCTAGAAGTGTAACACAAATACATAACTTTTGGCAAGAGTTCAGTAGAAAGAATTACCTGAAACTTGATGCCAATATATTTGTGTAATTGCTGTTCTAAACTAAAAACCTGATCACTAACTCTGTTGTAGCCATCTGTCATTTACAAAATGACACATCCAATTTAAAACCACTAGGAAACAAAATGTTTAATCAGAATTTTAGGAATACTTGCTAACCATGAATCTTGAAGGCCTAACTACTTGGCTATTACTGTGCAATTTATCTGACAAGGGGTGTAATCTATTGCAGATGATGTACAAGTGCAAGTCAGCATCACCTTGAGCAGGTTACTTTATTTGTCCTTTGCCCCAATTTTCCAGTCTGTGGAATGGGAAATAGAGATTTTCCCATTTATAGGAAAGGGATTGACAGGAGAGAAGGTTCAAGTGTGTTTCTTACGTGCCAGTCTTGCACAAAGTTTTACTGCGTGTCTCTGCCAAAGGTATTAGAAAATACTGTAGATTTTTGGATATTAGTGTGAAGCTTTGTGCTGGAATTTCGTGACCAGAGGATTTGACAGGACAGGAAGCCTGTCTTAGTTGTGTGTTTCTAGACCATAACTAAAAGATATGAACACAGAGCACTGAAATGCAATGTTTATTGATGAAAATCTGCACAGAAGTTTTATACAGAGGCTGACTCCTCCTGGGTCATCAAACTTAGTCCCTTTGTATATTAAATCTTAGATTTTTTTTTTTTTTGCTAACGTTGTGCTTGGTTTGTACAACTTTGTAACACTAGCACCATAAGTTCCTAAGTTACAGAGTTACCCTGCATAAATATACAAAGCAAAATAAAACCCCTGTTCCAAGGAGCTCAGCTTTAACAGATGAGACAGATGGAGATGCGAAATTATTCATCCAGGATCATCCCAGAAACGGGAGGTCAGTCACAAGGTCTTTGAACTCCAGGAAGACTCAGGGTATTAGGCTGCCCTGGCTCCTTTAGGCTCCTTCTTGGAGTGATGTTATCCTTCAGGCGTTGTCCTGTTTATCTTCTTCCACTTCTTCAAATAGAAATTTAAATGTGTTGCAGAAATAAAATTTTAAATTTAAGTTATTTTGGGAAATAGAAATACCCAATGATAAAAACAGAAGCAGTATTTCCTGGATGTGTTTCAGAAGATGGAGCTCTGACAATGATGTAAGCTGTTTAAACCAGTTACAGAGCCAAGAGAAATGTAAAGCTTTATTAGCTTCTTTGCTTTATTATACTTTATTATATGCCATTAACAGTTATTTTTAAAATATGGTAAGTGAATTCATTTTCCGTACAGTAGTTGTGAAAAGCATTGCAGATCTAAAGGGAAAAAAAAGTAGAGAGAATGACCTCTGAAGACCTGAAAAGAGAAAAATTGGATAATAAATGTTCAATCAGTCTGAGGTATTTTGTAAATCAGACAACTTTTATTTGGTTATACTATTGTTTAACAGCCGGTTTAAATTGGGACCAGCATCCTGATTCTGGACAACATGGCTTTTATTGGAAGTCCCTGCCACTTTTAAACATCTTTAATACATTTTAAAAATAGAACTGTAAAAACCAGTAACCAGACTTCAAAGCGAAGACATGTTGTGCCAGAATTACGAAGCTGGTGCCGATTTTCACTGGTTGTAAAGCCTTGGGAGCGCCCTGCGGTCTGTCCCATGGTGACAAACACCAGGAGCACAGGCGGCTGGCACGGGAGACCCGCAGAGGCAGGGAGGGTGTCATGCTGGTCCCTGGAGCACTGTGGGACCTCAGACCCCTGTCCTCCAGCCTCAGTTGTCCATTTGTGCCACTGCAGCATGGCCTGGCCTTCAGGAGGGGATCAGGGGCTTGGAGCATAGGAAAGCAGCATATTAATGGTCAGCTAGAATGGCGAGGGTTGCTTTTTGGTGGTACTTAACAGCAAATAGGGGAAACCGAGAGCCACTTGCCTGTACTGCCCAGTGTAAGGGCTGTCCTGTGAGAGCATGTTCATTTTACACCAACCATTTGAAAAGAGATTTCTAACATGGTTGCATACTGCTCCAAGAGTGGGCAGGTAGTGATTTAATAATTACCTATATGATAGTGCTGGGAGAAACGGCCAAGAGGGGAAAAAGAAAATGCTTTGATTATTTTTATTTTTTATGTATTTACTTACTATGTGACACTTTTCATATGCAAAGGTGAAGGTAGAGGCTCTGCTGGGTTAAACTGGCCATGCTTGACTGAGGCTCCACCAGCCTGAGCCAAAGACTGCCCTGGAGCTGGCATTGGTGTCATTTAGTTGGTGTTTGGGGAGGATTAGACCTGGGTGTTTCTCAGACAATTACTGGCAGAGTGCTAGGGTGCTTCAGCCGCCCTGTTTTCTTGACTTACAGGCAGGTCCCATTAAAGTACCATTATTAATCAGTGTCTTTGCTTAGGAGCTGCTACTGTGGCTACACCCCTCTCCCAAGGAAAGCACACAGCAGAGAGCGTCCCTTCCTCTGTAGCTTCCTGCAGTGAGTATTTCAGAGCTGCTACAGCGCTATCCTGTAAGAAGGTATTGTCACAACATAGCTCAAGAAATCAGTTTGAGATGAGTAGGCTATGAGAACTGGTTTATTGCCATCTTCACATAGGCAAAGATGTGAAAGGGATCTCTCCAGTGACATATCTGCAGAGAATGTTCACCTGGGAATAGGCTAATTGAACACTTGACGCCACTGCAAACCTACCTATGCATAACTAAAATGAGCACATATTTGACAACTGCACTGCATTTTAAAAGAAATTTTAAAATGCAGTGATTATAGAGGCCCAGGGCCTGATATATATACATATCTGCTCAACACAGAAGATTTTATTTATGAAATATAGGTTCTGTATCAATATTTTGGAAAATTAGGATCCAAAGATGTGTTTCACTAAAAATTTAGGGGAAGATCTTCTGGCAGAACATGGATTCAAGACCATGTTAGGATTTTCTCTGACTGTAGCTTTGGCATGAGATCTTTCTGATTATACTGTTGAAGAGAAATAAGGCTTTTGTTATGTATTAGAATCTTATTTTTAAATCCATAGGTGTTTGGCATCCTCTGCAGAAAAAAAATTTTGTGCGTTAGTGATCCCTGACATAACTGAGCTATTTGATACTTACACGTGACCATCATTATGGTTTCAGATCCTCTTACAAAACTTAAATAAGGTGTCTGAATAGCCTACAGAGGGCTCTTACAGGTCTCTCTTTCTGTAGTTGCCGTGTCTAAAGGAAGTCAGGATTGGTTTCAGCTGAATTTCTTCTAATTTTTCATTTCCCAGCAGTGCTGTATTCGTCTGAGGTTTCTCCATCTTAACAGTTTTAGAGTTCAGTTAACTCTGATGCTGCTACTGTAATCCTGGAGAGCAGGTTACCAATAGTGCCCAGGAGAGATGGTCTCCTCCAGATCTACTGTGTGATGTTCTCTGCAAGGAAAGAGGACCCAAATTTCCCCACGCAAGGGAATTTTGTTACTGATGGTGCTGACCACACACGCAGCCCTGTCCCTTCCAGGCTCTCCAGCTTGCAGCCTGTTAGAGCTGAGCACTGCTGCCACACACGGTCTTGCCTAAATCTTGGCAGGGGTTAAACATTCTTGGAAGTGATTGCTGGCTGCACACTTAGCAAAGGAGCTTTTTTGGGGAGGCGGGTGAACCTCACCAGGTTCCCTGCTGGTTTTCTTCACTCCCACACTGAGTCACTCCCTATATGGAACTACTCTGGAAAGCACTGTTGAACCTCAGTTAATACAAGCAATCATTGTCTGCCTGCTGAGCAGCTTTTCCTGCTGGGATTGTGAGGAAGGGTGTGATGCCCTCAGACAGCACATCCCAGTGGGGGAGCAAAGCACCGTTGCTAGGTTTCCACATTCAAGAGCAGGGCTTCACATTGTGCAGGGCTCTGGTCAAGGTGGTGGCCATGTGCCAGGGAGGAAACTCCCTGTGGCAGAAGTCTCAGTTGCCAATGTAGGAGCTGAGGTACTGGGTGTGCAGACCCTACCTGGGTGGTGAGGCAAGGTAGTCAAACCTCTTTGTGGGGGTTTGGCTGCCATCCTGGGCATAAAAAGCTTGTTTTTTAGCTAGGATGTGTATAAAGAATAATAAAAATAATGAGAAAAGGCAGATAGGAGACTGTGTGTGATAGTTTTGAATTTCTCTGGTTTTGAGTAGCAAATGCTGATTTTTTTCTTCACGGGTTCCCTACAACCTCACTTTATCTAGCTATTGGATTTCTTGTAGGCGTCACGACATGAGCACAGAATCAGAAACATAGCGAGGACCTCAAGAGAGTGCCTAATCTGACCTTTTGCATGGAGACTAAATCAAGATGCTTGATTGCCTGGCTTGCCCTTCAGAGTGATACCAGTGCATAGATTGTAGTTCCTGGACTGCCTTACACACCTGTGGATATGCACGTTAAGGCTCTCTATCGGTTACAAGCAAAGTGTAAAGGGCAGCGGGCTGAACAAGGCACTTGGGAAGGTCTCTGGAGTTGATGTTTTCACTGGCATCCATTAATAAGTTGGGGCTAAAACCTCTAGTTTGAGGAAGAAGCCAGCTGAGAATTTTACAGCTGTAGACAAATATCTAAAAGGATTTGGTTCATTAAGCGTTAGCAAGAAATCACACAGGAGTGCCTGAATATATTTTAAAAACAAATAAAGTGTAAGTTAAATACACAGAAGGCTTTTCTCTCAGAGAATAAATAAAAATTTTCTCATCTTTTGCTAAAGGTCTGCAAGCAGGAGCTTTAATGGAGTTTAGAAAAAGTGCACGAATGTGTGTGACCATTTCTTTCACAACCATTTAATTTCTGACAGGATTCATTGGCTTACAAAACTCAGGAGAGAAATTAATGTTTTCCTGGGACCTATGGGTCATCTCAACTCTTTTTCCTCAGTGCTCCTGAGACTCTACTACCCATATTTCTGTTTTGTGAAGAAAGTGGTTAAGTAACAAGTGATAGGCTTGAGATCATTCCAGCCAGTAAGTATTCAGACTTGAAGTGGAACTGGGAATGATGGGTTTTGGTCTCCTCAGTTTGTTGCCTCTGACTTCTCTTCCTATAACACTCTCTACTATAAACTTACATTATTACTGCTTGGCAGGAATCTTACCCTCATTAAACTGAGGGAGGTGTTAAAATTCTCCTCTGATCAACATCAGAGGAAAATACCTGTTTGAGGAAGAAATAGAATATCTGTGTGAATCGTGATTATACTAGAACAATTAGAGCACTGGAGTGACTTATTCTTTTATATGTAGTATCTGATATCAGGATGCTTGTTGTCTGGTAGACTGAGAGGTTGCCCTTTTGAGGTGAAGTTCTAGAGTGGTTCAACATCATGCAAAATTAAAACCCAGTGAGTCTGCATGTGGTATAAATGCCTGAACACTTCTACAGCTGTCCATTTGACAAGTTTGGGGAAAATAAGCAAATAATGCTTAGCACACTCATTCACAGTGCTACACATTAAAAAAAAATTTAAAACGTGCAAACTTAGTTAATTGTAAAAAAACCCAAAGAAAATACCAACAACAACAAAGCAGGGGAAAAAAGCACCTCCCTGCAATGCCGTAGTCAATGGAATTAATGAAGTTCTGCAACTGCATTATAATGTTTCCCTTGTAAAGAGAGCATCCCCTACATTCCTTTGACTTCATTCAGACTATATTTCTTCTATGCTCAGAATAAGAAAGCACTACAGTTTGTATCAGTAAGTGCTACTTATTTTATACATTGGATTTAATTATATATGAAGATAATCCTTCTGGCTTTAACATGCAGTTCTAGGGGTTGATACAATTTTGCCTATAGAATAGAATATTGCCAGTATAAACTCAGTCAAGAGACTGAGTCTTGGAATTAATATAAAAGTTATGCTCCTTCTACAGACAAGCATATGAATAAATATGAATGATTTATCTCAGCATCTTGGTTTCTTTCTTTTATTAAAAGTTACACCCTCTGTATTATACTTTGTTTCAGCAACATTTTCTGGAATGCTGCCTAGCACTGTTTTTCTTACAGTAAGGTAGAAATTAAAAGAATATAAAGGTGCCAAAACTAAGTAGTATTGATTATTCTCTTTCCAGTGATATAATCCTTCCAAACCCAAACTTTTAATTCCCAGCCTCCTTAACCTGTCGGGCTAAGTAGTCTAAACTAAGTGTCACTTTTATGTGTTAAAAATGAGCTGGAAACTACTAACAAACAATTTTCTATCATTTAAACTGTGAGAAACCTCTAACTTAGGGAAACTTTGCTTTTCCGTAGAAGACATCTTTACCTGGAGAAGAAAGTCTTTTCATTGCATTTAAGAGGCTCAGATATGATGAAGTTCCTTACGTGATACATGACCTTGGGAATGATCCTAGCTCTAGATTTTAGATACCTGTGATCCCCTAGGAAAAGTCAATGAATGTCCTGAACATGTAAATAGAGTTGACTGCTGTGGCCTAAATACTGTTAGAAATCAACAATGATGGTGAACTGCTCAAAACTGCAGCATCTCCTGCAAGGGTCATTCACAAAGGCCTTTGTGAAAATACTGCTGTAAACTGAGGGTGACAAGAAAGGAGAGGGAGCCGTGTGTGATAGCAGGATCCAGCCCAGCCTGTGCAGATGCAGGTGGCTCCGTGCTGCTTTTGTTAAGCTGCCCTTGATACTGTTCAAGATTGTGCCAAGTGCTGTGTACAGCAGCTTTGAGCTCAGCGATTGGGAAGCATTTTTAAGTCATCACAAGAAAATTAGTCAAAGCAGAAGCAGTATTAATAACAGCATTGTTATTCCTTTATTGTGGTATTCATCCCCACACTTAACATCTCATTTTACTATCAGATGCTCGTAGCAGTGAGAAGACAGTCTTTATCTAGAACAGTTTATCAATCCTTGTTGGTTTGGACTGTAAAGGAAAGGCTTATCCTTATACCCTTTGTTCTCTTATTTTCTCCTTTTTCTGCTTACACTAGAAACCTGCTAGGGTTGATGGCTGTGTCTGGCTAGTTGGACAAAGCATAACACAACTGATCAAGGAAAAAAAGCACAAAAATGAGACCTGAAACAGAGTAGTGACAGGATATCTTCTTCAATAGGAGTTACCCTATGGGGGTAAATCAAGGAAATGAATCAATGATGAAAAAGAAAATGTAAATAAATGTATAAAACTAGGGAGATTTGTTAATAGAGTATCTGAAACCATAGAATGACATCCTTCTATTTTCTACTTCGGTCTGCATTTTCTTACATGATTTTAGAGAAGGAAATAATACTTTAAATACCCTGCTGTTGTCAGTGTGGAAAAAAATGGGTTTTGCATTTGTTTTGGAGCCTGCTTGGTGAATTTCCTTGAAATCAGTGAGGTTTGTGTAGGTCACTAATCTCAGATAATTAGTTCTGGAGGTAAGCCAGCTAAAGGGAAGCTCATCTTTCTCTTAAAGTGAGCAGTGCAACATGACAAAGGAGAGAAAGGTCTGGTGATTTGTGCCCTAATGGTTATTTCTGAGAATTGAATTTTGGATGTGTTACATGAGAAAAGAATACGAGTCAGAACTTGGAATGTAAAGAACATATGTATTGGGCCTTGCCACTACAGTGGGCTACTGGCACTGTCCATAAATTTGGATTGGGATGAATAAGTGTATAAGAGGAAAGTAGGGTACAAGTTTGAGAAAAACATAGGAAGTCTTTCCGTTTAACTACGTCCAAAATTTAGATACTTATCTGTACAATAGCAGAAAAAAAGCAGCAATGCTTTATTTTCCAAGATCTGCTGTAGCAACAGTAGCCTGTATGGAATGGCTCCCATGCTCCTCCTGCTTCTGCTCTTGTCTGCAAGTCATTCTTGCAATAGGCAGGTAAAGATGAGTCAAATATTCCTCCAGATTTTTCTTAGCCAAAATAGATGCTGATACATGCAAAAAGCTGAAGGAAGAGCAGTTCTGCCTGTATTTAGTATTGGCTTTCATTGCAAAACAGGATATACTTTTGCCAATTTACAGTGGCAAAACTGGTGGTGTCGCAGATCAAAGGACACCATCTGCTCAGTGCAGAGGGAAAAGGAGGCAGCAGCAGGGCGATGGTTGAAGGGTGAAAATATGAACTCTTAGAACCAAACCAAAAAACATTTGCCTGAGTGAAGTTTTCAGGACTGGGCCCTTTGGGGAATGCATGCTGATGAATGCTCTCTCTTACACTTGGTTGTAGAGCAAGATCAAGCCTTGTGCTACAGCTTTAATTTGACCTGTGGTGGGTGTACAACATGAGCCATTTTCCTACTAAAGCATCTGTGATTTTGAGTTTCTGAGTTTGTTTTGACTCTCTTTTCAGAATTACTGTACATCCTTAAATGCCATTAATTTTGGATTTATTTGTACCTATTAAAATCTAAGAATCCCTCAGGAGACTCCAGGTAGATTGCTAGAAAGTGTGTTTCCAAAACAAAACAGATTTTTTTTTTTAAAAGGCTGCTGAGAGAATATGTGTGGGTTTTGTAGTAGAAGTTTCGTAGAAAGCCAGTTCACAAATGAAATTGTCATCAGACAGAGTGGATCAAGAAAACATATATAAAGCCTTCTACTGCTGAGCTAGGAAAGCCTGTTGTTAGTGGCTTATATGCTTATATGACAGTACTATCTCAAATTTATTTAGTCACTTTTTGTATGATGGGTGCATTTCAGCTGATGGAGGCTCAAAGTTTTTGTTAGTATTAGTGATGACATAATATCTGCTGTACCAATCATAATTTTTTCTGTCATGGAATTTTAAAATATGTTAATTAATATCTTGGCAGAAAATGCAGTATGGCAGAGCTTCTGTCACCCAAGGGACCCTCGTGGCATTCTGTTAGTTCCCATGCAAACCTAAAAGTAAGCTACAGCAACAATGGGTTCTGGTAGAATATCATGAAAGACTGCTTGCCTAAGTAGGCAGGTGAAGCAGCATTTGGTGCATCTCTGCTGTAGAGCTCAGAGTCTCTGTTGTGTCAAAGTGCAGCCGACGTGCTGGACTTTAAGTCACTATTTTCTTATTGCAGAAGAGTGTACTCCATGTGCATAGCTATGTGTTTGCTCTCACAATTGTGGTTTTCTCTCTTCCAGTCATTCTGTTTGTGGTAGCAATTGCTTCTTGGTAGCCTGCTGGTGACCTGGGATAATCACCTTTGTTAGTTAATTACTTCGGGGAGCAAACATGGGATCAGATAATTTGTGAGTGATTAGTGGGTCTGGAAATGCAAGGAGGCTGATAACTTTGTACGTGTGTGGAAGTGAACTGTTTGTTCTGCTGCTCCTCTGTATCGCCTATTAAAATGTTTGACATTGCTGTAGTAAAAAAGGGGAGTTTGAGATCAGTGTGATGGGTCAGAGGGGTTGTGATGATGGTTTCAAAAGAAGGACTGAGACTAAAATCACTAAAAATCTAGGTCAGCGTCTCAAATCACCTTATGAATATCACTATAACCTGTTCAGCAGCTTACAATATCTATTTCACCCAATTTGAGATTTATTTAATTAGAGAGTTTCTTTTAACAGTTTGTAAGTACTAATGGATGTGAATTTTATAAATTTTCTCACATGTGGGTTCATACAGTGTGCACTTTGTGTCTGTCAACGCAGAGCCATATGCTATTTTTGAGATTCTTGATTACAGTGTGGTTAATGCATCAGCAGTACTTCTGCTGCATTAGTAAATGATGTTTATTTCTGTATGATCAGCATCACTTTGGGTCTGAATACACAAATATGCAAGTTTAAAACTCAATTTTTTTACCACTCACTTTCCAAGTAAAACGTTTAATAGAAAGTCATCAATTAACCACAGCAGTAGGCATGCTTAGGTTCAAATATGGGACATTTGATGTCATAAAAAGAGTTACAAATGCTCTTTGCATATAATTAGCCTTGTGCTCAGGCCCTAATATTTCAGAGACTTGGATACATATTAAATCAATGGAAATATTCATCTATGAAATGTTAAGCAAATGCATAAATGTCTTTGCAGGATTGGGAAGTAATTAAGTGGAACGTTAAAAAATACCATTATGATCTTATCTAATCTAAAAGCGTGCAGCATTAATGCTTGCTGTTTTAGTTGGTTGTACACGTACCACTTTCACAAACACTTGTATATATGAAATGGGTATTTTCAAGAAAAATACCCAGAAGCTGGTTTAATAGATTTTACGTTTTTGGCTTTCAGTATTAAAATGTGCTGTTACCACATTAATTTCCATCTAAGTGAACAGTAGCAATATGCTGCTGTTTCAGTGTGTATAAGCTTGGTGGCAGATTTTTTCATCAGTGGCCAGGAACTATTTCCTTGTTATTACATGGAATTAAAAATGCATTAAAAATGAAGCATCGATGCTTGCTGTAGAGAGACAGTTTGTCATGCTACCAGTGTTAAGACACTGTTATTTATTCTGAAGAGCAAGGAATTAAACACTCTGCCGAAGAGGTCTGGGGAAGATGGCCAAAGTTACCCTGTCAATAGCAGCAAGGTATCCAGGACAGCTGTGCTACTCCACTGATTGGGCTTGCAGCATTTTTTAACTCCTTTCTCATCTGTTCAAATGTAATTTTTTTCACCTGCTTTGAATTTATTAATAGCATCCATTCCCATTTTCAATATTGTATGATTTTTGGTTAAATAGTGTGATATAAATGCAATTTTGTATTTCAGATGGTAATATTAATATTTCTTTTAAATACTTATTAATTGGCTTCTTAAATGGCCACCTTGAGGATGCACCCACTTGTGTCTGGTAAATGTAGTAGATCAGCCATTAAAAATGCCTTTTCCTGAAAAAGTGCAGCTTTTGAGTTTCAGCAGTAGCCAAGCTTGGTTTATGTCTTCTGTTTCATTTTGTTTTTAAAAAAATAGGTGGTACTGTCTTTTGCTAATTCTGATTCAAAGGGATCTAGCTGAAGTCATGGTCCGATAATTGAAATACCTATGCATTATCAGTATGTGCACAGTTGTCTTTCTGCTATTAACTGCACATGTTAGAAATATGATATTGCTTTTATACAGTTAAAAACAGGATAAAAAATTTTTTAAGTGTTCTGTATTCAAAATAAGCCAGCTGATGAGTGCAGATATTAGCACCCAATACCTATGACTGTCATTGCATGACACGCTTACACTCGTTCAAATGAATCATGCCTCTTTAGTTCAAAAAATGTGCCATTTGTATCTGCATTCCTGCTACTAACAACATCATTGAAGTTTTTTCAAATCTTGTAATAAGATAAAACACAAAGTTCAAGATGCATTTAAGATATTCTGTGCTGTATCTTCCTGAAAAAAACATTATTCCAGACAGAGCAGTGTAACTCTTTTGCAGAAGTTTTCCCCTAAATCACAGAAGTAAACATTTCTATCCATTTCCCATTCCACCAGCACTATTCCATGAGAGCTGGTGGTAAGCCCAGGCTTATTAGGCACTGAGAAGAACTGAAATTTTTCTGAGACACTGCCCATTAGACAAACAGCACATCTTCCCTGAGAGACATCAGGGTCATGGCAGTAGTTAAATTTCATTCTCTTACTCAACGTTATAATTTTTTTTCAATAACAAACCGGTTCACTTCAATAATGTACCTAACTAAAACAATATATTTTATTCTTTCTGAGTTAGTTCAAGTAATCACTTTTATTTCAACTAAATTTAAAATAATAAAAATTAAAAACTAAATTTCAAAGGTTCAGT
This sequence comes from Struthidea cinerea, assembly GCA_013397865.1. NCBI lineage: Eukaryota > Metazoa > Chordata > Aves > Passeriformes > Corcoracidae > Struthidea > Struthidea cinerea. The sequence goes on along the minus strand of VZTI01002652.1, from coordinate 2,023,510 downwards.
ATCTGAAAAAAAAATTAAAACTGTAAAAGTTTCTTGGTAGTGTCAGTAAGACTGAAACAGCTAAAATGAAAATGTTCAGCTAATATGAATTTATTTTATTTTCAACACCTGAAAAAACTAAGGTACAAAAGAATGACTCTCCAGATACCACTTGTACTCAATAGAGATATTTAACATTACTTATTGTTGTATGTACTGATTTGAGAATGCTCAGCATGTTAGAAAGGTTGGAACCAAAACCCAAATCCTACAAGGATCTGAGAACCCACGTTTAGTATTTTGATATTAAGTCCAATTTACGCAAATGGGAATATATCTTGAATTGATCAACATTTGCGTTGTTGACAAAACTGATTTTTCTAGCTCAGAAGATGACAGGTCACCAAAACAGATTTTTTTTTTGTTAATAGAAATTTTTCACTTTGATTAACTGTTTTCAAAAAGATTTTGCATGTATCAGGACTTCTTTTTTTTTTAAGAGTAAGAGAAATTAACAACATTATGAATAAGATGCCGATTTAGGGGATCAGATATCACTGCATATATTGACTAACTTGGTTCTTGTTAGGGCTTCTTTTAATGCTGAATAGAGATTAGTTTCAAAACCTTAATATTTTTCACAAAACAACTGTTTTTCAGCCCTCTCAAGGTTTGACGGCTCTGAGTAAGTGCAAAAGGTATTCTCAAGCTTATGAGACAGGAGTGAATGTGTTTATTGATGCCCTTGAGGATCACATTGTGCAGCAAGGATTGGTGAAGTGAATAATCAAAAAATAGAAACATTTGAATGCATAGACTAAATTCTGTGTGTGTGTCCTAAGACCGGCTTAAGGATTCGACTGTAAGTACTGTAAACTAACTAATATTAAATGAAATTTAGACTTGATTGAGTCTCAGCATTAAGATACCAACATTCAAATTGATTCATTAGCTGACCTGAATTCTCTGATAAAATTTACTAGCAGGCACAGTCAGAGGATTTATCCCGGATGATGTTCATGTCGTTAACAGGAGCTACCACCGGCAACATACACAATGTCAGCCCACAAAAAAAGAGAAAATAATAGACTATTTCAAACACTCCAGTTACTAAAAAAAAGAAAAAAGCAAATCTCTGTCATGTTAAAATATTGTTATTTTTGCTTTACTTATCACTTTACACCCAGTGTAACAGCCGCAAGGCGATACAATGGAAGTTTTTGTGGAGCAGAGTATGCTTGCTTCAAGGAGCTAGTGTGCCAATAGAGGCACACACCAAGAGAAGCTAACATACTGGGTGAATTATGTGTCCCATCACACCAATGACTGCAGAGCAATAAAACCACCCTAAGTGTTCTAGTTACAATCAATTACATCATGCTTTAATCACATTTTAATGATGTATTAACCAAGATTTCAACAGCAATTAGTTTAATGGGTGTTTGCTTTTTTTAAACTATTTTTAACTGTGGCTATATCCAGTAAGATTAAAAAAAAAATAAAGCATTGATTGTGACCTCCTTCTTCTGCAGCAATTTTGTGTGCTGGGACTGAAGAGGGAGATTTTTCAGTTACTGAGTATTCACGACTGTTAAGTTAATAACGTGCTATGTGATTATATACTGCAAAATTCTTCTCATCTGCAAAGATTCTGCCAAATCTAACACGCTAAACTGGAAATAATTATTGCATCTCACATCCTTCAGGGCAGAAAGTAATACACTGGCTATTGCTATCTAGGCAAAGATAAAAGAAATGCAAAGTAAAATTATTAGTCATGCTAATTTTTAATAGAAGGGTTTAGAAAACTTCTGTGGCTGCCTGTAATGTTCCCATTGATACATATTTTCCATATAGAAAACTGACAAACGTCTCTGGGAATCCAGCTCTATTTAAAGCACTCCTAAGGATATTAACAGATAAAGAAAAGAGATTTCACAGCAAAACCCATATAAAAACCAATATTAGGAATGATACCAAACTTAAAGAATGTTGTAAAATGAGCATGGAAAAATGTACAAAATGAATTCATGCCCATTTACATGCTTTGAGTCAGGCTACCAGATAACAAAGCCTCTGTCTTTGTGTTAACACTGCAGATTAGGTCAAGTTTTTACCCCTCTGAGCTCTTTTCCTGTAAATGACGGGTTTTGATGTGAAACAAGCAACATGTCAAAGCAAGTTGAAAGATGTAGGCATTTTATGCCATGTCACAATGACAGGCCGGTGAATATTTGGGCCATTAGGGGCTTATTAGTGAATAAATGACCAGATGGTTCAGTGATGCACAGAGATGGACAGAACTGGATGCTACTAATCAGCACTGTCTGTACTTGATGTCAAATCACATGACACAGTAACCCATGGATACCGAATAAAAGTTACCATTAGCAAGTCAATTTGATATCTGTGTGGTGTAAACAGACTTATAACTGCACTTCAGAGCTGCCTGTTGTTAAGAAGAAATAATGGTAGGGTATTTAAATAAACACACTCTATCTTATCAAGTTATGATAAATATAAATAGAATTTCAATTCCCAGGACCTCCTTTTTATTTTGAAGAAACTGTGGAAGCATTTACATATTTGCCTCTGTCCACAGACAAAAAGGCTGGGCTGGAAATGCTGTAAAAGAGAAGCAAGAGGCACATTCTTCGAACACCATGGTTAGCAACACCAAGTGATGCTTTGTTTGTGCATTTGTCACAGGAATGCAAACTTTGAGAACAGGACTCATTTTCTGGGGGGAGGTTGTTTGCATTTTTGTGTATTCATGCTTTGATTTTTTACTGATGTTGATATATGTTTGCTTGCCGCTACCTTAGATTTTTCCCATGTGTTTTTTAAAATTCATTCTGACAAAACCTTGTTAGCAAGTCATTTCCACAGCATTGCACCAGGGTCAGATAAGCTTTGGGTATTTGGTAAGGACCAGATCCTGAGCCGGGGGCTGATATTGAACCACTCTTGTAGAAAAAGCAGTGCCAGTCTGAATGGAAGGGTTGAGCCAAGGCTGGGGATGGGGGAGGCTTCACTGCTGCACTAAATCTCTATGAGCTTAAACTAAGTAAAAAAACCTAAAATTCAGTTTCCCCCTGAATCTGGGGAAGTATGTTTGCAGATGTAGAGATTTGGGGTGCATCCTCATCTCCGAGCCCATGACAAACACACCAGTAATGCACCCTTTTTGAGGCAGAAATACATGTATATCTGAGGGACGCTTTACTTCCTTCTTGTGGCTCTTTATGGCAAATGAGAACAAATGCAGCATTAGGACTGAGGAGGATTTTCGATGATGTACTAATGTGATTGAGAAGGTGTTCTGAAATGGTGAATAAAACTTCCTTGAATTCTTCAGTCTGAAGTGTCAGATGTAACTGTATGTGACCCCCTTTCTGTGATATCCATGTATGAATTTTACATAGTGGGTGGATAATGTAACAATATTTTGTGGCCTTAGTTGTGTTTGACCGTGAGTTACCCTTGATCGTGGTTTTCTCTCTTGCATCTCCTTTGGGAAAGAATATGGGAAGAATTTTATGGTAGGAGTGGTCATGAAACTTGCTGTTCCCATGATTAAATAAGGAATCAAGTAAGAATTAGGCAAGTCCAATAAAAGAAGTACTCCTATGTGAACAGCCAAAAATATGCTCACATTTTTGAATGTACTAAATTTACTAAAAACTTGGATTAGCAAGAAGCACAGCAGGATGGCTTAAAATTGTGAAACATGTTGCCTTTTTAAAAATCCCTGTTGTGGCATGAGTGGGTTTTTATACAGAAGACACAAAGATAATAAAATAGTATATATAAATTATACAAGATTGTCCTTCAGGAACATAATGCTCAACTGCTTGTATTCCTAAAGTAATTGTTGTAACATTGTATTAGCGAAAACCCTGGTATTTTTAACTGCATCTGAGCCAGTGATGATCTGAAGATGCCTTGGGAAAAAGTGAGAGGGAACAGGACACACATTAAGGGAATATTCAGTTGGAATTCATAGTTTTGTGATGTTATGGAGGCTGGAAACCAAAATGGATTACAGAAGTTTGTGGGAGAGAGCTCACCAGCAGTTATTCACAACAATGGACTAGGTTCATCTTCCAGCTCATGAAACTCCTACACAATCCGCTGCTGGAGGCTGGGAAGGACAACCATGCCAAAGGTGCTCTTAGGCTGGTCTTGTTCCTTTAAATTTTACCTAAACATGCTCCATCATAGCTTTTTTTTTTTTTTTTAATGTTAAGTTCGCCACTGATAGAATTTTAAAATCCCTCTATATTTGGAGAAAAAAAAATGCTTTACACTTTACGTGGTTTTTATTCTTTTTGCTACTAGACCTGGAAATGAGATATGCCAGCTTTATGCAAACTTTACCAAAAGTTTGTTAAATGCAGTGGTTTACCCAAAATGTTCAGCTGGCCATCCCTGAAAACAGCGTTTTAGTCTGAAGTAAATCTTTAGTGGATCTGGGATAATTTCACTGATCTGACTAGAAACCAGTGCAATCTTAGTAGTTTAAGCACAGACTGAATTAGAGTTTGTACTCTTAATTAAAAAAAAAAAATCAAAATTGAATTCTGTAGTTAAGAAACTGTACAAGGAGCTAAAAAGGAGTATTATCCAAACTCGTGTAAATACTGTTTTAGCAAAATTAATGTATTTCCTGAAGGTTTTATTTCAAAAGTAAACCTGATGCACAGGGGCTGCTGATCAGCAGGTACTTGCTGTTAGGGACTGCCCCATGCCAGTTGCCACAGACTGCTTCTGCCAATATTTCTTTCTCTTCATAGCTGGTTGGCTATGAGCTGCTGGTAAAATAGAACTCTTGGTAGATGCCATGAGTATTCTTTTTCTGAAAATAAGGGTGTTTTCATCATGCTTTCTTGTTGTTGGTAACAACAATGTTACACCAAAAGAAATGCACCTTCCTTAGAACAGAAATATCTTATAGAAATGCTTCACTTTTAGAAAAACTGGTTTTGGATGGAAATAATTTTTTAAAGTTAATTTCATGGGAAGTGCAGTTAACACGCAAGGGCATGGACTCTGCACAAGATGGAGAAGTGCAAAGCCGTTTATTGTGCAGTGAATTTGTCTTAAATACTAGAGTACAAACAGGATATAACATCATGTAAACAAGAAAGATGTCTACCACAGTGTTCCCAATCACCTAAGCTGTTGCACTGATATTGCCTAATATGGTAATTAATAAACAATACTCTATAAGGCTACAAACTACAATTGTCACCTCCTATAGGTGCAACACTGTCCACGGACCCACAAGCCCCTTTCAGCCCATCCCTGGTGACCTGGATGTGCTCCCAGGGTCACCTCTGGGCCTGGGAAAGAGGCTGGCTGTCCGGCCCACAGGGCCTATTTCTCTTCCAGCACATAGTGCACTCCAACAGGAAGTCTGCCTGTATTGCTGTACATAACATTTGCATGGCAGTAATAAATAATTTTGAGAAGAGATGTAAAATAGTTGTTGTCACCTGTGGTGGCTGTCAAGTCAGGTGAGGGTTGTTCGATGGAAATGGTCAAAGACCCTCAGCCAAAGTAAACATGCAGAATGTTTATTGCTGTATGGAATGTATCACTGTAAAATAGTGAGAAACCAAGTGTCTGCAGCCTCACTGCAAAACGTAGTGACCTGGCAAACACATTGTAAGAAAGGATTAATGTGGGTTTGCATGCAAATGTGAGGTAGATACTTTCCCCACTGTCTTTCAGGTTTGAAGGCATATGCTGGTACCTTATTACTGGCTGGAGATTTAGAGTCATCCGAGTCTTTGGAAGAAACTTTTCCCTCTTGAGCTTTGTGGCGTCACCTTTCCACCTGACATGTATAGCTCAGACAAAGATTTGCTCTGCAGCTTGCTGGACCCTGGCAAGGATGCTGTGGTGATGCAGAGGACACAGGCAGTGCAGGAGAGCTGGTTTTGCCAGGCCTTCGGATCAACGCTGCCTTGAGTTGATCTTCAGTTGAACTGAACGCTCTTCAGTTTTCTTAACTCATGTAACTCAAACCAGTGTAAGGTAAAGTGCATCAAATGTATGCGTATATTTGTAAAAATCAAGAACTTGAAAACATGGTTTACAAATGTTTATGAAAGGCAAAAGTTATGACAAAAAAAAAAAAGAAAAGAGAAAACTATTGTGTAGATTTCCTTAAAATAAGATTGCACCTAATGGCTTCTCCTTGTCTCTGTGAGATCTGGAACATTGACTCCATGGACAGAGATGAAATTCAGTTCCATGTACTCTTATGTAAAATTTTTTGTTCAATGGTGACTATTCCAAAGCAACAGGTCTGTGAGCAGTTTGACTGGGGTGAAGGTGAATGAATACTAGCAACCTTCTGGCTGGTGAGAGGAGGAGGAAGGAAAGGAAAGACTATCCAAAACACACCTCCTAGGGGTCCAACAGTAAAAATGTAGCCAAAATGCACAGAGAAATAGAAGACCCCCTTGCAAAGTTGTAAAATGAAAATTTTACGTGTATTTAGTAATCTCTGAGTAATCAATGTCCAAAGATTAGACAAATATTTTGGAGGATAAATCTCGTGGAATACTAACAGCTTTAGAGAAAGATTATCAAGAATGTATTAAGTAATTGTGTATCTTAGTGGAGATGGAGAAAAATCTGCCCACCTACTTAATGCCCATTTCTGTTCCCATTGCAGTCAATTGGAGTTTTGACATTGCCTTTTGTGGGAAAAGCTTGACCCTGTATTTAGTGCATTACATTGAATAATTGCTACATACCTGCAGAATGACAATGAAAAAAATTATGTTTTTGACCTGCTGCCTCTGGTGGCTTTGTAAGTTTGCTGAGGATGCAGCAGTTTCATATAAGCTGCTGCTTATTTACTAATTAATTTACCTGTGAATATATGAATAGCTCTTATGCAGTGGTTTCCTAGCAATTCAGTCCTGATATGCATCCTTTGTTTTCAGTGACAGGATGCGTGGGTGACTGGGTGTGCATGACCACAGGCTTCCCTGTCATCAAATGTGGGGATAATTTCCATGATTACCTGTTCTTTTAGCAGATTAATTTGAGCAAGTCTCCTATTTGTCTTATACCTTCAGAGGTTTGGGATTTGAGTCAAACTCCTATCAGAAAAGCAAAGCAGATGATCGTTACATCTCTATTCCTTATTCGAGTTGATTTTATGAAATTTATAAAGGAAGGTTTTTTAACACTTAAAGAAATATGATGGCTTAATTCTGCCTTGACAGAGAGGGTATTGGTAGGTGTTACTAACCTAGCAACCTCTTTCTTCTAAACACCAAGCTCTAGTCATGAAATTATTTCAGTATCAAAATTTGCAAGTGTATGTCTGTTTTGTAGGTGTGCACACATGGATTAGGTAAACTGCATAAAGGAAATGCTATTGGGTTTGTGTGGCAAGGTTTAGGTAGTGGCGGGGAGGGTGGGGGCTCCAGGGGTGGCTCCTGTGAGAGGCTGCTAGAAGCTTCCCTGTATCCAGTGAAGCCAATGCCAGCTGGCTCCAACACAGACCCACCACTGGCCAAGGCTGAGCCCATCTGAGATGGCAGTAGCACCTCTGGGATAACAGATTTAAGGCAGCAAAAGAAGTTATTACTCACAAGCAGCTGCAGCCAAAGAAGAGAGGAATGAGAATATGTGAGAGGGACAGCTCTGCATGCGCCCAGGTCAGCAAAGGAGAGGGAGGAGGTGCTCCAGGCAGAGATTCCCCTGCAGCCCCTGGAGGACCCCGCACGGGAGCAGCTGGATTCCTGAAGGAGACTGTAGGAAGCCCATGCTGGAGCAGGCTCCTGGCAGTACCTGTGGACCAATGGAGAGAACAGCCCACATAGGAGCAGGTTTGCTGGCAAGACTTATTGACCCTGTGGGGGAGCCATGCTGGAGCAGCCTGTTCTGAAGGAGTAATAAGTTTTAATATTAATTTTCACCTAGGCTGGGGCATGAGCAGCTACCTGAAAATATCAATTTTACAGAAAAAGACCAATTAACTATATAAAAGAACAAAAGAGGAAACAGAAAGTTCACTATTTTCTATTTCTTATGCTGTTGTTTTTCTCTTTCCTGTTCTTCAATCCCTCAATCTTGAATTAATTTTCTTCTCAACTGATCAGGAATTACGAAGAAACAAGTCTGGCTACAGAAAGGTGTGATGTTCCCTTTTTCACCTTCTTCAGGTGAACATACGAACTATGAGTGAGATAGCTCCATAGCAAGAGTAAAGAAATCTGGAAATCTCTTCTTTTATGACCACATGCAGGTGAGAACCCAAAGCACTAACAAAACAGACTAAATGTTTTTCTAATATTTCCTATTCACATTGGATTCACTCTGCCTGACAAGTTCTTAGTCATCAGCTGGTGAAAGAGAGGAGAGCTGAAGAGACACTGCTCTCGCATGAGAAAAAGAAGAGAGGGAATTTTTCTCCCTCTTAACATGAGAGATGCTGTGGCCGTGCCCTTTCTGGGTTGAACACTAACCCTGAAGCAATGCATTAGGGCTTTGTGTAGACAGCACAGAGCAGGAGAGCGGAAGAGACTAACTCAGCTCTTTGTACAGACTTTCCATCCAAAGAAAAAGTAGCAGAGTTCTGTAAAGTCTGAAAAATTAGATGCAATATAAGTGTTTCCTTCAAGCATCACAGCTCTTGAATATGGACTGAGCTATAAAAGGCTGTTCACTCCCTGTTCACTCCATTTTTTATTTTTTTGCCGCATGGGTCTCATTGCTTTATGCTTTTACTGGCATGCCACTTTCAGCAAGCATTATTCATGGGCTTCAGCTGCCTCGGTACTTCCTAAATGTGTTAAACAAAGGAAAACAAGTATTCAGATTATCCTAAAATATTTAAACTTCTCTGAATTTGTCGTAGGTCTGAAATATTCAATACTTGCAACTTGGGAGCAGTGTTGATTCCTACCTTTAGATAGCTCCATAGTTTAAAACGATTACATAATTTGGGGAAATCTCAAAAAAAATCTTAGACTTCATTTCGCATAGAAAACACTTTATATCCAAAGAAATATCCCTTTGCATTAAGTCTTATGCAATTATAATATTGTTTTCACTGGTTATGACTTGGCTCTAGGATATGAATAGTACTATGTTCAGAAACTAGCTTAAAATTCTGATTTACAATGAGCAAAGCATTTAGATGTTAGGATGGATGCCTGTTGTAATAAATATCTTTAACTGATGACCTATCAAGAAATACAATAAATCTAAAATAAAGCAGCCATTCGTGTAGTGGTAACTCATCTTATATATGTCTAACAGCAGATAACTTCCACTTTTAAAAAATTGCTTTTGGTTTTCTTGTCCAAACAGATGCTTTCACTAGTCTGAGTCACAGTAAGATAGGTCAATTTATTAGTTTTTCACAGCTGGAGATGTTTCATACAACAGTTACTACTGCTGGTAAACAAGCTTTTCCACAAACTGACTACACCACCTGTGTTTGCAGAAATCTAGATGTGGCTTCTGGTGGCAAAGTTTTGTTTGTGACCGGGACACACAGTCCCAGGAGGAAAAACTGACGGGAGGAAAACACCATCTCTTCCAGTGATGATGATGACGACGATGAGAACATGGAATACAACCAAAAATTAATTGAGCTTTGTTTCTGCTTGAGTTGCAAGGTACAGTTCCTTTGCCTGAAGTGTCCATGCGTTGTTCCAAATGCATAAACCAAGTATGCTCATAATTCAGAGGAATGTGTAGAAATTATATTTATGCTACAGCATTTTGGAAAGGCAAATCTACACACAGCTGCATATTCCAATACTCTGTTCAAAGCATCTAACTTTGTTGGGAGTCCTTTGCAGACCCCAGGCTCTGAGCAGGGAGCCTATCTTCATTCACGGGTATGCCAGCTTGATGTCTTCAGTGACCCTCCCTACTATCAGAACACATGGAAAAAAAGGCAAGATGCTGCCAGTGCCAGGGTACTGTTGCAGAACAGAGTTGTGAGGCTTTTCCATGATCCCGGATTTTTTTCTTCACTTCACTAAAATGATTGGAAAATAGCAAAGAAATATTATTGGGAATTAAAACGTGTCAAAAAAGAAAGCATGGTTTTGTTGTAGCGCTAACAAGGCGCTCTTCTACTGTAAGGACTCCTGTTTTGTCCTGCAGTCAGTTGGCCATGAGTGAGTTCTCACAAGAAGCCCTTAAGTTTTTACTTTATTTTTCTTAGAATAACTAGGTGTTAGCAAAATTGTTTTAACAATATGCTGGCCTGGGGTATTTTAGGCAATATCTGTGGGCAGGCAATGGAGTCAAATAACACCAAAGATTGTCTCTAAGGTAGGAGAAAAAAAAACCTTTCCATATCTTTTTTTTTTTTCTTCTTCTTCTTCCAAGAGAAAACATGGAATCATTTTTAAATTCAGAGGGATTTTGAGACTGAGCTTTAAAATCCTGGGGTATATGTGTGAAATAATCTACCAACTAAAACCTATGGGCTGGTCAGCTGACCTGCAACCCCTGCTACTCTGATACTCTCCAGTGTGCAGTAGTATATGATTCATATGCACTTATATCTGACTGTGTTCATCTTCGAAATAATCACTTCATTCTGGATAAATGTATTCAGTGCTATGACTACTCCATCCATCATATTAGGTAGGGTTGTGCAGCTGAATGCAGCTCTATTCCAAATAATGATGGTCTCTAATATTTTCCTGAAAATGTGGGTAATTTATTATCATAGGCTAATTATGCCCAATACGGCTGCAGGCTGACATTTATTGCAAGAGGTGGGCTGAAGGGAGCCAGGAGGTATTGCATTGTCACCAGAGCAGTTTCTGGGAAAGAATTTAGCTGCTTGTCCAGCATTTCTGTCAGTGCTCTGGGAAGCATTTCCATCCCTGCAGTGCGCTGGATGAACTTGCTTCTCCCCTGTTTCAGGCAGGATTGATGGTTACCCATACCTTTCCTTGGTTAGGGTTCACAAAAGCTCCTTCTCTCCCCACATGTGCTGCTGGGTAGGAGAAGCACAGCTGCTTTGTTTCAATGGCAGGCACATTCCTGCCTAAACCAGCCTCAACAGTGACCTGATTTGCAGGATACAGATCCCCACTCCTGTGGCCTTGGTTTCTTGTCCAAGTGGCAACGTTCAACAATTTCTCTTCCCCATCTCTGAATGCACAGACAGGGACACAAAGCAGTAAAATCTTGGTTTATAGACATCTGCTTCTCACCTGTGAAAAATACAGCTTTCTGTGCCTGCCCAGGAAAACTCAGATCTGGAAACTTTCTTCAATATGTGATCTCCCAGGAAGAAAGACGAAATGTCACCTGTTCTTTCTACTGTAATTTAACCATTTCTTTGGGTTTTTTCTCTCCTCCATTGCTGCTTTTGCTCAGAAATTAATAGCTGAGGAAAACATGATTTTAACAGCTGTGCAGTAAGTTTTTGTTCATCTTGGGAATTTTCTGCAGGATAGCTCTACCTAATTCAGAACAATGATAATTATTCATTGACTTCAGTGGGAATGAACACTACCTCTATTTTTTATTATCTATGCATGAAATATTTCAGTTTTCTGAATTCTTCTTTAACCCCATTTTCATGTTTACACTTCTCTTTGTGAGTGTCTTGCCACTGTGACGAAAGTATCCCTAAGAATGTTATCAGAGCCTTCCCATAATTGTTAAAATGTCTTTTAGGTCATCTCTGTGGCTGTTATTTTCTAGGTAGAGTAACTCAACCCCCCTAGCCTTTTCTTAAAACTGAGATTCTAGCGACCTGATATAATCTTCGTTGGCCTATGGTGCACCCTTGGAAAGGCAGTACTGTGCTTCCTGCAGCATAGTCCTGCAAACAGGTCTGGGTGAGCTCTGTATGGATTACAGCTATTAAGGATCATCTTCTGTAGAAAGCATATCACCTCCTGTTTACTGCTTTATCCCCTTGCTGATGCCACTTGATGTTTGCCTCTGCCTGCCGCTGTGCGCTAGGCTGATGGTTTCAGGGATTTTTCTACAGTAACTCCCCAAAGCTATCAGCTGTGTTAGGGTGCTTCACCCAGGGATGGACTCAGCCATTTCACCACTAGGAAATTTATGCTGGGTAGTCCTGAAAAATAGGGAAAACATATTAGTTAAAGTGCTTTGTGAAAATATTGCTCTTAGTGAAAGCAATCACTGAAGAGTATGCAATGATTCTGAACTGTGAGAAGATATTTGAGGCCAGAGAATAAAAAGAAATCATTTTAGCTATTCATTTTGACAAAAGCAAAACTGTAGAAAGCTTTTTCCATTTTTTTGTCTTTGTGGAGCCATTCAAAGTCAGCAATAGCATCAGCAGAGTGCACGACTGCTTTATTAGAGGTACGATTCAGAGGTGTTTGATTTTGAGGTTCACTTAAGGTGAACAGTCAAGACAGCAGAAACCATCCTTTGATCTGTCAGATGGGAGAGATATTCAGACACAATCAGTAACTTCAGTGCCAGTGATTAATTTACTGAGACTTTAGACAGAACTGTCTATTCTTTAATTATCTTTGAAGACAAAAATAAGCTTGGGGTTTATAAGCAGGTTACATATGTTGTTTGGGATGAATTAAGGGGAAGCGTTCCTCCTTAATTTCATTATTTGTACTGGGAAACAAAAAGCAGATTCACTTTTCAGCCCGATTGTGTTCATCTAATTATTGGAGTTTAGAGTTCACTGCTGTTGTATGTGCGGTTTACTGGAGCACCTGTGGTCCAGCACTTGCATGCATGGTTCTCTCCAAGCAAGGCAGTAACTTCACCTCTCCACCTTTGGTAAATGGTAAAAACCACACAACTCCCTAAAATCTTCTAAAGTCTTCGCAAGTTGAGAGAGCTTTGTCCAGACTAAGTAAAAGGGAGAAGCAATTATCTGAATGGAGAAGAGTGTGTCAGTGAACACCTGGGATGAATCTTCATATTTATAGCATATAATTGTCATATGTAGGAATGAAGTCCAGCACTCAGCCATTGATGTGAGGCAGGGTCACTTGAGGTACTGTCGGCCAGTGGCATTGCACACAAGACTACTTGGGATGGCTTTGGTTTGCCTTATTAGCTGTAGATAATGTTACTCCTTGATATGACTGAGGAAACAAGTAATTTATTTTCAAAACACTGCGTATCCAGCAGTTTTTAATTTTCCTTTTTCAGCCACATCAGCCTACAGTTTAAATTTCAGGTAAGCACCAACTGCAAGTCTGTGGAGGATGAGTTGAAAGGTGCTGTATGGCTATGTCAAGGGTGGGCAGCCATGTCACACGTGTCTCCTTGCCTCTGAAGACACGGGCCCAGCTGGAGATTGAGAGAGCATTGAGAACTGCGGGAGGTGAGCAGGCAGCATGGTGGGGGCACTGCAGTTTGGGGTGGGGGAATGGGGTGTCCTGAGAGCTGGTGCAGCCCTGTATTTACAGGCCATTTTTCTCACTGTATGGTTAATTTTTTGATTCTCGGTCTTCATTGAAATAAGTGATTGTAAATAAGTTTGGACTTAAAGTCCATTCAAAACTGCAAGAATCCTTATATAAATGTGCAGTTTCCACATGATCTGAAGGACTGCACACAGACAATCAACAGATTTATATCAAACCATACTACACAGTAATCTTTACACCTTCCTGCCTGTTTAGAAAAGTAATACATTTTGTTTGTTATTGTTTATATCGTGCTCTAAACTGCAAAAGAGAAAGGTTATAGGAATATGTATGAGCTAATGGCAAACTTTAAGTACTGTATCAATAAAGACATTAAAGAGGTGATAGAAAATAAAAGAGGCAGGGTCCTTTCTATCGATTGCCAGGCCTGGGAACGTGTAGTAGCTGTGGGCATTGCTGTACTCACCACAGCCACTGTCCTATGCACCCACTGCACCAGCAGAGAGTGAGGTGATGTGGGGACGTTATTGCTGATCCTGAACAAAATATCGGCTGTTTAATTAGAAAGTTATTATTTGAAGGCAGCATACTATTGAAGCATAAGCTCCGAGATATCATTATTATTAATAACCACTCCTTTATATTGCTGCAGAACCATGCCTTTACACCAGACCCTCCTGCTTGTCCTGGAGAGTTTGCAGTCTGCTCCTCAGCTTACAACTCAAAGTCTCTACAGAAGGAAGGTGTTTTGGGCTTCCCAGGCAGAGAGGGAACTGTGTGAGGTCTTGGACCCAAACCTTCTACAGGCATTGCAGCCTGTCCAGCACTCTGGTGGGGCTCAGAGGTGCTCACGATGTGACTCTCATACTTTACTAAGGTATAGGATAGTCCTTGAGGAAGGCTCACATGAGCTAAGAGACAAGCAGAGTTTTATCATTTTTGTTTTGTCCCTGTTCCTCCCGCTGCTACCCTTCTTGTCTTTGTTTCTGAGGTGTCAAGAAAAAAACCCCACAAGATGCCTGGAAATAAGAGGGCTATGAAATATATTCTTTTGCTGTTCTTTTGTCCTCTATATTATGTAAAGGGTATAAAAAACACCAGTAACCATTAGACTTGCTGCTCTTCTGTCAAATTTTACTTTATGCTTTTCTGTCAAATTTTCTCAAAGTGCGCTGTGAAACCTAGTAATGCTTTCTTTTTCCATGTATCTGTTGAAACCATTGGAAATATAACCAACACCAGAACAACTCTGTAAAGACCCAGAATAAAAATACTTGTTTGTAGCAATTCCTTACCTTGAGCTGGCAGGAGGAAAAGCTCTCAGTTAGTGGCAAGTAACTTCTTTTCTGTGTCTATCTCCAAATTCCTGGAATCTGGTGTTGCTCCTCCCTGTATGCTATTAAATAAAAGACCATTAGGGAAACAGTCATTACTGCAGGTAAACTAAAAAACCATTAGACTTACACCAACTCCAAATGTGATAAAAATTGAGTTAATGAGTTTTTAGGTGCCATTGTTTACCAAGAATTATAATTTACTTGTGTTTTTGTCAATTTAATTAATTGAGTAGTTAATTAAATATTGTCTATAGGAAGCTGCCATGCAAAAAAAAAAAATCAGTTTACTGCAATCCCACTTTTTTTAAAATGAATTTCATTGCCATCAAATAAAGAATGTGTTTGTGTTTGTTTCCTCTGTTTAAATTCTGCTTCCTCCTTGTGAAACTGTTAATATGGTAGAACCCTGCTCTGAAATTGCCTACAAACTCTTAAAAACATAGCTAATTACAGATAGCCCAATTTAAACTTTACAGCATTCTTGATACATTCAGAATGTATGGAAGGTGGTTTGTGCCAGCCAGCAAGCAGAAACACATTGTACTTCTGTGAATTTGGAGATGAAGCAAGAAGGGCTCCTTCTGCTGACAGAAAGTGAGGCTCACTAAATACAACTGTGAAGAAAAAACTTAAAAATTATGGTGTTAATGGATTAAATTTTTGTAATAAACGCTGGTCTTGGTTATGGATATTCCTCTGCTACAGAGTACAGTGCAGGGGTAAAGTGGTCAAAAGAACAGTGCTGTAAGCACATCGTATCATATTCCAGCAGTATCAGTAAGTAGCTTGCACCTAATAATGGTTTATTTGCATATTACTTCAGAAAAGTTCTGGGGATCATTCCTGGGAGTTTCATGGAGCTAGGCACAGAGACTGCAGAAAAATGGAGCTGGGAAAGCAGCAAAACTGGACCATGCTCTGGATGTCCAGCAGCCTTTGGCAAGTGACTCAAGATGGATTTTTTTTTTTAATTCTACTCTATAAAAGAAATAAAAATTAAGTATCTTTACTGCTTGTAGGTTAAAAGCCTTCTGTGTCAGCTATCACTACTAAAGGCTTTAGTGGTGCAGAAACGTGCAAAGAGCGTGGCAGGATGGTGCTGTGTAAAGGGGCAGGATCTGGCAGCCAGCTTAGAGCTTGTTTCTGTCACAAAAACTTCAGGACCACAGGAAGCTGTAGAGTCTGAAAATCTGTAAGACATTGCATTTATTCTGAGACCATACTACTTGAAATTGTTTTCTTGATTTCATCAATTTAAAATTGCTTAGCATTTCAACTCAGGAAAAATGATGTAATTTTTACAACTCTTCCGAAGATTTGCCAAAACTATAGAATGTGTGCCTGCCAAACTGGCCTGCAGCAGATGTCGATAAGGAGGAGTGCAAGGCCTCTGAAGCTCCATGTCGAAAAGCTGTTGGCAGAGGACTGCTCCTGGGTGTGTGGTCTGCAAAGAGCAAAGAAGTGCTGCCTTCTCTTCCCTCCCTGGCCCACACACCTAATCTCATTTTTCTCTACTCTTCTGGGAAGAGCAGACTTGAAGGAGACTTCCTCCAGCCCCAGGAAGGCATCCCCAAGGACAAGAAGGAGGTCCTGAAACTGCTGAGCTCCTGTGCACTGTCCCAGCTGTGCTGTGCTCAGATCATCCTGAGATTCTGGAGAAGGACTGGGATGCACAAATAAGACATGTGCAAGGTGCTGCACATGAAAAGGAGGATCAAGGCCGTGACAACCTGGAGGGAAAGAAACCAGGACACTGAATGACTACTCTTTGCTTTTCCAGGTAGAAACAATTTTGGAGAGATGCATTTTGTGCAGGAACCACCTGACGTTTTCTCTCGACCTCTCAGTAGTTCTGCTTAGGAAATTAAATGTAAAACACCTTTATCTTGTTGTATGTCATTTCCCAAGTGACAGCTGATTACATTTTAGGAATGTTTTCTCATTTTCTGAATTAAATCAGTTTGGCATTCTGTAGCAGACAGTACTCATTAACCTTTTAAAGATTGCCAAACTGGTTTGAAGCATTCAATGGAGGAAAAAAAAAAAGGAAAACCCCTCTGTTAAACTTCTTTGTAATCTGATGCTTCTGGAGCAACAGGCAACAAAGACTAGGTGTTCTTGCTGTAATGTATTAGATGTGGCACTGGTTTACACTCTACTTGAGCAGATTTGAAGAGGGTACAAAATATGAACCAAGCTTGTGATGTATAGTAGGAATGTCATTTATCATCTTATCTAAGTCTGATGTTTAGAGTGATACTGATTTTCATGATTAATGATGCCATATAACTCTTGTAGGCTGTTGAGAAGAAGAAAATAAAAGTCCACTTTCTTAGCCTCACTAAGCACACATGGCAGAAACCGGGAGATAAGGAGTTGCAAGTTCTCAAACCACTGGTTCTGATGTATTCATGAATATGTAAGTAGAACTAAATGAGAAACTTAATGTGATTCTGCAGGTTTTTTGCTCCCCTTACCTCCCCCAGCCCTCAAAATACATTATGGATAGTGACTGCATAATATTCAAGCCATGACTATTACTAAAAAGTACCTATTGAGTTGGTGAGTGAGGGGGAATATTTAAAAATGCTGATATTAGATGATGTTTGTGTGTCTGAGCAACATCTATGATGTTTGTCTTGTTAGTCTGTCTGCAATAACTATTGGTCTGTGATTCTTCAGCCCTGTAAAGACTCTATAATACTCTTATTTTGGGGAGGCTCAGTAATAAACTAAAGCTACACAAATTAATCTATTACTTTGTTTATATCTTACGCAAGTACCTTGTAACCAGAAAAGGTCTGCAGCCACATCCCCTGATTATGTTGCTCTTCCATGTAGAGCATGTGTGTGCCATCACAAAATGGCATCTGTACATGTTTTGGTGGGCTCTTTTGCTAATTAGGTTTTAAAACAACATAGTTAAATCCCTGGCACAGCCCTTCTCCCAAGAGAGGAAACTGGCTCAGACCCATTACTTTGGGGACCAATCAATATGGATCAATTCCTGCAATATGGGGCTAGAATGTTCCCAAATCCAAACTTCTTAGCCAGGGGGATTTCTCCCAAGTCCACTTTCTGGTAGCTTTGCCACCTTGTAATACAATGAAGGCAGCTAGTAAACCATTTGGCTCACGAGGAGTGCAGTACTTAGAGATGAGTATGCTGGGACCTTGGTATCAGCCAGCTGGTCATAATAAAACCAGGCAAGGCATCTTCAGGCCAACTGAGAGAAATCACCCTTCTTTCCATGGCTCCTGGCAAGAGGAAGTGCTATTCTCAGTAGATCCATGGCAGGAGCTGTGCCATTTCAAGATACCTTCCTTGCTGTACTTTCCAGCCCATTTTTACCTCTTC